>CAKKSZ020000026.1:600000-1089446 GCA_920104245.2 Rhodotorula babjevae | reverse complement strand
GGCTTTCCAAAATGCATTGCAGGTTCTCCTCAACTCCAGGGACACTCCCTCTGCTGTGCTGCAGCAAAGAGAAGGAGCAGAAAGCCATTCAATACAATCCATCCTATGCTCATTACAGATCCCAGCCGAGCAAATCTAATGAGATGCGCCTCCCCGGAAGTCAAACCCGACCGCCTGCCTGTACCGGACAGTCCCCATTAGGTTTGGCGCCCAATAGCCCGGAGGTAAACCTTGCGCATCTGCTTTGCCGCTCAGTCCCTAGATAGCTGCGTGTCCGCCCTCGCTTAACGTGATTTTTCCAGAATTTTACGGCGTCTTTTGAGCCGTCTGTAAGCAGATTTGTATTGAGGCGACCGTCATTAGCTCAGCGGGTGAACCCTTGCCTCGCTCGATCAGCGTCGGAATACAGAGCCGCCGGGCTCAGTCCGGTTTTTAATCTGGATAACCATGCTGCTAGTCCCGTGCATCATTACGTGCTCATTACGAATCTCGTTACGGAATCGTCGATAATCTCACGCTTGCTCTGCACTTAGTCTCTCTTCACTAACCCGCTTTGCAACGCCGATTAGCACGGCTGCAATCTTTCATTGCTTGCCTGAGCCGGACTCGAACCCAGCTCTGGCCTCTCGCCTCGCTCTGAACTTCCTTCACCCTCGTCTCGCCTCACCTCGTCCCACGGCCTTCTCTCGAACCTCGCGCGCGGGCCTGCGCCGCGGAAATCCGCTTCCTCCCTCGCTCGCTCATCGGCGCGCCAATCTGCGGGTGTCTGGCGTGTGCACGGTAGAAGCAGACTCGCAGATAGTTGTGCGCGCGAAACCGAACCGGAGAGCGCCAGAAGAGGGAGAGAGAGAGCAGAGGCGTGACGAGGAGAGGAGGTGGCGGTCGACAGGCGAGAGCCAGCACCACAGGCGCGCGTCAGCGAGCAGAGTGCTCCATATGCGCTTGTCTGGACGCACACGCAGACTCGAGCGAGCCGAGGAAGCGGAATCGGGACGCGCCGCAACGCGTCGGGCGGGCGAGGAGGAGAGGGCGCCTCGTCTCTCGCTCTTCGCCACAGCAGACCTCAGCAACAGGTCGACTGCTAGCCTCTGCTAGCACGGAGCTGCTGCCACACGCACACGACTGCGCCTCATCTCGTCACCGCCCGCCGTCCTCGCCCGCGCCGACTTCCCCTCCGCCCTCGACCTCCCCCGCCCTCCACCATCCGCGCCGACCAGCCCTCCTGCTCGCCAGCAAACACGCTGTAGCATTCCCCATGCCCCTATGCAATTGCGGCCCATCTTTCTACATCCTGTGGTCGGTCGAGGGCCGGGAGGATCGAGTCGTCACGGGCGGCGGACCTTGTTGATCATCGGCGGTCGAGCGCGTGGAGGGCAGGACCGAGGTGCCCAGGGCTGCACACGAGCAGTCTGGCGCGTGCTTGCATGAGGCGCGCCATCCATCCTGTCCTCTAACGCACCCGCGGTGCCGGAGCTAATCCCCCCTCTCCTCCCGCCCGTCCTCTCTCCCCCCTGGCCTCCCCTCGTTCCTCCCTCGCTCTTCTCGCCTTTGCGAGCCAAATGGACACGCCGCGACTCGCAGCCCACGCCATCGACCTCTGCGACTGGCGCTGCTCACGCTCCCCCTTCGTCAGCTCGTCCTCGCCTTCCTCCTCACCCTCGCCCACCGCTTTCCCCTCTTCCTCCCTCAGCCTCTAGGGGCAGCTCGACGAGCCCACCATCATCAGTGCGTGCTCAGCGCGCCCGACCGTACGACGAGTCAAGCCCGGCAAGCCACCTCGTGCGTCCAGCTCTCAGCTTTCCCTCGTTCATCCTCGCGCGAGCTGAGCTGACATGCCCACGCTGCTCGTGCGCAGTTGCCTCGCGCGCAGCACGAGCCCGCGCAGGGAGGACGCCACCATGAGCTGCAGCTGTCACATCGCACCCGCCCGTCGCCGCTCTGCCCTCGTCGGCCCTTGGTCACCCTCGACCTCCTCGCCTGTCACCACGGCCACCGCCGCTCAACAGCGAGCAGCACGGCACCGCACCAACCAGCACGAACATGGACCCGCTGCTGACCCATCTTGAGCCCTGCGACAGCCCTCCTCGTCCGCCTCGTGTCGCCGGTCCCCTCCTCGCCATGCTCGATCACGCCCTCGCCCTTCCTCCTTCGCCGCTCGATCGCCCGCGCTGACAGCACGCCGTCGCTCGACAGGGTCGCCGTGCTTCGCAGCGAGTGCCCCCCTCTTCGCCCGTCCTGCTCTTCCCTTTCCCTCCTCGCCGAATGCGAGCGAGCTCGGCTTACGGCTCTCGCTCGCTGCAGGTACCGCCTACCTCGTCCCGTACACGTCCAAGCTCGTCACTAATCGGCGGGTGTCGTCACCGAGCAGCTCTAGCTCGACTCGTCGTCGCTCTCCCCGCCGTTGTCGCCGACCACAAGCTGACCTTTCCGCGCCCCCTTCCTAGCGCAGCTCCCGCCCTACGTCGCTCTACCTCACTCTGCACTGCGCGTCAGTATCTCGCCCTCGCCTTGTACGAGTCGCACGGCACGACGCCGACATCAGCATCTTCGACTCGCCGCCCTCTCCTCCTCGACCTCGGGCCGGCCGTCCCTCCTCCGCCGCCTGTCCTCGTTCGTCGACTTCCAGAAGTAGCGCACTTCACCGACACGGCGATGCGCTGCACCGAGCATGGTGGACCTCGTGCGTCGTCCTGCCCCTCCCTCTGCCTCGCTCGCCGTCTCCTCGGAGCACGCTCGGCTGACCCTCTGTTCCCCTCTCTCTTCCGCACGACCTCGACTACGTCCAGACCCGTCCACGTCCCGCTTCCAGGAGCGCGAGCGCGTCGTTCCTGCACCTCATCGCCGACCTTTCCGCCGCTTCTGCCCTCGCCGACCACCCGCCGCCGACGCTCCTGAGCATGCCCTCGACGGCCTTCACTGCCGACCCCTACTCCGCCGTGCATCATCTCGGCCTCGACCTGTCCCACGCGCGCAACTGCAGCGCCCAATTCGCCGACTCGCCGTTCCTCGCCGCCTCGACCTCGCACCCCTACTCCTCGTCCGGCACACTCCTTTCCGACCTCGTCAGCATCTCAATGCGCCGCACGAGCTCGCAGCAGGACCCCGAGCACGGCCAAGGTGCAGCCCGTGCTTCGTCCAGCCACTTGCTCTCCCTCTCTCGCCCAGTTTCCCAGAGTGAGCTCGGCTGACCCGCTGTCACCCTCCCGCTTCCACAGAAACTCGTCCACGTCGCTCTTGGTCTGCGAGCACCGTCGAGGAGCATCACCGTCTCGCAGACGCACGTCGACTCGGCGCCGCTCAGACCGCTCCTCGCGCTGTCGCCCTTCCACTCGCCGCCGCCGCTCGACCTCGTTCCTCGCCGCACCTCGACCTCGACCCCGCCGCAGCCGTCGCACGCTTCCTCGACTCGAGCTCGGCCTGGGCTCGTTGCGCAACTGCAGCACCTGGACTCGCCGACTCGCCGCCCCTCACCGTCTTCCTTTCTCGGCCGTCTTCTCAGAAAGAGCTCGACTGACCCGCCCCCTCGCCCGCAGCTTATCATACACCTCGCTCTTCGTGCATGAAGCATCATCAATCAGCCTGACCGTCTCGCAGCGACACGTCGACTCGGCGCCGCTCGGACCGCCTCTCTCGTCGTCGCCCCTCCTCTCGCCGCCGCCGCTCGACCACGCCCCTCGCCGCACCTCGATCTCGACCTCGCCCCTCGCATACTTTGTCGGCTCGACGTCGATCTATCGCCCTCGCGCAACTGCAGCACCTAGACTCGGCAACTCGCCGACCCTCTCCTTCTCTCCCTCTCCCGCCCGCATCTCAGACGAGGAGCTCGGCTGACCTGCCCCTCCTCCGCAGCTCACATCCACCTCGCTCTTCATGCATAACGCATCGTCGGACAGTATGGCGGTTTTGCGGCCGCAGCACGTCGACTTGGCGCCGCTCGGACCGCCTTTCCTCGTCGTTGCCCTTCCTCCCGCCGCTGCCGCTCGACGTCGCCGCTCGCCGCACCTCGACCTTGATCTCGCCCTTCGCCCACATCGTCGGCTCGACGTCGACCTGTCGCGCTTGCGCATCTGCGGCACCTGAACTCGCCAACTCGCCGTCCGTCTCCTCCTTTTCCTCGCTCGCCCTCCTAATTAGAGGAGCAGCTCGGCTGACCCGCCCCCTCCTCCGCAGCCCACATCCACCTTGCTCATCGTGCATCGAGCATCGCCGAGCACCATGGCCGTCTCGCAGGGGCGGCTCGCTTCGGCGCCGCTCGGACCGCCACTTCCCGTCGTCGCCCTTCCTCTCGCCGCCGCCGATCGACGTCGCCGCTCGCCCCTCCTCGACCTCGACCTCGCCCTCGCATGCTTTCTCGACTCGACCTTGACTCGTCGCCCTCGCGCAACTGCAGCACCTGGACTCGGCAACTCGCCGACCCTCTCCCCCTCTTCCTCCCTCGCCCGCATCTCAAAACGAGCACGACTGACCCGCACCCTCCTCTGCAGCTCGCAGCCACCTCGCTCTTCGTACATGGAGCGTCGTCCATCAGCATGACCGTCTCGCCGCAGCACGTCGACTCGGCGCCGCTCGGACCGCCTGTCTCGTCGTCACCCTTCCTCTCGCCGCCGCCGCTCGACCTCGTTCCTCGACGCTCCTCGACGTCGACATCGCCCTCACACGCTTCCTCAGCTCAACCTCGACCTGTCGCCTTTGCGTGCCTGGGATCGCCAGCTCGCCATCGCTCTCCACTGCCTCCCTCACCCTCGTTCTCATAACGAGCTGGACTGCCCCGCTCCTTCCCTCTCTTCCGCAGGTCTCGCCAACCTCGCACTCGCTTCATGGACCATCGTCGAGGAGCAACGCCGCTCGCATCAGCACCTCGACAGCCGCCGCCCGCTCGGACCGCCATCTCTGTCTTCGCCTTCTTGTCGACGTCGAAGCTCGCTCTCGCCCTCGGCGATCGTCTCTCTTCAGCATGGCCTCGTCATCGAGCCCACCACGTCGCGCGACACCGGCACCGCTTCCTCTTCGTCTCCCCTCACCCGGCCGTCGCCAGCACGAGCTCATCTGACCTATTTTGCACTCTCCTTCCGCAGACCTCGACAACGACCTCCTCAAGACGCCGCCGTCGGACTACGAGCCTCGCTGCGACGCACTTGCGCCTCGCTCGACCCGACGACGTGCTCGGTTTCTCCACCACGGCCACAAGCTCGTCGACTCGGCCTTGGGCCGACCTCGCTTCGACGGCTTCGCGCTTTGCCCTCGCTGCTCTACAGCTGCGCCGAGGCGGTGCGGCGGGTGCGGCGGCGACCATGCATGCTCTTTCTGCGCTTCTCGCGCGAGACCTCGTGTCTCTCAAGCAGCGCCATTGTGCGCTCGAGGGCGAGCTCGACTCGCGCTCTCGCCTGCATGGCACGAACCGGCTCTCACGGGCTGTCGACCTCGCTGACGGCGGTGAGCGGCAGCGTCGAGGCCGCTTTGCGCAGCCGCTCTTCTTACCTTCCTGCGCGCGCTCGCGCTCTCGCTTTCGGCCAGACGCTCTAGCGTCCTCGGCAGACGAGCGCTCTGAGGAGCTCGAGCTCGCTGCGGGCATCTGCTCGAGCGGGCTTGACGGCGCAGCTACTCGCCCCGAGCCGAGCAGGTCCGAGCGGCCCCTGCTGCTGCTCGCGGGCGCCTTCCTTGCTCATCTATAGCCCCTCTCGCCGCCAGCGACATGCTCGCAATAACTCCTGCTCGATCCTCGTCGTCTCGAAGAAGCGTGCGCACCTCTCGAGCTGCAGCGAGCTGTGCAGAGCCTCATGATCCTGGGGAACAGCAGCTCTCGGCGACGGGGCAGCGAGGCGTCTCTCGCACCTTGTGCTTTGTCGTTCTAGAGAATGACATTACACTTGCGCGACGGCTGAGGCGCTACGATGCGAGAGCAGGACAGCCTGAGCCCGAGCCGAAGAGTCGAGGCGAGTGCGACGCGCACGGACCCTCCAGCTGACCCTCCGACATCGCGCAGCGCCGGCTCGTACCATCAGTCTCGTCCTGGTACCTCGACGCCGGGATGAGGCGCCGTCGCGCTCCATCCTGACGATAGCGCGGCGAGCCGAGCGTGTGCGGCGAGGAGGCGAGCGGCGAGGTGTCGGGCCAGGCGCCGAGGGCGAGGGCGGGCTTGAGACCGAGGGTCGAGGGCGGCGGGATCGTGAGAGCGAGGGAGCGGAATGGGGACGAGGACGATGGGCAAGGGCGCGAGGGGTCGAGCGAGGGCCGAGGGAGGAGCTGCAGAGGGCGGGAGGTGCTAGGTCAGCTCGAGCTCAGTCACTGCGTCAGGGTGTGCTCATCGCCGTTGACGCCCAGACGGTGTGAAGCGCCTTGCTCGACGTGTCGGCGCGCCGGTCGGACCGAGATCTACGTTCGGCGGCCGGCGAGGAGACTGTGAGGGGGAGGGAGGACGCACGCAGAGTAGCTCGTTCTCAGTCGTGACGAGCTCGAGGCACTCTCCTACGACGGCGGTACCTCCTGCGAGCTCGGCGGCCGAGGCGAGTCGAGGGCGGGTGGCGAAAGACGAGGTCGAGGTCGAAGCCTTTTTAGCGGCTGCGGCGGTGCGAGCGTCAGCGAGCTCGAAGCGGGAGCAGGATGGACAGCCGGCGTCAAGATGGTGCGAGGGACGTACCGAAGGACGAGAGTGGCGTCTCGAGCGCCGATATGATCTGCGAGGTCGTCGGGACGAGGCGACGGGGACGTCAGCGCACGTACCGCATGGGTGAACGAGAGGAGTACGAGCTGCGCGATGAGAGGACACACATCTAGGAGCGCAGCCCGGCGCCCGAGGTAGTTGTGCGAGGCGGTCGTGCTCGCGGATCTGGGGCGACGAGGGCCGAGGGTCGTAAAGTCCCGAGGAGAAGAAGAAGAACGGCGTGCGCTCTTGGCTCCAAGTAGTCCTGCTGCTCGCGCCACACACCGCGAGGCGCACCCGCTCTCCCTCTCGGCGATCGGCAGGCTGAGCGTGCGCGGCGAGGAGGCGGGCGGCGCTTCTAGTCGAGTTGCCGAAGGCGAGGGCGAGACGGAGAGCGAGGGTCGGCGACGAGGTCGAGGAAGAAGGCGAGGGCGAAGAGAAGGGGACGTATAGGGCGAGCGCAGAAGGGCGCTAGGTGTCGAGAGGGGAGAGGGAGGAGCTGCGCGGGGGAGGAGGGCACGTCAGCTCGAGCTCAGTCGGTCGGAGCGGCCATGCTCTTCATCGTCGACTCCCGGGCGGCCGAGTCGGTCCCGCTCGACGACTCGGCGCACCCCTCGGCCTGAACTCTGCGACCGCCGGCCGACGGGGGGAGCGAGAGGTGGGAAGGAGGACGCACGCACGGTGGCTCCGTCTCGGACTTGACTCGCTCTCGGTGGGCTCCTCGACACCACGGTACCTTGTGCGTCTTCTGACGGCGAGGCGGTCGAGCCGAGATGCGGGACGGCGATGAAGGACGAGGGAGGGATGGAGGACGGCTGCGGCGCATCGAGAAGAGTCAGCTCGTGCTCGCGGCGGCTGCAGGCTGCGCAGGCGCCTGGAAGTAGGCCTGTTGAGCCGGACGGACCGAATGAAGGAGCGCACAGGCTTTTGAGGCGTCGTGTCGAGCCGATCTGCACGGTCGTCATCGGGCCGAAGGGGAGAGGGCGAGGACATATCAGCGCTCGTCCCGCACGAGGCACGCAGCGTAAGGTCCGACGAGAAGACGTACAGGTGCGAGAGAGCGGCTCGGCGCCTGAGCTGGTCGTGCTCGCGGATCTGAGGCGGCGAGGCGCGCAAAGTGGGCGGCAGGTGAGTTCTCGAGCGATTCGCCGTGCGCGAGCGCGACAAGACGAGCGGTCGTCGAGACGAGGGCGAGCGTGACGGCGAGGACGGTGCCGAGGATGAGGGCGAGGGAGCGGAGGGCTCAGAGGCGAAGACGAGGACGAGGAGTGTCGGACGGCTGCGGCAAGCCGAGAGAGCGTCAGCTCGCGCCCTCAGCTGAAGCAGGCTGCGCAAGAAGCTCGGAGTCGAGGTGGAGAGGAGGACGCACCGATCGTGAGCGTGCACCGGCCTTTGAGCGGCGCGTCGAGTCGGTCTGCGAGGTCGTCGGGGCGGCGAGGGGCAAAGGGCCAGGAATGTCAGCGCTTGTCCTGGACGAAAGAGAGCGTGCGAGCTGCTTGACGAGAAGACGCACAGGTCTGGGAGAGCGGCTCGGCGCTGAGGCGGTGGAAGGCGTGGTCTGGAGCGGCGAGGATCGGGAACGAGAGTCGTGGGAAGAGGGCATTGACAGGTCAGCGAGCTGCTCATGGGCTCGTCTGCTCGACTTTATGAGCGCGCTCGAGTCGCGGAAGACGGATCGCATCGAGCGTAAGCGCAGACTAGGGCGACGAGGACCGCTCGACGGCGAGGATGAAGGCGGCCGCGAGAAGGCCGTGCGCACGGGCTCTGCGACCACGCGAGCGGGCTCACCGAGCGCTGCGCGACGCTCTCCGGGTAGATAGATGTGCACGAGCGCGAAAGGGTCGAGGACATTGCAGGAGGACGCTGTTCCGGGCGCGAGAGGTCAGCACGATGGTCGGGGAGCAACGAAGCGCCGCCGAGCGCAGAGCGGCGCCTTCGAGATGAGTGCGAGTAGGAGAAAGACTCACGGCAGGAAAGCTACAGCAAACGCAGCGGGCGAGCCCTGCGAGCGAGGGCGAGAGGGAGGTGAGCCAAACAAAGTCCAGCGAGGTGGGTCGAGCGACACGCGCCGCAGTGCGCCGAGGGTGCCGCCTAGCACAGTCCCCACGGCGGGCGGGCGCTTATCCGCTCGAGGCAGCTTCCGTCGGCGGTGCGGCGCGTGGCTCTTGGGCGAGGGCGAGGAGAGTGAGAGGTCGGGCGCACCGAGAGAGAGCCGGACGAGGGCGACTTTCGAGGGCGGGGCGCGGTCGGTGGACGCGCTGTACGTGGAGGCGAGTGCGATGAGCCCTGCAGCAGTGCCAACGAGGCGAGCGAGTGAGGGCAGCGAGGCCGAAGGGAGGCGAGGAGGACTCGGAGCGCGACGAGGGACAACGCTCTCGCTCGCCCACTGCTAGCGAGTCGACTGTGCTGTATTGCAGAGTGCTCCTAGACTGCACATCACCCACCTGTAAGCGCCGCAACCTCGCCCGAGCCTGCGCCTCGCCAACCTCGCCTCGTCCTGTCGCCGTCGATCAACACGGCGATTCAACTCGGCCCATACGGCGCGCGACCCTACCGTACTGGCCGCCAGGGCCTCCATACACGCTCTTTCATCCTCTGCGAAGCGACTCGCTCCGCCACTCGCCGTCCAGCCCCCTGCGCCGCCGCCGCCAGGCCCGCGCTCCGCCGCCTCGACCCGCGAGCCCTGAACGCAGCACTGCCCCGACAGCGACAACGCCATCCTCGACCTGTCATCGGCGACATCGCGCTCGTGCCACGGTCGAGCTCAGCGACCGAGATGCCCGGCCGCTCGACCGCCTCCTCCTCGAACCTCGCTTTCGCGCCAGCCGCTCTTCTACGAGGTGCGCTCGTCCCTCCTCTCTAATCACCTCGAGCAGAAGCGCTGATGCTCTCTGTGTCTCGCCCGTTCGGCGCCTGCAGGTCAAGCTCGATTGCGGCCGCGCTCATCGTCGCCCTGCTCGAGCAAGGTCGTCCGGCTCTCGCGAGGATCCAGGTGCGCGCTCGCATCCTTCTCGACGCACACACTCGTCGATCGTCGTAGCTGATGCCCGCCTCCGGCTCCTCCGCCCCCTCGCAGGCTTCCTCGAGGCTGAGTGCCGTCCAACACGCTCGGCGAGGAGGTGATTGTCAAGGTCTTGCGCTCGTTCTGCGTCTGCAAGTGCGTCCCTCTGCGTCTCTATCGCCCACGACCGTCTCTCTCTGCGTATCTCGGTGCCGAACGAGCCCAGCTGCTGACCTCGCCCTTGCGCACCAACGTTCATAGCGACCGCTCCCTCCTCCCGCACCGACCTCGCTCTCGCTCTCGATCTCGGCCCGACCTCGCCCGCCTCAGTCGCACACACGCTCGAGTCAGTTCGGGTTTGTGCAGAAGCCCGCGATGGCCGACAGGTCCGTCTCTGTCTCGCTCTCGTCGGTCCTTGAGCCGGAGCGAGTCGTCTCGCTTCGGCTAGCGGACTGGCTCCGGCAGGCGAGCGGCGCTGACACCTGGCCTACTTCGTACAGCCTACAGCTGGTCCTCATCCACGTCTGGACGCGACATCTCGTACCTGTCGACGTTCCGCAGCAAGCTCTTCGCCAGCTCGTCCAGCTCGTCGCGCTCGACTCGGTCGGCCAGGCTCGCCTCGTCTCGCTCGCGCCAGCAGCAGACGATTCTCATCGAGCACCTGAGCGCCAACACGGCGTTCGAGCATGTCGGCAACAGCCGAGCTCGCGCACGGACCTCGTCGGCGCAGCTCATCCTGCTCGAGCCGATCGTCTTCCTCCAGCCCGCTCTTCACGTCTCCTTCGCCGGGTGCGTCGTCTCGCACCCTCCTGCCGTCCTCGAGCCGCTCGCCGCTGACCCGCTTCCGCCTGCTCCCTTCCGGCTCGCGCAGGTCCGACTCTCGCTGAAGGTCGTCGTCCTCAAGCCGTGCGGTCTGCCTCGGTCGGCTACTTTGCGATGACGTCGGAGAGCCGCTCAGGCTTGATCATGGGCACGGCCAGGTACGTCGCTGCGTCCCTCGCTCCCCGTCTTGCCGGCGAGTACTGACTCTCGCTCTCTTCCGGCTGGACAGCTCATCTACGCCGCCATATACCTCGTGCTTCCTCTCCCTCTCTGCTGAGGTGTCGCAGAATGTCGCCCGGGCGCGAGAAGCAGGCGCTGACTCGCCCTTGATCGTTGCCGCTCGCGCCCTCGTCGCTCGCCCGCCCGCAGGCTCATCCTCCTCAACTAGGCGTCCCGCTCTCGACTCACGACGATCTGGCGGCATCGTGCCAATCTGAATGACGGCGTTCGAGGAGCCACAAGGCGTCGAGCAGGTGCCAGATCCGACACGCACCTCGTCGCCTCGCCATCACGCCGCCCTCCTCCTTCCCGAGCTCAACGTTGGCGCCCTCGACTCGATCGGCGACCTCGCCGTCGTCGTCATCATCTCGTCCACCGACTGCGACGTCGTCGAGCCGTTCACCGTGTCCGCCAGCTGAAGCCGGCTCGCCGACCTCGACTCGACCGACCTCGTCGCACGACCTCAAGCCCGGCCATACGCCCGCCATCGCTCGCCTCAGCGTCCGACCGAGCACACAGAGCTACCTCTTCATCCTCCAGGTGCGTTCGCCTCTCCTCGTCTCGCCTGTCCGCAGCAAGAACCCCGAGGTCGTCGAGCTGACCTTCCTCTCACTCCCTCCCCCCGCACGCTCGTCCCGGCCCGCTCGCCCGCAGTACTACCTCATCCTCGCCTTCAGCACCCTCAACGACGCTTCGCCGAGGTCGCTCGGGAAGTCGGGCGCGATCAAGTAGCGCACGAGACGCCACCGACTCGCTCGCAGCGAGGAAGCTCTGCTCGACCATCTTCACCTGTAGCCCTTCGCCCGTTCTGGAGACCTCGACCGGATCCTCGCGCTGATCCTACGCCCCTGCAGAAGCTCCTCGTGCAGCGCTCGCCGATGGGCAAGCACGTCGTCGAGGGGTCCGTGGGCGGCGTCCTCGAGGCGAGCGGTGGGAGCGAGTGCTGCATCACGGCCAAGGTGCGCACGTGCGCTCCGCTGCCTCAGCTTAAGACAGTGCACTGATGCTTCTCTCCTTGCGCCCGCAGGTCATTCATCGGGTTCAAGCTTGCTCGTGATCGTCGAGGGCGACCTCCCCGCCGACCCGTCCAGCTCGTCGCCCTGGACTCGATCGGCCAAGCTCGCATCGTCTCGCTCGCAGCGGCAGCAGACGACCTTCATCGATGCCGTGAACGGCGACACGGCGTCCGAGCTTGCCGACGACAGCCGCAATAGCCGGCGCGACGAGCGTGCGCACGGACCTCGTCGGCCCCGGTCATCGGGCTCGAGCCGCCCGCCTCGCTCTGCGTCCTCTTCACGTCTCCTTCGCAGAGTGCGTCGTCTCGCACCCTCCTGCCGTCCTCGAGCCGCTCGCTGACCCGCTTCCGCCTGCTCCCATCCGGCTCGCGCAGGTCCAACTCGCGCTGAAGGTCGTCGTCCTCAAGCCGTGCGGTCTTCCTCGGTCGGCTACTTTGCGATCACATCGGAGAGCCGCTCAGACCTGAACATGGGCACGGCCAGGTACGTCGCTGCGTCCCTCGCTCCCCGTCTTGCCGGCGAGGACTGACTCTCGCTCTCTTCCGGCTCGACAGCTCACCTACGCCGCCATATACCTCGTGCGTCCTCTCCCTCTCTGCTGAGGTGTCGCAGAATGTCGCCCGGGCGCGAGCAGCAGGCACTGACTCGCCCTCGATCGTCGTCGCCGCTCCCTCGCCGCTCGCCCACCCGCAGGCTCATCCTTGTCAACGAGGCGTCCCGCTCTCGGCCCACGGCGACGTAGCGGCATCGCGCCAATTTACTCGACGGCTTCCCAAGGAGCTCCAAGGCGTCGAGCAGGCGCCGGCTCGTATCCGCAGCTCGTCACCTCGTCGCCCTCAGGCCGTCCTCCTCCTCGCGGCCACAACCTTGACGTCCTCGACGCAAACAGCTAGATCGCTGTTGTCGTCATCATATCACCCGCACGCCTCGATGTGGTCGAGCGCTGCTCCGGTTCCAGAAACGGCGGCTGGCTCGCCGACCTCGACTCGACCGACGTCGTCGCACGACCTCGAGCGCGACCATGCGCCCGTCATCGCTCGACTCAGGGTTCACCCAGCACGCAGACCTTCATATTCATTTTCCAGGTGCGCTCGCCTTGCCTCGTCTCGCCTGCCCGCAGCAAGAACCCCGAGGTCGTCGAGCTGACCTTCCTCTTCCTCCCTCCCCGGCACATGTTCGTTCCGGCTCTCTCGCCCGCAGTGCTACCTCGCATCCTCGAGCTCATGCTGCACCCCTGCAGACGTTTTGAGTGCGGCCGCGCGCGACGCGCGCCCAAATGATCGAGGGTCCGAGCACCGTGTCCTTGCGGCGCAGGGCGAGAGCGAGTGCTGCTTTATGGCCAAGGTGTGCTCGTGCGCTCGCCTACCTCGACTCGAGTGGGAGTACTGATGCTGTTGATGGCATCTGAGCGCTCGCAGATCATCCGCAGCAGCACCTCGACTTGTCGCTGCTCGGTCCGCCTTCCCCGTCCTCGCCGACTTGCCGACGCCGCCCATCGACCTCGCGCCCCAACGTTCCCCCAACCACAAACTCACCGCTCGTCATGTGACCTCGACCTGCCCGTCTCGCACAACTGCTGTGACTCAGCTCGCCTACTCGCCGTCCCTCTCCTCCTCTGTCTCCCTCTCCTTCTCCGCCCGCGTCGGCCCTCGCCCGACTTGCGCACGCTCAGCCTCATCAACATGCGATTGGTCGAACGAGCTCGGCGCAGCAGCAGCACGAGTGCGCGGGAGCTTGCCCTCCTCTTCCTCGCTCCCCCGCCTGTTCAGGACGAGCTCGACTGACCCACAAACACTCTCGCTCGCCCGCAGGCCTCGACTGCCTCCCCCAGCGTACTTCGAGCAACTCCGATGAGTCTGGCCGCCCTGCAGCACCTCGACTCGTCGCCCCTCGGTCCGACTTCCCCGTTTTGACCGGCCTGCCGGCGCCATCGCTCGACGTCCGCCCTCGACGTGCTCGACCTCGACCCCGCCCTCACCCGCCCTTCCGCTCGACCTCGACCTGTGATCGTTGCGCAACTGCACCACCTGGACTTGCCAACTCGCCGTCCCCCACCCCCTCTCCCTCGCTCGCCCGCCTTCTTTCAGAAAGAGCTCGACTGACCCGCTCCCTCCTCCGCAGCCCACGACGACCTCGCTCTTCGAGCATGCAGCATCGTCGATCAGCCTGACCGCCTCGTGGCACCACGTCGAGTCGGCGCCGCTCGGACCGCCCGTCTCGTCGTCGCCCTTCCTCTCGCCGCCGCCGCCCGACGTTGCGCCTCGCCGTGCCTCGACCTCGACCTCGCCCTCACCCGCCCTTCCGCTCGACCTCGACCTGTGATCGTTGCGCAACTGCACCACCTGGACTCGCCAACTCGCCGTCCCCCACCCCCTCTCCCTCGCTCGCCCGCCTTCTCTCAGAAAGAGCGCGACTGACCCGCACCCTCCTCTGCAGCTCGCAGCCACCTCGCTCTTCGTACATGGAGCGTCGTCCATCAGCATGACCATCTCGCCGCAGCACGTCGACTCGGCGCCACTCGGACCGCCTGTCTCGTCGTCACCCTTCCTCTCGCCGCCGCCGCTCGACCTCGTTCCTCGCCGCTCCTCGATATCGACCTCGCCCCTCGCCCACATCCTCGCCTCGACGTTGACCTGTCGCCCTCGCGCAACTGCGCCACCTGGCCTCGCCAACTCGCCGCCCCTCTCCTCCTCTTCCTCGCCCACCCGGCGTCTGTCAGAAAGAGCTCGACTGACCCGCCCCCTCCTCCGCAGCCCGCATCCACCTTGCTCATCGTGCATCGAGCATCGCCGAGCACCATGGCCGTCTCGCAGAAGCACCTCGACTCGGCGCCGCTCGGACCGCCCTTCTCGTCGTCGCCCTTCCTCTCGCTGCCGCCGTTGCTCGACGTCGCACCTCCCCGCTCCTTGACCTCGACGCAACCCTCGCACGCATCCTCGCCTCGACAACGACCTTTCGCCCTCGGACAGCTGCGCCACCTGGACTCGCCAACTCGCCATCCGTCTCCTCCTCTTCCTCCCTGACCTGCGGTCTCTCAGAAAGAGCACGACTGACTCTCTCCCTCGCCCGCAGCCCAACGTCCACCTCGCTCTTCGTGCATCGAACATCGTCGAGTACCATGGCCGTCTCGCGGCGACATCTCGACTCGGCGCCGGTCGGACCGCCTGTGCCGTTCTCGCCGACTTACCGACGCCGCCCCTTGATCTCGCACCTCGACGTTCCTCGACCTCGATCACGACCTCACCGCTCGTCTTTGACGTCGACGTGCCCGTCTCGCGCAACTGCAGTACCTGGACTCGTCATCTCCCCGTCCCTCCTCCTCCTCTTCCTCTCGCTCACCCTCCTTCTCATAACGAGCTGGACTGACCCGCTCCTTCCGCCTCTTCCGCAGGCCTCGCTGCCCTCCCTCGTCGCACCTGGACCGTCGTCGAGGAGGACCGCCGCTCGCAGCAGTACGTCGACACGTCGCCGCCCGCTCGGACCGCCATCACCGTCTTCGCCCTTCCTCTCGACGCCGACGCTTGCCCTCGGGCCTCAACGATCGCCCTTCTCGACCGTGACCTCGCTTCTCTCGCCTCGCTCACGAACCCGCCACCTCGCGCGACGCCGCGTCGCTCCTCGTCGTCTCCTCTCCCCTCCTCTCCTCCGGCGCCCCCGAACGAGCTCAGCTGACCTGATCTTGCGCTCTCCTTCCGCAGACTCGATCAACATCGTCCCCAAGACGCCGCCGTCGGACTACGAGCCTCGCCGCCACGCGCTTGCGCCCCGCTCGACCCGACGACGTGCTCATACCCTTTACCTCGACCCGAAGCTCGTCGACTCGGCCTTGCGCTCAGCCCGCCGTGGCCATCACATCACCGCTCTCGCTATATTCTTCTGGCTTGAGCCGCCGTAGCGGCCGAGTGTGCTCGCTTTGCGCTCCTCGCGCGAGTTCGCGTGCCGCTCGAGCAGTGCGTCGCGCTCGATCACGAGCTTTGCTCTACCTCTCGCTCGTACCGCGTCAATGCGGCCGAACACCTCAACCAGGTCTAGCCTCGTAGCAGCTTCTGCTAGAGCTGTCTCGGTTTCCTGCTGCTCGCGAATCGGGCCGGTCCTCCTGCGACGCCCGCGCCCGGCCTCGCTGCTCTGTGGCGCCTCTCGGTCTGGCGGCACGCGCGCGGCGACTCTTGCTCGACAAGTAAGATATCGTGCACCGACCTGGGGACCCTCGAGAGGAGAGAGGGAAGACTGAGCGACCGAGTCGGGGTCGACTCGCAGAAGATCCAGCTTCGAGCAGGTTGCTTGCGCACAGACCTCGTCGCAGACCTGCCCAGAGGCTCTCGATCTCGTTCTGGGGTCCTCACAGGACTGCGAGAAGGGCGTGAGCTCGAGAGAGGCAAGATGGAGGACGACTCGCCGTGACGAGGTCCGTGAGCGACCAGGAGGTGGTGCAGAGGAGATGGCTCCGATCTGCGATTCTCGTCCGGGTTGTTCGCCAGCCTTCCTCGAGAGCACCTACAACGACGATCTAGAGACCCTCGAGAGGAGAGAGGGAAGACTGGGCGACCGAGTCGGCGCAAACTCGCAGAAGATCCAGCTTCGAGCAGCGCACTCGCAGGCAGACCTCGTCGCAGACCTTCTCAAAGGCTCTCGATCTGGTTCTGGGACCCTCACAGGACGGTTAGAGGAGAGAGAGCCCGAGAGAGGCAAGATGGAGGACGACTCGCCGTGACGAGGTCCGTGAGCGACTAGGAGGCGGTGCAGAGGAGACGGCTCAGATCTGCGATTCTCGTCCGGGCTATTCGCCAGCCTTCCTCGAGAGCACCTACAACGACGATCTAGAGACCCTCGAGCAGAGAGAGGGAAGACTGCATGACCGAGTCGGCGCGAACTCGCACAAGATCCAGCTTCGAGCAGGTTGCTTGCGCACAGACCTCGTCGCAGACCTCCTCAGAGGCTCTGACTTTCCTCCCGACGCTTCTCGCACGACGGTCTGAGGAGCGCCAGACAGGACTCAAGCCTTGCTCGGCCCAGAGGCGAGGAGGCTCGACTTGGGAAGGTCGTCTCGCTTTGACCCCTTGCTGCTCGAGCGCGTCTGTCTCGGCGTTGACGAACATCACGCTTGGAATGCACGGACGACTACGACATCCTCCTGACGAGCTCGGCCCAGACGGCCCACGCGTTCGCCCTCGACAGCGCCGGGTTGCCCATCTCCCTGCACGCGCTCAGCGCCGCCTCGTCAAACTCGGGGTCGACGAACGTGGCCCTCGAGCCGACGTCCTCGTCGCGCAGGCGCCGCACGGCGCCGAGGTCGCACGGCACGATGCAGCGCTGGCCGCCGGCAAAGCCGCGGCGGGCGGCGGTGGGCGTGTGGCCCGAGGGGAGGCCGGCGGCCTTCTTCGACTGGCTGCTGTGGACGGGCGACATGTTCATGGTGTTGCGCAAGTTGTCGAGGCTGCGCTGGATAACGGTGCGCCAGACGTAGAGGCCGACGAGGCTGCAGGTTTGGGGAGGGAGGCGGCGTCAGCTCCGGCGCGGGCAGGGGCGAGTGGCTAGAGGCGCAACCACGTGCGAGAAGAGAAGAGAGCGACGCGCGACTCACAGGTGCGTGTAGTCGCTCGGGTCGAAGCCGGCCGGCCCCGCCTCGTCCTGAATCGCGATCTGCAGCGCGCGTCCATGGATCCGCATCCACTGGGTCCACAGGCCGCGCAGGCTCACATTCGGCGTGCCAAACTCGTACAGCGTCGTCGAGCCGGGAGGAGCGCCAGACTGCGTACTGCAGAGACCGACTCAGCTGAGGTCGACAAGCGAGGGAAGTGAGGCAAGGAGACGACGCACTGCAGCGTGACCTGCGTCTGGAGCAGCAGGTGGTTCTCGGCGCCGTTGCCGACGACGATATTCGCCGCAGCGCCTGCAGGTCGACAGCGTCAGGTCGAGGAACCAGGGGTCGAGCGAGGAGGAAGAAGGGGAAGAACAAGGTGCGCACCTTGCTCCTCCTCGACGGCGTCGAGAAAGACGTGCGCGAGCGCGTCCGGATCGTGCATCGAGGGGATGCTTTGCATGGCGACGATGTAGCCCGAGAACTTGTCGCGGATCGCGTAGACGTCGAACGAGAGCGCGCCGGTGTCGAGGTAGCGCTCCGAGAGGCGGTCGTTGCCGCCGGCGATCCACTCGTCGCCGTAACCTCGGCAGGTCGGCGACGAGAGAGCGGAAGGGGAGCTCGAAGGTGGGCCTGCGGCGCGAGCGGGGCTGAGGATGGCGCCGTGGCCGGGAGCTGCTCGGGGGTGGAGGATCAGCGCGGCGAAGGCGGCGAGGGGAGGGAAAGGGGCACGGAGGACGCACGAAGCAAGCCGTTGTGGGCGGCGAGGTTGAACATGCTCGGACGCGCGGCAGCAGGGACCAGCGAGCCGGTCGAGCGAGGGTGAGCGAGCAAGAAGAGAGGAGGGAGGCACGACCCTCCGCGTGACAGGGCAGCAGGACACCGAGCAGACGCGGACAGGAGACTCGGACAGACGCGCGTCTGCGCACGCCGAGCGTTGTGCGGGGAATTAGAGAGGGCGGGCGGAAGGAGATCTCGAGGAGAGGAGCGCGGCTCGAACAACATCGAGCTGCCACGGCCGCCCACTCTGCTCTACTGGCTGGAAGATCAGCCCGCCAGAGGCCCACACCCACCATGCCCTCGCTGCTGGCCCAGCTCGCCCGCCTGAGTTGTGCCGCCGCGTCCACCACCGCGTCGCTCCTCCCGTCCGCCCAACCTCTCTTCGTCCCCCAGACGCGTCTGAGCCAGCAGACGCCACCCAGTACGCGCTCTCTAAGCCCCATTGAGCCTCCCGCACCGATCGCACCGCCATCGCGCCTCGCCAGCATCCTCACGCCCCGTCCGACGTCCCGGGCTTCGTCGACCCCGTTCTGGAGGCTCCAGCCTCGCGCCAACAAGCCCGTCGGCCGTCCCGACATCAAGCTCAGGCCGTACCAGGTCGACTGCGTGCGCGCCGTGCTCGACGAGCTCAAGCGCGGCGACTCGAGCCGGCTCGGAGTCTCGGCACCCACCGGTGAGCCCCTCTCGTCCTCCCTGCGCCGCTTGTCCGGCTAGGCGAGGCGCACGAGCTGACTCGGACATCTGCGCAGGCTCGGGCAAGACGGCCATGTTCACCGCCCTCATCTCGCACCTTCCGGCGCTCGTCCACCCCGTCACGCGCGAGGTTGCGACCCAGGTCCTCGTCGTCGTCAGCTCGGTCCAGCTCGCCGAGCAGACCGCCAAGGCCATCCAGAGAGCTTATGCGCACATGGTGAGTCGATGCGCTCCCCCTCTTGCGGTCGTGACGCTGCAGGAAGCGCCGGACCCACAGCTGATCCGTCCCCTCTCCCCGAATCAGTCTGTCGAGGTCGACCAGGGCGACACCTGGGCGTCGGGCTTCGCAGACGTCACCGTGTGCACGTATCAGGTGCGTCGCAGCTCGTCCTCCTCGGCCGACCCTGCTCTGCGCGTCCCGCAGCTGACCAGGTCACCCACGCCCCCCCTCGCGCAGACGCTCGCACGCTCGTCCTGCAAGCGCCTCGACAAGTTCGTCCCCGACCGCTTCAAGGCCGTCATCGTCGACGAGGCGCACCACGCCGCCGCCAAGTCGTACCTCGACATCCTCGCCCGCTTCGACTCGCACGTCGAGCACGCGCTCGCGACCAAGGCGTTCGCCTTGAGCGTGCCGCACGCCGCGGCGAGCGTCATCGAGCCCGCTCCCGAGGCCAACGGCGGCATGTCGAGCGCTGAGCGCTCAGCAGGGCAGCTTGACGAGGAGCAGGCCTCGCGCGCCGTTCCTCCCGCCGCAGCCGGCAGCTCCGTCGCGCCCTCCTCGATCCCGCCCGACGAGCCTCAGCTCCCCGTCCTCGCGCCCGTCGCCGCCAAGCTCGACTGGCACGGCCGCATGCGCGTGCCGGTCCTCGCCTTTTCGGCGACCTGGGCCCGCTCGGACCGCCTCGCGCTCGGCAAGGTCATCGACAAGATTGTGTGGCACTGCGACTGGCTCGACTTGATCCGCGGCAAGTGGTGCGTCCTCTCTCCTTGCGCCGACCTCACAGTCCGCTCGCTTCGAGGTGCGCGCGAGCCGAGCGGACCGTGAGACGGCGAGCTCGAAAGAGGACAGACGCTGACAACGACTCGCGGTACAACGCCCGCAGGCTCTCCGAGATCTCGTTCACGACGGTCCATCTCGACGGCGCCGTCGACCTGACGCAGGTCGCCGTGTCGAAGAAGACGGGCGACTTCCAGGCGGCGAGCCTCTCGCGCGCGCTCAACTCGGACACCACCAACGAGCTCATCCTCAAGGCCTACCTCGAGAACGCCGCAGGTGCATCTCGAGTCCTGCGACCTCGGCGTCCTGCCCGTCACAGTACGCTGGCCTCGGCCCTCGCGCTCGCTCGCAGCTCGTCGCTCGACCCTCGTCTTTGCCGCCTCGGTCGCGCACGTCCTCTCGCTGGCCAGCACGTTCTGCAGCCGCGGCATCGACGCTCGCGTCGTGCACGCGGACACGCCGTCGTCGCAGCGAGAGGCGCTGTACCGCGCGTTCCGGGCGGGCGAGTTCCCCGTCCTCGTCAACTGCGGCATCTTGACCGAGGGAGGTGCGTCTCGACCTTCCTCCGCTCTCGCACACCTCGACGAGCCTGCTCCTGACTCGTGTGCGCTCTCGAGCAGCCGACTTTCCCGCCATCGACTGCGTCGTCGTCGCGAGGCCGACCCGCTCGCAGACGCTCTTCCTCCAGATGATTGGCCGCGGCCTGCGCCTCTCGCCCGACACGGGCAAGCTCGACTGCCTCGTCATCGACCTCGTCTCGAACGCCACCAACCTCGGCATCGTCTGCACGCCGACCCTCCTTGGCCTCGACCCGGCCGTCGTCCATGGTGCGTCTGTCCGCCGCCCTCCTCCCTAACTCTCTCGCCTCCTCGTCTCTCCCTCCAGGTTCCTCGCGCGCAGGTCGCTCGACTCGCACGCTCGACACTGCCGCAGCTCGGCAGCAGCACGCGCCCGAGCCCGCACGCCGCAACAAGGTCGACCTCTCGACCGTCTCGTACCAGCACCTCTCGCTCGAGGACTTGGCCAAGGACCTCAAGGCGCAGGGCCAGGAGACGGACGACGTCATTCCGCTCGTGAGCTCGTTCGCCTGGCTCGACTGCGGCGGCGGCAGGTGGGTGCTCGCGCTCCATGGGCGAGGCCGGCTCGAGATCGTGAGGGACAAAGGCGGTGCGTGGAGCTCGTTCCCCTCCTGCGCCCTGACCTTGCTCTCAGGCAGAGAGCCCTCGCACGTCACGCAGAGTTCCGCGTCACGCTCCACGAGCGGCACGCCTGCGGCGCCAACCTCGGCAAGGCCGCCTCGACCGCGCCCGCAGACCCCGACCTCGACCTCGACCAGACGACGACGCTCATCGCCATGCCCAGCTCGTTCCGCCACGCCCTCGTCGCTGCCGAAACGGCCGTCCACGTCCACCCGCGCCTGTCCGACCTCGTCCCCTCGCTCGAGCGCGACGCGCCATGGCGCCGCCGGCCCGCGAGCGACTCGCTGCGCTCGCTCGCGCTCCAGTCGCTCGCCTCCTCGACCCAGCACACCAACCGCGACTCGAGCTCCGACACGGCCACGACCAGCAGCATCAGCACGCACGTCTTCGACGGCGACGGCGACGAGCCGTGGTGGGCGTACGTCGCGTTCGCCGAGCAGCTCACCGAGGGCGACGCGAGCGACTTGGTCGCCGCTACGCCGCATGGCGGACTCGCTGTGCTCGAGCGGCAGCGCAGGGCGCTCGTCGAGCGCGGGCGGGAGCGTGCGAGGGGGGCGGGAGGAGAGCAGCAGTGGGAGGGGAGGTCGCCCTGACTCGTCGGAGCGGCGAGCCCGTAGGAGGGCAGGTTGGTGGCGTGAGTCTGGTAGCCTGACGTAGCTGTGCGTGCATTGCAGTCTGTGCATCTCTGTGCACTCTGCGAGAGGATGCTCGCCATCCCCTCCGCGTTCTCCGAGGCGTCGAGCTGGGTCCGCAGCGTCTGGGCACCAGCTCTCGCACGTCCGCGTTGGGCTCATAAAGCTTGTGCGAGAGCGTCTGCGCAGTATCGAGTGCGCACTGCGAGTTACCAGAGGAAGGATGCAACTTGAGAAGGTCGAGCAGCTTGCCGGCGGCCCTGGCCGTCATGCGGATGCTCCGACGGCGGCGAGAGCGGGACCGTGCGTCGCTCCGCCGTGCTCGACTTGATCGATTCGGCTCGACGACCGAGCTTCGGCGCCTCGGGCTGCTCGCCGACGGTCCGGAGTCTCCTGTCCGCGCACGCACCCCTCGGTCCCCGAGCTTCACCTCCTGCTCGTCCTCCCTTCTCTTCCTCCCTTTCCCTCGCTCGCGCTGTCGACTGCGTGCACTCGACCATGTCGTCGCTCGAGCTGGAAGCGTGGCCTCCCGTCGGCACGACCTACGCGCACTGGACCGATCTCGTCCTCGCGACCCAGCTCTCCGCCTTCCGCCGCGGCTACGGATCCGTTGTGCCAGTCTGGGGTGGGGCGCACTCGAAGGTGCTGAAGATCAAGATCGCCTGCCGCTCGTTGTGGGACCAGCCGCCGCGTCGCGACCTTTCTCTCGTGGCCATGCAGCGCAACACGCAGGACTCGAGCGGCGCCTGGACCGTCACCGAGACGCCGCGCGCCAAGGATGGGACGCTCAACAAGGTCAGCTCGCAGGTGCGTCGGTGCCGCTACTCTCTGGGCAGCGTACACTAACGCGAACCAGCACTTTCCGCAGGAGCCGCACCTTGAGAAGCTGCGGGTCGGGGACCATCTCACGACGGCGAGCAAGCTCGACGACATCGAGGGCGCGCTCAAAGCTACCGCACGCAAAGATGGGCGCTTCCTCTGGACCCGATTGAGCGCCTCGTCGCCGGGGAACTACAAGGCGGCGCGCGACTTTGTCTTGACCTGTGTCCTGCAGCCGAGCCAGTGCGCGTTCCACATCCGCTTCTGCGAGCTGGCCGCACAGCACTGGCGATGCATCAAGATCGACAGTACCCATTCGTGCGTGCCGACCGGGACGTCGACCGCGCCGCAGGACCTCGTCTCGCGTATGAGCACTTTCGTGCGTTCTCCATCCCAGTGCTGCCCTCTCCATCTCGGCCTCCCTGACTCGCAGTCCCTGACTCGCGAATGTGCTGCACCGTACAGGCGCATCTCGAGCTGGAGGACGGTGTCTGCAACTCGGCGGGAATCGTGGCTTTGAGCAACAGGGTGCGTCGCCGCCGCCGCCGCTCACCCGAAGCTCGAAAGCATGCTGATGCCCTCGCGCTTCACAGTCTCTCCAGATTGTCGAGAAGCAGGTCGGTCCGTACCCGGTCGAGGCGCCCTCTCACGATGTGCGTCCTCCGACTCTCTTCCTTCCTGGTCTCGTCTCGCCCATGCGCCGGCCCAGACGAGCGCTCACGCTCTCTGTGCTGCGCAGGTCGATCTCTCGGACGCTTCGCCTGTGCCTGAGCCGAGCTCGGAGGCGGAAACCGGCCCAGACGGCGCGTCGGGCTCCGACTCGACGGTCGACGCGTGGCAGTCGGCGGCGTCCTCCCACGCCGGGCTGCACCGCTCCCTCGTGGACGCGTGCGCCGCCGCCTTCTCCGCCGAGACTGACCACGCGCAGGCGAGGGTCTGGCTCGAGCGCTGCACCGAGGACGCGCTCGCGGCGCAAGCGCGCCTCGAGAGCCAGCGCAAGCTCGTCGAGGCGCACCGGGTGCGCGCCCAGAAGAAGCGCCAGCGCCTTAAGCAGCAGGTCGAGCGCGAGCAGCGCCGCTCGGTGCGTCAACACTCCTCGTCTCTCCTTCTCCCCGTCGCCGTCGCTCCTCGCTGACTCGGACCGAGGAGGCGCGTGCGCAGCAGAAGGCCGAGGAAGAGAAGCGCAAAAAGGTGTCGAGCGCGAGGACGAGCGGCAAGTAGGAGCAGGGAGGAGGGACCGAGTCGAGGTGCCGTAGATGCTCGAGCAAAGCCGCCGTTTGTGAGATCCGGGTTCAGGCTGAGCACGCTCGCTCGTCCTGGAGCAGCGTTCTCCTCTCAAGGCTGCACAGGACGTCTCCTTAGCTACTCTAGACGAGGCCTGTCCAGGTGCGGCGACGAGATCTGCACGTTTCTGACGCCTCGCTCGCACTTCCTCGTTCACGCTCTCGGACCTCGTCACGGCGAGGCGACTGGTCACCTTGCTTGCTCGGGTCGCCCCTCTCTAGGCCGTCGTCTGAGCACTCGAGAGAGCCTGTGAGCGAGGCCGGGCGGCTCTCGAGCAGAGGCGGGGTGGCTCTCGAGCATGATCGCACACGTCGTCGACCTCCTCAAACCGTGTCACAGGTCGTCGCTCGCGCTCTCTGCCTTGCGCGCACATCTTGCACACAGCTCCGCCCCTACTCGCCTTGTCCCGGTCCTCGCTCGCCCAGCTCGTCAATCCTGCTCGATCCGCTGCCGCTCCCTCAGCCTGATCGTCGCCTCGGCCAGCTCCTGCAGACCCGGCCCGTCATCGAGCGCCTCGAGCCACGCCGCACGCCGCGTCGCCCACTCGAGCGTGTCTCGCACCGCGGCGCCTTGACCTGGGCGCGTCGACGGGACGAGAGGAGGTGCCGAGCCGGCGCCGTCGAAGGGCGCCGGCGCGCTCATCGGCTCGAACGGCTCGGCGCGCATCGTCGCGCTCGTGCGCCGCTCGAGGGAGAAGTCGACAGCGCTGGCGGTGCAGGCGCTCGCAAGGTCAGGGAGGCTGGGGACGACGGCGAGAGGGTCGACTCGGAGGACGAGGCGGCGCAGGTTGGAGGGGAGGGTGGAAGAGGGAGGAGGCTTGACGTCGATTGTGCCGGGGCCCATCGAGCTCAGGTCGCACACCATCGACTCGAGACGAGGGTGATCCTGCGCGAGGAAGCGCTGCGGGAACCGCGACGAGCCCGACAGCGACAGCCGGCGCAAGTGCTGGAACACGCCGACGGGCTTGTGGGGCCTTTTGCTCGCGGCGCGGTAGCGCCGGTTCGACTCGATGACGAGCGTCTCGACGTTGGGCGCGACGGCGAGGACGAATTTGAGGCAGTTCTTGAACGACGTGAGGCCACGGATCTTGACGTTGCGCAGCGACGGGAGGCTCGTCCGCGACGTGTAGCCGCCGAAACCGTGGATGACGAGGGTGCGCAGGCCGACGAGGTGCTCGAACTTGGCCATGATCGCCTCGCGGCCCGTGCCGGGGACCCACGACAAGTGGAGCTCGAGGCGCTCGAGCCGGCGACCGTCGACGTGCTTAAGAATGGTGCCGAGCTTGGCGGCGCCCGACTGGCGGACCTCGAGCGCCGTGATTGACCCCAGGGTCTGCTCGAAGCGCGAGGTGAGGAGCGGGGCGTAGTCCGTGCGAGAGTGCGGGTCGCAAAAGTCGCTCGGGCCGCCGTTGATCGAGAGCGACGAGATGTGCGGCAGCTTCTGCAGCGCACAGGCGAGGGCGACGCACGACACGACCGTCTGGTGGATCTGCAGGTCGACGTGGCGGACGAGTTGGCCGAGCGGCTCGCCGAGGACGTGCAGGCGAAAGTGTGCCGTGTCGAGCTGGCGCCAGTGGACGTTCTGTGTCGAGGAAAGAGGTCAGTCGGTCATCTAGGAGAGGGAGGAGGGCAGGCGAGGGCTGTGCGCACCTCGTAGAAGAGCGGGGCGACGACGGCTCGCACCTGCTTGTTGACGAGCGACAGGGCGAACAGGCCGCGGCCGTACCATGTGCTCCACCGCCCGCACACGACGTTGACGCCGTCCTCGCCGTCCTCGCTGCCCTCAGAGGCGCTGTGCGAGCTCTGCTGGCTCGAGCTGTCGACGCCGCGAACGAACCCGAGCTTGTACCACCGCTCGTCGTCTTGCTGGACCATCTCGGCGACGAACTTGGCGAGCTCGTCTGGCAGGTTCGAGAGCGAGGCAGACATGTTGATGAGACGGCGAGGAGGAGGAGGAGGGAGGATGAGGTGCGCGGCGGGACGAGGGGCGGCGATGGGCGGCGGGACGAGGGGCGCGGCGGTGCGAGTAGGTCGAGTCGTCTCGGGGCACTTGTGGCTAGTCGGCAGGCACACTGCTGGAGCGAGGAGAAAGGAGAGGAGGAGAAAGGACAGCAGGAGAAAAGAGGGCGACCGAGGAGCGGACGCCTCGTCGGGCAGCTCGTCGCCGAGCATGCCGAAGAGCGTGCGAGGCGCGAGCGCTTCCGCGGCGAGCGTCTCGCAACTTGCTGACCCGAGTGAAGCACAGCAGTCCCTGCTGCATAAGAGTTGTCAGCACGCATAGATACTGAGAGTGAGGGAGACGGGACGGGCGCACCTGAATCAAGTCGACGACGAGGACGACGGCAAGCACGAAAGGCCCAATCGAGCGGACAGCCCACGCGGCAGACACTCTCGATGACGGACCGGCGCCTGGCCGGACGAGGCGAGCCTCACGCTAGCGCTTTGGGCGAGGAGGATCGTGAGCGAGAGCGAGAACAAGGCGAGCTCGAGGCGGTCGCGCAGCTCGTGCGACACGCTCGGCAGCACGCTAGCTCGTGCTGCTAGCAAGATCTTGTCGTGCCGAGGACGAGGGCGCGATGTACCTGCAGGCCCGAGCGCGTCAGCTTGACCTCGACCAGGCCGGGGAGAGAAGTGAGGGAGCGAGGAGAGGGCGAGGACGACGCACCTTCTCCAGCACAGCCTCGCCGCACCGTGCGCTTCAGCTCACCTCTTGTCCGAAAGCCGTCGTAGATGCTCGAGCGAGCAAGGACGCCGTACTCGTGAGCGAGAGCGAGAAGAAGGCGGGCTCGAGGCGGTCATGCAGCTCGTGCGGACCCGCTCGGCAGCACGCCAGCTCGTGGAGCCAACGAGGACTCCTCGTGACGGAGGGGAGGGAGCGACGCGTATCTGCTGCGAGTTCGAGTGGGGTCAGCTCGCGTTCGTGACGAGAAGGGGAGGGGAGGAGGAGGACGCACCCAGAACCAAGCTTCGCCGTGCCCTGCGCTTCGGCCCATCTCCTCGCACAACCTCTCCAGACCCAGTCCCGCTGCACTTGCGCACCAGAGCCGCGTGTGGAGGTGCGAAAGCTGTCGAGTGAGGGGAGGGAGGGCGAGTCGGCCGCGGCGGCCTCGAGCGACGGTGGTGACGTGATGGCTGCGCCAGGCACAAACGCAGCTTGTACTGAGCTTGGCGACGGGCCAAGGGCGGCGACTGGCGGCTGGCGAGGGTCGGTGAGGGACGAGGGGGAGGCGAGGGGCAGGTCGCCACGACGACGGCCTGGAGCGGGCGGTGGGCGGCTCCTTGACAGAGACGTGGGCAATCAGAGCACCTAGCATGGCGCAGCACGGCAACCAGGGAAGAGTTGATGAAGGAAAGCTCGCCCATCGCTGCGCCGCCGACTCGAGCAGCTGCCGCGTGCCGGCTCTCGCTCTATCCTGGCAGAAAAGGACGCGCAAGCTGCTCGTTGGCAGATCCGGGGACTTCCGCTCGTCCAGCGCCTGTCGAACGCGAGCGCTGCTGCCCTCTGCTCCTCCTCGGTCGGCCGCACCTTGCGGAGCTTCCGACGGCCTGCGCAAGCTCTCTTTGACCGTGCCACGGCTCGAGCCTACTTACAGGGGTGCGTCAAATGCTGCAAGACTCCCGCGGCGGACAGTGCAGCTGACCTGACCTCGCGCCCGCAGGTTCCCCCACTCGCCCGCCTCCTCGCCTCGCTCCCCACGACCACCGCCGCCGCGCAGCTCCTCGAGCACCGCCGCCGTCGACGAGACGACGCCGACATGCAGCTACCGAACGGCCTCGCCACCGTCGCGTCCCTCAACCTGGCGGCCTTCCTCTCGTCCGGCTTCGCGCCGGCAACCCCGCCGCCCGGCTTGCTCGACAGCATCACCTACTCGGTCAAGGCCGAGCGGCTCTCCATCACGCTGCCGCTTGACATCAGCGACGAGTTTGGCGACCAGCTGATGGGCGGCGAGTACAAGCAGCAGCCGGTCGTCGGGTGGAAGGACGGCATCGACACGCGGACGGCCGACTACGTCGGGTTTAGCGGCAGCGACCCGTACGTGCCCGGCGACCATCCCCTGGCCGAGGCTGCGGCCGACGAGCGCACGGTGCGGACCAACTGGCTGTCGGCCGAGGAGGCGGCTGCCGACGCCCAGGACGGTGGAGAGGTCGTGTTGCAGGAGGCGCAGCCGCTCTGAAGCGCGAAGCGGGCGAGGCCGGTCGCGCAGAGAGCGTGCGGGTCGAGGGACGTAAAGCTCGAGCATGTACGCCGACATTCAGCATGATCTGCGAGCGAGAGCGAGCTAGCGAGGCTGCGCTCGCTCGTCCGCTCGAGGCGCTCTCGAGTCGCTCGCGCAGCTTGTGCGGCGGAAATGGACGTCGCATCAGCGCATGCAGCAAGCGAGAGCGTGTCGCGACGAGGCGACGAGGGCCGTGCACCTGCGGGGTCGAGGGCGTCGGCCTGCGCTCGAGAGGAGGGTCCAGGAGGACGGAGGACGACGCACCGAGTCCCACATGGCCTCTGCCGTACGCTGCGCTCGAGCTCACTCCCTCTCCGAGAGCCTTCTGCTCCCGCTGTCCGCCTCGTCTCACCGGATCCGGCGGCTGCAGCCCGTCGCGCGCGAGGTGGAAGGGTGAGAAGGAGACGAGGCGGGTCGGGACCACGCTGGTCGCTCGTGGAAGGGTGAGGGTAGGCCAGGGAAGTAGCGGCGAGACTGAACGGAGCGCAGCAGGGTGCAGCTCGGCAGGCGAGCGTGGTGTGGACGAGCGAAACCAGCTGCGACGACGCGACGAGTCTCGGGCCTTGCTCCGGCCAACCGCTCCTCCACGGCTGGAGTACGGTCCACCCTGCTCACTGCTGAGCACTGCACTGAGCTTGCTGACTGCCTGTATCGCGAGCGCCGGCGCGCTGCCGCCGACTCTCCTCGCTGTCGTCGTCATCGTCGAGGTCGCAGGTGCGCCCCTCTCTCTCGCAACCCACTCATGGACCATGGAGCACCGCTGACCCGATCCACACACTCTGCAGCTCTGCTACGGTCCCGAAACGCCGCTCCACTCGAGCTGCCGCCGACGACCTCCTCCTCGTCCTCTCGACTTTCCTCGCTACGACTCGCTCGCCATCGGGTACAACGCCATCGCTTACACGCTCGTCTCCTCTACTTTTTCGGTGCGCCGTCGCCCCGGCCGCCCTCTTCGTCCCCGTCTTGCGCCCCGCCCTCGTTTCGCCCGTCAGAGCGACGCGACCCACAGACACGCGGCGGCGACGGCGACGGACCCAAACCGTGTCGCCGTCAACCCGAACAACCCGTCAAAGGTCGCCTCTGCCGCATGCGCCTGCGCAGCCTCGAGCATGCTGCGAGCGCGCAACGGCAGGCCGGCGATGCGGCGCAGCGACTCGGGCTTGGGCGCCTCCACCGCGGCGACGACGGCGAGCGAGGTGGACGGCTCGTCCTCGAAGGGCTCGACGTCGTCGGCGGCGAGCGGCTCCTGCGCGACCTGGCGCAAGCCGCGCGCGCGCGACGGCAGGCCTGCGATGCGGCGCGGCGACTCGGCCTTGGGCTCCTCGTCGGCGGCGGCGAGGACGGCGAGCGAGGTGCACGGCTCGTCGTAGGCGAGCTCGTCGTCGTCGATGTCGGTCCAGTCGTCGTCCTGGTCATCGATGCCGGCCCACTCGTCGTCGTCGCAGCTGTCCTCGTCGGCGTCGCAGCTGTCCTCGTCGGCGTCGCAGCTCAACTCGTCGTCATCGATGTCGACCCACTCGTCGTCGTCGACGACGACGCGCTCGCGCTCGACGCTCATGCTGTCGCTGCTGCTGCCGACCGAAGACGGGCTCGAGACGACGTCCCGAGTGTCGGCGGGCTGCGACTCAGAGCGGCGGTCCGAGCGGCCGGCCGAGAGGCGGCCCGAGCGGCGGCTCGCCGACGCTGCGGCGGCGCTCTCCCTCGCTCGCTGGCGGCGAGCCTCGTGCGCCGCCTGCGCCCTCTGCTTCGCGCGCCGCGCAAGCTTCATCTTGACGACGACCGCGGCCGAGAGGCCGAACGGCCACTTGGGCTCGGCGGCGGCTTGACCGACCTCGGGCGATGGCGGCGCGTCGTCGTCGGACATGGGCGCCGCGATGGCGAGCTCGACGACCGGCGTCCCGACGCCGTCAGCCTCGTCGACCTCGGGCTCGCGCTCGAGCGGCGGGACGACAACGGGCGGCGCGGCGCCGGAAGACGACTCGGCCGCCGCGGCCTCGAGCGGCTGCTCGTCGTCGACGTCGATCGCCTCGGCCTCGGTCTGTGCGACGTCGGCAAGCTCGACGACGGCCTCGACGACCTCAGGGTCGACCTCGGGCGGCGTGACGGCGACGGGCGGCTCGGCGCTGGACGACGACTCGTCCGCACGCTCGAGCGGCTGCGAGTCGTCGATGACGAGGTCATCGTCCTCGGCGGGCGCCTCGGCGGGCGCCGCGGCGGCGGCGGCGGCGGCGGCGAGGACCTCCTCGAGGACCGGCGGCAGGACCTTGTCCGCGCACGGCTGCGACGGGGCGACGACCTCGACCTGCTCGGCCGCCGAGCTGCCGCTCGCGCGAAGGATGCCCGTGATCTCGAACGGGACCGGCTTGGTCATCGTCATCGGGCCCTTGCCCTTGCTCGCGCTGCTGAACGGCTTGCGCGGCGAGCGCCCCGCCTTCGGCTCGAGCAGCTCGAGGCAGGGCGGGTCGTGCGCGCACAGGCTCGCGCCCATACCGCTGTGGCACCGGTCGCGGCTCGAGTTGATCGTGTTGGCCTCGAGGACGACGTGCCCGAGCTGGCAGCACCTCGACTGGCCGCAGAGATGGCTCGCGTCGAGGCTGTCGGCGGCCGACGCCTCCGGCGCCTTGTCGGCCATGGCCATGGCGGAGAAGCTCGCGAGCGTCGGCGACGGGCTCGACCTGACGCCGTGCGCCGACCGGATGGCCTTGGCGAGGTTGCCGAACGTCGGCCAGCGGCCGACGAGGTGCGTCCACTCGTGCCGGACCGTCTCGAGCGTGAGCGGGACGTTGCTGAGGTCGATGCGGTTCTTGTTGCTGAGCTCGTTTCCGGGCATCCAGCAGCTGCAGACGGTGGCTCGGCGTCAGTCGAGCCCGCCATGTCGGGTCGAGGAGGAGGAGGACACGCACTCGGACCCCTCGACGTGCTGGGCGTACACCTTGATCTCGGCGCCGTCGACCTTCTTGCGCGCAAACTCCTGCGAGATGACCTCCCGGATGTCCAGAGGCATGCGCGTCGAGGTCGAGGGCGTGGCGCGGTGCCGACGGTCGTCGACGTCGTCCTCCTCCTCGTCCCGCTCCTCGATCTTCATCGTCTCGCCTTCGTCCTCCTCGCTCGACGCCGGGTACGCCTCGACGCCGCTGCGGCCGCGCGACCTCGTCACGCGTGGCTCGACAGCGCGGCGGCTCGACGAGGGAGGCTCCTTGTACGTCGCCGAGGCGTCGCCGTCGTGCGGCGTGGCGCGTCGGGCCTTGCGCCGGTTCTTGCCCTTGCCCTTGGGCGGAAAGGCGGGCGATGGCGATGGCGAGGACGAGGGCGAGGGCGAGGTCGAGGGCGTAGGAGAGGCTGCTCGAGCGGCGCGATGGGCGTTGGACGGGGTGAGGTCGGGCCTGGCTGCCTGCTTGCCGAGCGCGGGCTCCTTTCCCTTGCTCTTCGACGGCGTCGTGCTGGCGCTTGCTGGCATCGTGGATGTTTAGTGTCGACGCGAGGAGGGCGGGAGATGTGGTGGGGGAGGAGGAGGACTTGCTCTGCAGCCTGCTCTCGCGCTCTCCTCTGCTTGGGTCACTCAACTCGCCGAGCGTCGCTGTATGCCGGCATGGCGCTTTCGTGGGTCTGACCTTTGTCGAGAGCGGCGTCCGGAAGCTCTCGCGATCGCTTCGGACAAGGTTTGATGCCCTCCTCGGCGCGTGCAGAGCTCTCTTCTTCAATTCTTTCGGGTGCAGCTCGCAGTTAGCGTGCTAGTGCGACGATACAGCCTCGTCGCAAGATGCTCGAACTTGTCCGGGCTCGAGAGGAGGCGCCGACGTCCGTCCCCTCCTTGCTCCTGAGGAGGTCCGAGCGAGCCCTGCCGCTCAGTGCGGGATCCTGCGATCCGTCGGCCTCGCCCCGAGCGGAGGAGCGGTGGGTAACTAGCTCACGATCTTGCGCCTAGCTTGCTACGGGCAAGCGGAATTCTCGAGCGAAGCGAGGCGCGAAATTGCGGGCGACTGCCAGCCGTGGGTCGAGATCTGCGCTCGCCCGCACAGGCCGCCGCCGCAGGCGGCGGCGGAGCGGGGGGGATGCGCCGTTTATGCGGCCTGTGGGGGCGGAAGCGGCTGACCTCGCTCGGCTTCCCGGCGAAGCAGTCGTACCGCGCGCCGGCTTGATCGGGAGGACGGCCCTGCGATCCACAGTGAGGAAGCCACCGGCGTCAACTTGGGAAGGTCGCGATCCGGCTCGTCCCTCTGTCGTCTCGAGGGTCGCTAGATCGTCGTTAGAGATGCTCTCGAGGAAGGCTGGCGAACAGCCCGGACGAGAATCGCAGATCGGAGCCATCTCCTCTGCACCGCCTCCTGGTCGCTCACGGACCTCGTCACGGCGAGTCGTCCCTCCATCTGGCCTCTCTCGAGCTCTCGCTCTTCTAGCCGTCCTGTGAGGACCTCAGAACGAGATCGAGAGCCTCTGGGCAGGTCTGCGACGAGGTAGTTTGCGGCGACTCGTTCGCTCAGTCTTCCCTCTCTCCTCCCGAGGGTCTCTAGATCGTCTCGTTGGATGCTCTCGAGGAAGGCTGGCGAACAACCCGGACGAGAATCGCAGATCGGAGCCATCTCCTCTGCACCACCTCCTGGTCGCTCACGGACCTCGTCACGGCGAGTCGTCCCTCCATCTGGCCTCTCTCGAGCTCTCGCTCTTCTAGCCGTCCTGTGAGGACCTCAGAACGAGATCGAGAGCCTCTGGGCAGGTCTGCGACGAGGTAGTTTGCGGCGACTCGTTCGCTCAGTCTTCCCTCTCTCCTCCCGAGGGTCTCTAGATCGTCTCGTTGGATGCTCTCGAGGAAGGCTGGCGAACAACCCGGACGAGAATCGCAGATCGGAGCCATCTCCTCTGCACCACCTCCTGGTCGCTCACGGACCTCGTCACGGCGAGTCGTCCCTCCATCTGGCCTCTCTCGAGCTCTCGCTCTTCTAGCCGTCCTGTGAGGACCTCAGAACGAGATCGAGAGCCTCTGGGCAGGTCTGCGACGAGGTAGTTTGCGGCGACTCGTTCGCTCAGTCTTCCCTCTCTCCTCCCGAGGGTCTCTAGATCGTCTCGTTGGATGCTCTCGAGGAAGGCTGGCGAACAACCCGGACGAGAATCGCAGATCGGAGCCATCTCCTCTGCACCACCTCCTGGTCGCTCACGGACCTCGTCACGGCGAGTCGTCCCTCCATCTGGCCTCTCTCGAGCTCTCGCTCTTCTAGCCGTCCTGTGAGGACCTCAGAACGAGATCGAGAGCCTCTGGGCAGGTCTGCGACGAGGTAGTTTGCGGCGACTCGTTCGCTCAGTCTTCCCTCTCTCCTCCCGAGGGTCTCTAGATCGTCTCGTTGGATGCTCTCGAGGAAGGCTGGCGAACAACCCGGACGAGAATCGCAGATCGGAGCCATCTCCTCTGCACCACCTCCTGGTCGCTCACGGACCTCGTCACGGCGAGTCGTCCCTCCATCTGGCCTCTCTCGAGCTCTCGCTCTTCTAGCCGTCCTGTGAGGACCTCAGAACGAGATCGAGAGCCTCTGGGCAGGTCTGCGACGAGGTCTGTGCGCAAGCAACCTGCTCGAAGCTGGATCTTCTGCGAGTTTGCGCCGACTCGTTCACTCAGTCTTCCCTCTCTCCTCTCGAGGGTCGCTAGATCGTCGTTAGAGATGCTCTCGAGGGAGGCTGGCGAACAACCCGGACGAGAATCGCAGATCGGAGCCATCTCCTCTGCACCACCTCCTGGTCGCTCACGGACCTCGTCACGGCGAGTCGTCCTCCATCTTGCCTCTCTCGGGCTCTCTTCCTTGTAGCCGTCCTGTGAAGACCTCAGGACGAGATCGAGAGCCTTTGAGAAGAGCGAGAGCTAGAGCAAAGCTCGTGATCGAGCGCGCCGCCCCCGCTCGAGCGGCACGCGAACTCGCGCGAGGAGCGCAAAGCGAGCACACTCGGCCGCTACGGCGGCTCAAGCCAGAAGAATATAGCGAGAGCGGTGATGTGATGGCCACGGCGGGCTGAGCGCAAGGCCAAGTCGACGAGCTTCGGGTCGAGGTCGAGGGCCTGAGCACGTCGTCGGGTCGAGCGGGGCGCAAGCGCGTAGCGGCGAGGCTCGTAGTCCGACGACGGCGTCTGAAGGACGATGTTGATCAAGTCTGCGGAAGGAGAGCGCAAGACCAGGCCAGCTGAGCTCGTTCGGGGGCGCCGGAGGAGAGGAGGGGAGAGGAGACGACGAGGAGCGGCGCGGCGTCGCGCGAGGTGGCTGGTTCGTGAGCGAGGCGAGAGAAGCGAGGTCACGGTCGAGAAGGGCGATCATTGAGGCCCGAGGGCAAGCGTCGGCGTTGAGTGGAAGGGCGAAGACGGTGATGGCGGTCCGAGCGGGCGGCGACGTGTCGACGTACTGCTGCGAGCGGCGGCCTCCTCGACGACGTTCCAGGTGCGACGAGGGAGATAGACGAGGCCTGCGGACGAGATGGAAGGAGCGGGTCAGTCGAGCTCATTTTGAGCAGGACGGCGAGAGAGGAAGAGGTTGAGGAGGGACGGGGAGTTGACGAGTCCAGGTACTGCAGTTGCGCGAGACGGGCAGGTCGACGTCGAGGCGAGGAAGTGAGCGAAGGCGAGGTCGAGATCGAGCAGCGGCGAAGGGCGACGTCGACTGGCGGCGGCGAGAGGAAGGGCGACGACGGGGAAGGGGGGTCCGAGCGGCGCCGACTTGACGTGCCACCGCGAGGCGGCCATGCTGATCGACGACGCTGAATGCACGAGGAGCGAGGTGGCTGTGAGCTGCGGAGGAGGGTGCGAGTCAGTCGTGGTCCTCCTGAGAGAAAGACGGGCGAGTAACGAAGAGGAGGAGGGGGACGGCGAGTTGGCGAGACCGAGTCCTGCAGTTGCGCGAGACGGGCAGGTCGACGTCGAGGCGAGGAAGTGAGCCAAGGCGAGGTCGAGATCGAGCAGCGGCGAGGGGCGACGTCGACTGGCGGCGGCGAGAGGAAGGGCGACGACGAGAAGGGGGGTCCGAGCGGCGCCGAGTCGAGATGCTGCTGCGAGACGACCGGGCTGATCGACGATGCTCCCCGAACGGAGAGCGAGATGGATGCGGGCTGCGGAGGAGGGGGCGGGTCAGTCGAGCTCTTTCTGACAGACGCCGGGTGGGCGAGGAAGAGGAGGAGAGGGGCGGCGAGTTGGCGAGGCCAGGTGGTGCAGTTGCGTGACGAGGACGGGTCGAGGTCGAGTGGAAGAGCGGGCGACGGCGAGGTCGAGGTGAGGAACGGCGAAGAACGAGGTCGAGCGGCGGCGGCGAGAGAGGAAGGGCGACGACGAGAAGGGGGGTCCGAGCGGCGCCGAGTCGAGATGCTGCTGCCAGACGACCGGGCTGATCGACGATGCTCCCCGAACGGAGAGCGAGATGGATGCGGGCTGCGGAGGAGGGGGCGGGTCAGTCGAGCTCTTTCTGACAGACGCCGGGTGGGCGAGGAAGAGGAGGAGAGGGGCGGCGAGTTGGCGAGGCCAGGTGGTGCAGTTGCGTGACGAGGACGGGTCGAGGTCGAGTGGAAGAGCGGGCGACGGCGAGGTCGAGGTGAGGAACGGCGAAGAACGAGGTCGAGCGGCGGCGGCAAGAGGAAGAGCGACGACGAGAGGGGAGGTCCGAGCGGCGCCGAGTCGAGATGCTGCTGCGAGACGACCGGGCTGATCGACGATGCTCCCCGAACGGAGAGCGAGATGGATGCGGGCTGCGGAGGAGGGGGCGGGTCAGTCGAGCTCTTTCTGACAGACGCCGGGTGGGCGAGGAAGAGGAGGAGAGGGGCGGCGAGTTGGCGAGGCCAGGTGGTGCAGTTGCGTGACGAGGACGGGTCGAGGTCGAGTGGAAGAGCGGGCGACGGCGAGGTCGAGGTGAGGAACGGCGAAGAACGAGGTCGAGCGGCGGCGGCGAGAGAGGAAGGGCGACGACGAGAAGGGAGGTCCGAGCGGCGCCGAGTCGACGGGCTGCTGCGAGACGACCGGGCTGATCGACGATGCTCCCCGAACGGAGAGCGAGATGGATGCGGGCTGCGGAGGAGGGGGCGGGTCAGTCGAGCTCTTTCTGACAGACGCCGGGTGGGCGAGGAAGAGGAGGAGAGGGGCGGCGAGTTGGCGAGGCCAGGTGGTGCAGTTGCGTGACGAGGACGGGTCGAGGTCGAGTGGAAGAGCGGGCGACGGCGAGGTCGAGGTGAGGAACGGCGAAGAACGAGGTCGAGCGGCGGCGGCGAGAGAGGAAGGGCGACGACGAGAAGGGGGGTCCGAGCGGCGCCGAGTCGAGATGCTGCTGCGAGACGACCGGGCTGATCGACGATGCTCCCCGAACGGAGAGCGAGATGGATGCGGGCTGCGGAGGAGGGGGCGGGTCAGTCGAGCTCTTTCTGACAGACGCCGGGTGGGCGAGGAAGAGGAGGAGAGGGGCGGCGAGTTGGCGAGGCCAGGTGGTGCAGTTGCGTGACGAGGACGGGTCGAGGTCGAGTGGAAGAGCGGGCGACGGCGAGGTCGAGGTGAGGAACGGCGAAGAACGAGGTCGAGCGGCGGCGGCAAGAGGAAGAGCGACGACGAGAGGGGAGGTCCGAGCGGCGCCGAGTCGAGATGCTGCTGCGAGACGACCGGGCTGATCGACGATGCTCCCCGAACGGAGAGCGAGATGGATGCGGGCTGCGGAGGAGGGGGCGGGTCAGTCGAGCTCTTTCTGACAGACGCCGGGTGGGCGAGGAAGAGGAGGAGAGGGGCGGCGAGTTGGCGAGGCCAGGTGGTGCAGTTGCGTGACGAGGACGGGTCGAGGTCGAGTGGAAGAGCGGGCGACGGCGAGGTCGAGGTGAGGAACGGCGAAGAACGAGGTCGAGCGGCGGCGGCGAGAGAGGAAGGGCGACGACGAGAAGGGAGGTCCGAGCGGCGCCGAGTCGACGGGCTGCTGCGAGACGACCGGGCTGATCGACGATGCTCCCCGAACGGAGAGCGAGATGGATGCGGGCTGCGGAGGAGGGGGCGGGTCAGTCGAGCTCTTTCTGACAGACGCCGGGTGGGCGAGGAAGAGGAGGAGAGGGGCGGCGAGTTGGCGAGGCCAGGTGGTGCAGTTGCGTGACGAGGACGGGTCGAGGTCGAGTGGAAGAGCGGGCGACGGCGAGGTCGAGGTGAGGAACGGCGAAGAACGAGGTCGAGCGGCGGCGGCGAGAGAGGAAGGGCGACGACGAGAAGGGGGTCCGAGCGGCGCCGAGTCGAGATGCTGCTGCGAGACGACCGGGCTGATCGACGATGCTCCCCGAACGGAGAGCGAGATGGATGCGGGCTGCGGAGGAGGGGGCGGGTCAGTCGAGCTCTTTCTGACAGACGCCGGGTGGGCGAGGAAGAGGAGGAGAGGGGCGGCGAGTTGGCGAGGCCAGGTGGTGCAGTTGCGTGACGAGGACGGGTCGAGGTCGAGTGGAAGAGCGGGCGACGGCGAGGTCGAGGTGAGGAACGGCGAAGAACGAGGTCGAGCGGCGGCGGCAAGAGGAAGAGCGACGACGAGAGGGGAGGTCCGAGCGGCGCCGAGTCGACGGGCTGCCGCGAGACGGTCATGCCGTTCGACGATGCTGGATGTACGAAGGGCGAGGTGGATGTGGGCGAGGCCTGCGGCAGAGGGAGCGAGCCACAGAGGGTAAGTCGAGCTCGCCTTCAGTTGGCGAGTCAAGGTGCCGCAGTTGCGCGACGAGGACGGGTCGAGATCGAGCTGGCGATGTGGGCGAGGGGCGAGGTCGAGATCGAGGAGCGGCGAGGAACGAGGTCGAGCGGCGGCGGCAAGAGGAAGAGCGACGACGAGAGGGGAGGTCCGAGCGGCGCCGAGTCGACGGGCTGCCGCGAGACGACCGGGCTGATCGACGATGCTCCCCGAACGGAGAGCGAGATGGATGCGGGCTGCGGAGGAGGGGGCGGGTCAGTCGAGCTCTTTCTGACAGACGCCGGGTGGGCGAGGAAGAGGAGGAGAGGGGCGGCGAGTTGGCGAGGCCAGGTGGTGCAGTTGCGTGACGAGGACGGGTCGAGGTCGAGTGGAAGAGCGGGCGACGGCGAGGTCGAGGTGAGGAACGGCGAAGAACGAGGTCGAGCGGCGGCGGCAAGAGGAAGAGCGACGACGAGAGGGGAGGTCCGAGCGGCGCCGAGTCGACGGGCTGCCGCGAGACGGTCATGCCGTTCGACGATGCTGGATGTACGAAGGGCGAGGTGGATGTGGGCGAGGCCTGCGGCAGAGGGAGCGAGCCACAGAGGGTAAGTCGAGCTCGCCTTCAGTTGGCGAGTCAAGGTGCCGCAGTTGCGCGACGAGGACGGGTCGAGATCGAGCTGGCGATGTGGGCGAGGGGCGAGGTCGAGATCGAGGAGCGGCGAGGAACGAGGTCGAGCGGCGGCGGCAAGAGGAAGAGCGACGACGAGAGGGGAGGTCCGAGCGGCGCCGAGTCGACGGGCTGCCGCGAGACGGTCATGCCGTTCGACGATGCTGGATGTACGACGAGCGAGGTGGATGTGGGCGAGGCCTGCGGCAGAGGGAGCGAGCCAGTGAGGGTCAGTCGAGCTCGTCTTGAGTAGGCGGGCGAGGGGGGAAGAGGAGGGCAAGACGACGCACGGGACCCTGCGCACCCGTGCTGCCGCTGCGCCCAGCTCGTTCGACGCATCGCATGTCGACGAGATTGGACAGGTGCCAGGCGGGCGAGGATCGACGGGGGCGGAGAAGGAGGGTGGGAGGTCGAGCAGGAGGGGGTCGGCGACTTGGCGAGTCGGGCTGGTGCAGCTGCGCGAGGTGTACAGGTCGTGGTCGAGGCGGATGCCTGCGTTGCGATCCGGAGAACAGCGAGTCAGCGTCAGCTCGGTAGCCGGGCTGAGAGTGCGAGTCGGTCGTGTTGGGGGAGACGTGGGAGGGAGGAGAGGGCGGGCGGCGGCCTCAGGGCGGTGCCCGGGCTGGACGACGCCGACGAAGCTGCGGACTAGTCGACGTCGGGATGGAGTGTGGAGAGGAGGGGAAGGGCGACCGGCACGACGGTGCAGGCTCGAGGGCGAGGGTGTCCGGGCGAGGAATAGGGAGGAGATGACGCACCTCGTGCCGCAGCGTCTGGTGCAGAGAGCCGCCTGACTCTGTGTTCATCGTGAACATGCCAACGAGCCATCCTGCGCTGCGCCAGCTCTCGCGCCGTCGTTCCTCGCCGACCGCCATGAGCTCGAGGTGGTCGAGCTGATGCACCTCGACGAGCGTCGCTCGGCGGAGACGGAGGACGGCGTCAGGGCGGGCGGCGCGTCACGACGCAGCTTGAGCGGCTGAGACGCGTCGCACGAGGAGGTTGAGGGACGGGCGCGTGCGGCATGTCGGTGCGGAACCTGAGGGAGAGGAGGAAGGTCAGCGAGCGTACCTCCCTCGGGCATGATGAATCGCTGCTCAGCACCCTCGCCGGCCTCCTCATGCTTGTCGCGCAGATGGCGCTCTCGCTGTCGAGAGCAAGGCCCGAGAGCGAGAGACTGAGCCCGCCGCCGCAGCCGTGGAGCGATGAGGAGGCAGTCCGCCCTGGAGCCCACCCGAACAGACCTTCAGTCCGTCCTGCAAGTGTCCTTCAGGTGCTCCATCGCGATCTGCTCCTTTGGAACCCCGACGAGAGCCGCTAGAGGGAGGAGGGAGAGAGCGAGGCGGGGAGGACGGCCGCGGCGACGGGGGAGGAAACGTCACACGAGAGAATGTAGATAGAGAGGCGACGCACACAGGGACCAAGGCAGCCCTCGAGCTATCCGACTCGTCTCCAAGGCGGGTCGCGGACGAGGTGAGGTCGGCGAGGTGCTGCGTCGGCGATGAGGCGGCGAGGGTCGGGGCGGGATGCTGGCGAGGTGCGCGGTGGTGCTGCGGGTAGCAGGACCGAGTGCAAGAGTGCACAAGCGCGCAACAAGACAGCTTGTTGTCTGAGGCCTCTCGCCCGTCTCCTCCCTCCTCCTCCTCTCCCTCCTGCCGTTCACTCGTCGCTCGCCCGCGGCTCCCTCGCTCGGCTTGCTCAAAGCGGGACCCCACAAGCTGGAGCCTCTCGTCTCCTGAGCGCACGCACGTCCGCACGCACCTCCGCGGAGCGCCCCTGTCCGTCGCTCGCCCTCCCTCGGCCACGGCGGCTCCCTCTCGCGCTCTCTGCTCTCTGCTCGTCCTCGACGGCGCTCGTACTCGACTCGAGCCATGTCTGCCGAGCCCAACAAGTACTGGCCGTCCGTCGGGTCCACCTACCGCCACTGGTCCGACCTCCTCCTCGCGACCCAGCTCGCCGCCGCCCGCGCCGGCTTCAACTACGTCGGTCGCTCGTGGGACGCCCGACTGCCTCTCCAGTTCGCCGTGCGCTGCAACGTCGAGCTGAAGGGCGTCGACGTGGGCTGCCGCAACTGGCTCCTGACGGCAAAGGCGGTCAACGAGGACGACCCGTCCGGCGCATGGAGGGTGTCCGAGGTCTTCGCCTGCCGCCTCAGTGCTCAGCGCCACCCAGAGCACTCGGGCGGCATTGGTGTGTCCACCTGGCTCAAGGTGCGCCCTTCCGAGCTCGCCTCATTCCCATCCGCTGACTGGGCGCGCACCCGCAGGACAAGCCCAGCGCTCGCACCTCTCTTCAGGCCGGTGATACGATCATCGGCTTCCGCGAGCTCCACACTATCGAGGGCTCGCTCAAGGCGGGTGCCCGCAGGGATGGGCGCTTCCTGACTGGCGGGCTGGTGGGAGGGTCCGGGTCGCAGGACTTTGCGCTCAACTGCGTGCTCGAGACGGGTCGCTGCAACTTCTACGTCAAGTTCAACCGGCTCGTCCACATGCAGGACGGCGTGGCCCGGTGGAGGTGTGTCGAGATACGCTCCACGCACACCTGCGTCTCGACCGCGGCAGCACCCAGCAAAAAGCTCGAGTGGCGCATGAGCTTCTTCGTGCGTCCACTCCTCGCTTCCCCTTCGTTCTCTTCTGCTAATGCTTGCGATCACCCTCGGTCTCTGCAGCCCGGTCTGACGCTCGTTGACGGCTGTACGGGCAAGCCGACACGAGTGAGGCTTGTCGCGAGTGCGCCTGTGCGTTTTGCCGCTCTCCTCTCTTTCTTGCCGCCCATATCCTGACGGTGTTGCCGCAGCGTGTCACGCAGTCCGACGAGTACATCGGCCCGTTCCCCGTCCACGTTGCGTCGGCGCCGCCGCTCACGCCCGGCCTCGCCGCACACGACCCGGCCCTCCTCACCAACCGCCAGGCGCTCGCCTCGGCCGAGAAGGACCTTGCCGACACGTCGACCGCCGTCGACGAGCTCAAGAGCCAGCTCGCTGTCGCCGAGAAGCGCGCCGACGTGCAGCGCAAGCGCGTCGAGAAGAAGCGCGCCAAGCTCCAGCGCAGGCTCGAGCGCGAGCGCAGCAAGAGGGTGCGTCCCTCCTCCCTCTCGCTCCTTCTTCCCCTTCCTCATGAGCTCGTCTGATGCCGACTGACCCTTGCCGAGCGTGTCGCAGAAGGTGGTCAAGGAGGGCCCGCGGGCCAAGGACAAGAAGCGCGACCTCAAGCAAGCCGGCGAGCGCAAGAAGAAGGCCGAGATGCTCGTGCTGAGCGACTAGACGTGGTAGACGAGTGTGTGCTGCAACGTCGTCGAGCTGCTCACGTCCCTTGTCGCCGAAAGCGAGTCAGGCGAGGGCGAGCCTGCGAGATAGTGACCTTCTCAAATCGATCTCTCGCTCGCTCCCCTAGGCCTTCGTCCCTCCTTTTCGAGTGCGGCGCGACGAGTCCATCCACGAGCCAGCTCCGAGAGGCGTGAGGACAAAAATGCTCTGTCGCGCTCGACTTTTCGTTGACGACCTTCGACTCCTCGAGCGGTCGAAGGTGCGTCGCGTCGGAGGTTGAGCGGGTCGAGGAGCACTCCACCCCCTTCTGCGCGGGCGAGAAAGCTCTTGCTCGTCCTCGTACATCCTGGGAGTCTATGCGGACAGAAAGCGCACCGAACCGAGAGCCAGGGAGGTCCCGCCGCATCCGTCCGCCAGCTGGACTAGCAAATCGCTATTGCGCCGCTTGATGTTGGTCACCCACGGCGGATCTCACCTTGCCCTCTCATGCTTAAATCGAGTTCGGCCAAAGCCTTCCAGAGCTCGCAGCGACCTCACCAGCCATCACCAAGTGCTCGCTGAGCGTGCCCGACTTGTCCACCTCGCCTCTCGACCCTCGCAACCATGTCGAGCGCGACGAGGAGTCGGTCGAGCAGAGTTTGCCCGGACGAGTGCGTGCCTCCTCTGGACCTCTCGGGACGTGCAGAGCTGATCGAGCGCACCTCTACCGACCCACAGCATCCTCTCCTCACGCCTGCGCGCCCTCGGCTACTCGCTCGAGCGCCCATCCGCCGCCGACCCCGCTCCGGCTTCAACCTCATCGGCCGCCGACAGCGACAGCGACGATGACGCTCCGCAACCCGCGCCCGTCAAGAACGCCCTACAGCTGTTCGTCGAGCAGGTCGAGGCAGAAATCGCGCGCATGCAGAAGCGCGTGAAAGAGCCGTCTCGCTCGGTCAAGGTCCGACCTCCGCTCCCTCCTCTGTCGCCGTCAGAGCACAAGCTGACTCTCACTTTGCCACCCGCAGCACAGCACGCGCATCGACGACTCGTCCAGCTCGGGCGCCGACAAGGACGAGCCACCGGCGTCCGCCTCCTCGACCGCTACCCCACCTCCTTCCTCCGCCGCACGCCGTACGCTCACGCTTGGCGACCTACTGCGCATCGTCGACGCGCACAAGGCGGCTGCCCTCGCCTCGAAGGGCTCGAAAGGGAGCAGGAGGAAGGCGGCTGAGGAAGCGCCGCCGGTGACGCCGAGGCAGGAGAGGAACGAGCGGGATCTGGAGGCGCTCAAGCTCAACTCGGGACGCGCAGGTGCGTTGTCTTACTTGGCTCCTCCTCTAGCCCTCGCTACGTACTGAGGACCCTTGCCGAGCGCTGCAGCAGGACCCGCTTCGCCGCAGAAACGCCGTCGTCGACCCTCGACCCCTTCATCCCCTTCCCCTCCCGACCTGGTCGTCACCCCGACACGCTCCGCACCTCGGCGACCCTCTTCGTCGACATCTGAAGCGTCCGCCGCCCCGTCCTCGCCCTCTCCTCGCAAACGAGCGACGCGTCACCTCCCACACATCCTCACGCTCCTCTCGCTCGGCCTTCGCCTCGTCGGCGCCGCCGAGTCGCCCCTCGTCACGACCGCTTCGCGCATCGCCGCGCTCATACCGAGCGTCGACTTTCCCGAGATCGTCGACCTAGCGCAGTCGCTGCGCGGCGACGCGACGCTGTTGGCGCTCTCGCACGGCCGGGCGCAGGCGAGCGGGCGCACCTTCGAGGCGAGCCTCAGCTTCGTCGGCGACCACCTCTTCTCGACGTCGCCGAGGAAGGTCGCCGACCCGCAGCGGGCAACGCTCCTCCTCGCCAAGGAGCTCAACCTGTACCCTCCTCGTCTCGCCGCACCCACCTCCTCCGCCTCCTCTCGCATCATCTCGACCAAACGTACCGAGTGCGCTCAGTGCCGCTCGTCGCTCAATCTCCCTCGGCGACCGACCGTCCCCGTCTACCTCGTCGACCGCGCGTCGCCCGCCTCCATCGTCTATGTCGCGACGCACGTCTGCAGCAACTCGAGCTGTCGCGCCATCCACACGCCCGACCACGTCGAGATCACGCAGAAGGGCCAGAAGGTATGGCTGTGGGAGGCCGACGCCGAGGCCTTCAAGGTCGGCGACCGCGTGTGGCTCTCTCGCGGGTTCGCGATGTACTACCGCCTCGAGCTGCTCAACCAGGCCAGCAGCGCGGGCTCGGTCGCCTCGACGTGGTCCGAGGCCTTCAGCGAGGCGACGCCTGCGCTCGACGACGACGGCGCCGCCGACTCGAGCGACGAGAGCGAGGACGCCTCGAGCGCTCGCGAGGACGACGCGCCGCCTCGTGCCGCCTCGAGCGGCCCGTTCATCCTGCGTCAGAAGCATGTCTGGCGCGCCTTCGTCATTTACGCCTGCACCCTCGCCGCCGTCAACTCGCTGCACGGCCGCTTCGCATCGCGCGCACGCCCACTCGTCGAGGACCTCATCGCGCTCGCCAATGCCGACCTGTTCTCCTCGTCGTCATTGCCGAACGACGTCGACGTCCTTCCGCCGCACTCGTGCCCTAAGTGCGCGAGGAAGCCGCATCGTTGGCGAGGCGGACCGGCGACCGAGGAGGAGCGAGCGCAGGGTGTGCGCTGGGCGGGGACGCACGCGCGGCGAGGGCACCAGGTGCGTCACACTTTCCGCCTCTCGCTCCCTCAGCCTCTCCCTTGCTCGGGACCTGCTGATCCGGGTATTCTGTGCAGGGCATGGAGCCCGACATCGAGCTCGTCGACGGACCCGACGTCCAGTTCGCCGTGTGCGACGGCATCGAGATTGGTCATCCTGTACGCTCTCTCCCGCACCTCTGCACTATCTACATGACCTGACTCATGCTCGACTTTACAGCTCTGCGCAGCGCCTGGCTGCCGCAGCCCGCCCGACGCCTATCGCCGCCGCCGGCGGTTTTGCGCGCACCACCTCGACCTGCACCTCGTCTGCGGCGTGAACGGCTGCGGTCAAGAGCGCTCGGACGACGCCGACGACGCACAAGATCCGAGCGAGGCGTGCGACAACCCGGCGCACCAAGAACTCTGGCGGGCGTTCATCGAGCGGCGGCGGCGTTTCGAGGAGCGAGGCTGGAGAGGTCGCCGTTTCGGTGTGGCGCGCAAGTACGCCCTAGCCGACATCGACGAGCCGCCGGGAGTCGAAGAGGAGCTGCAGCTGTACAGCGACGACGACGAGGAGGAGCTCGGGGTCAACGCGACCGAGGAGAAGAAGCCGCCTCGAAGAGCGCCGAGTGCGTCTGGTCCATCTCCTGCGCCTCAAGGCGGCTCAGCACTGACTCTTTGCGTCTCGCAGTGACGCACACGTGGAACATACGGCGCACGAGCAACCTCCAGATCCTCGTGAGCGCTTGCGGCGCGCCCCTCGCCTGGACCAAGTTTGCCGACGGCGAGACGGCGTCCGAGGTCTCCAGCTTCCTCTCGTCCATTCACGCTCAACAGCGATCATCCTTCCCGACCTACATCGCGTACGACCGGGCTTGCCACGTTCTCCGCCACGCCTTGACGACCGGGTCGTCCTTCCCTCCCTTCCTGTCCTCGACCCGCCTCCTCGTCACGGGCTTCCACAAGCTCATCCATCCAGCAGCCGACGCCTTCTGCGACGAGTTCTGCACACCGACGCCGCTCGACGGCAATGCGCAGGATCTTGTCGTGCCGTTCCGACCGGCGACTCGAGGCGGCGAGTTTCGACACGGCTCGTCTCGCACCTTCGAGCGCGCATTCAACACGTCGGTGCGTGCTCTCCCGCCTTCATTATGAGGCTGTATATACCTAGACTGACGCCGAGCCCCCGCCAGGCCGCCGAACAGCTCAACTCGACGCTCGCGCGCTTCAGCAGCCTGCTCGCCACGCTGCGCGCCGACAACTTTGACTTTCTCGTGCATCTTCTGCTGCGCCGACGTCGGGAGAAGATCGAGCAGAAGATGTAGAATGCAGTGCAGTTCGATCCGGACATCGAGACGTAGTGCGCGAGCGAGCTGAGCGAGTCGAGCGCGAGGAGGTCCGAGCGGGAGGGGAGAAAGCGCAGCACAGCGGTCGCCAACCTTCTCGTCTCGCTCTCGCCACGCCAGAGACCTTTCTGAGAACATCTTAGCAAGCGATCAGAGGGCCCTCGAGAGGGGAGCGCTGTTGGAGACGGAGCCAGTCTCGACTCGTCGCGATGAGGCGAGTTGAGAAGGTCCCTATTTCGCAGCCTCGCTCTCGCCTAGCTCGCTCTCGGCGACAAGGGACGTGAGCAGCTCGACGACGTTGCAGCACACGCTCGTCTACCACGTCTAGTCGCTCAGCACGAGCATCTCGGCCTTCTTCTTGCGCTCGCCGGCTCGCTTGAGGTCGCGCTTCTTGTCCTTGGACCGCGGTCCCTCCTCGACCACCTGCTGCGACACGCTCGACGGGCGTCAGTCGACGTCGTGGACGAGCCCAGGAGGAAGGGGAGGAAGGGGGGAGAGTGAGAGGGAGGGACGCACCCTCTTGCTGCGCTCGCGCTCGAGCCTGCGCTGGAGCTTGGCGCGCTTCTTCTCGACGCGCTTGCGCTGCACGTCGGCGCGCTTCTCGGCGACGGCGAGCTTGCTCTTGAGCTCGTCGACGGCGGTCGACGTGTCGGCGAGGTCCTTCTCAGCCGAGGCAAGGGCTTGGCGGTCGGGGAGGAGGGCGGCGAGGGAGGTGGGAGAGTCGGACGAGTCGGCGTCGGCGAGGGCGGGCATGAGGGGAGGCGACGAGGAGCGGTACGCCGGAAGAGAAGGGACGGTGAGCGTCTGCGAGAGCGGAAGAGGACGAGTCAGTGCGGGCGAGAGGGACAGGAGAGAGGGGGAGGCGACCGACGCTCGCGCTCTTGGCCTGCACCGGCAGTGGTCCCATGAGGCGTCGGCGAGGGCGGGCATGAGGGGAGGCGACGAGGAGCGGTACGCCGGAAGAGAAGGGACGGTGAGCGTCTGCGAGAGCGGAAGAGGACGAGTCAGTGCGGGCGAGAGGGACAGGAGAGAGGGGGAGGCGACCGACGCTCGCGCTCTTGGCCTGCACCGGCAGTGGTCCCATGAAGCGGTCGCTCACGGCCTCGTGCTGCGACAGCAGAAGGGATCAGTCGGCACGAGTGTCGTGGACGGCTGCGGAAGGGACGCACGTCGTCAAGCTTCCTCGGCGCTTGCTGCCGCATAGGCTTGCCGACACAGCCGTTCACGAGCGTCACCTGCGGCTGCATCGGTGGCAGTCAGTGTCTGCCGCGTTCATAAGAGACAGAAGTGACGTACCCACCAGTCCAGCCGCCACTTGAGCTTCTCGTTGGCCGGGCTCGCCGACGAGATGCACGAGTGCTGGCTGCGGATCTCGACGCAGCGCCAGGTCTCCCCGCCGACGTCGTCGGGCCGGACTCCTTCGAGACGAATGAGGAGGTCGCAGGACGCGTAGCTGAGGGCGCGGTTGATCTGGAAGCCCGGGCGGGGGCTGGCCTCGTTGAGCGAGACGGCGCGGCAAGCCAGGAAGCGGCCCTCGCGGCGGCTCTGTGCGCGCAAGGCGCCCTCGAGGGTGTGCAGCTTGCGCCAGCCGGTGATCGTGTCGCTCGGGCGGAGGGTGAAGGCGTCCGGACGTTTCTGCGACGAAGCTCGTCAGCGTCGCTTGAAGAAAGCTCGATCAGCGACGGCCGAGGGAGGGGGTGGCCCACCTTGAGCCATGAAGACAAGCCGACGTCGAACGTATGGGTCGGGTGCACGTGCGCGTCGAGGTGGTGCGCGTTGAGCTTCTGGACTTCCAAGCGCCGGCCGGGTCGAGAGGATCCACCGCGACTGCCTCGACGAGCGAGTGACTGCAGCCCTTGGCCCGCGCCGCTGAGGGTTTGAGCTGGCAGACCATGCGCACTCGATCTGGCTGAGGCTGCTTGAACGACCGACCGATGTAGGTAAAGCCGGCGCGAGCGGCGGCGAGTTGGGTCGCGAGGAGGAGGTCGGACCAGTGGCTGTAGATCGACCCGACGGACGGCCAGTACTTGTGGGGCTCGACGGACATGGCTCGAGTCGAGTACGAGCGCCGGCGAGGGCGAGCAGAGAGCAGAGAGCGCGAGAGGAAGCGGCCGAGGGAGGGCGAGCGACGGACAGGAGCGCTCCGCGGAGGTGCGTGCGGACGTGCGTGCGCTCAGGAGACGAGAGGCTCGAGCATGCGGAGTCCCGCTTCGAAGCAGGCCGAGCGAGTGGCCGCGGTCGAGCGGGTGAAGGGAAGGAGGGAGAGGAGGAGGAAGAGGGAGACGAGCGAGAGGCCTCACGACGCCAAGCCGCCTTGCGGCGCAGCCGTGCACCCTTGCACTCGGTCCTGCTACCCGCAGCACCACCGCGCGGCTTGCCAGCACCCCTCCCCGACCCTCGCCGACGGAGCATTTCGCCGCACTCACCTCGCCCGCAACCCGTCCTGAAGAGGAGCCATAGCGCTCGAGCACTTCATTGGTGCGTCCTCTCTCTGTCTGCTCTCTCTCTCGTGTGTCCTTCCCCCTCCTGCGCGTCCGCCGCCGCCGCCGTTCCCCACCTCGCTCTCCCCTCCCTCTTGCGGCTTTCGTCACGTGTTTGCGAGAGGCAGGTCGGTCTGGAGCACCCTCAGAGGGCTTGCAGGATGGACGGGGTGTCTGGTCGAGCGGGCTGCAGCGCGGACTGTCTCGTCACTGAGCGGCGGCGGCGGCCGGCGCCCTCTCTCGCTCACGAGCCTTGCTCTCGACAGCGAGGACAGCAGATCTGCGCGACAAGCGCGAGCAGGCCGGCGAGGGCGCTCAGCAGCGACTCGTCATGCCCGAGCGAGGACGCTCCCGCTGACCTTCCTCCTCTCCCCTCAGGTTCCGCGCCGACATGCCGCACACGCCTGTCCCTCAACCTCCTCGGGTCGACAAGGCGTCTCGACCGCTCAACCTGCGTTGTGTCGCGCCGCCCGCCCTGACGCCGTCCTCCGTCTCTGCCGATCTACCGCTCGTCGAGGCGCACCAGCTCGACCAGCTCAAGCTCACGACTGTCGGCGAGGGACGACGGCGCGAGGACGCTCGCTGCGCAAGATAAGTCGCCGATATGGGCAATATGGACACAAAGTCAGGTGACTCTCGGCAGCAGATGCTGCGGCACGAGGTGCGTCGTCTCGTCCCTCCTCCTCGCCCGACCCCCTCCCCTCGAGCCTGCACCGTCGTGCAGGTCGCCCTTCCCCGTCCTCCCCATACACCATCCCGGCGTCGACTAGTGCGTAGCTTCATCGGCGTCGTAGACTCCAGGCACCGCCCTGAGGCCGCCGCCCGCCCTCTCCTCCCTCCCACGTCTCCCCCAACACGACCGACTCGCACTCTCAGCCCGGCTACCGAGCTGACGCCGACTCGCCGTGCTCCAGACCGCAGCTTCCCTATCCGCCTCGACTACGACCTGTCCACCTCGCGCCGCTGCGCCGGCCCGCCTCGCCGTCTCTCTCCTCGTCCTCGACCTCCCACCCTCCTCCTGCGCCGCCGTCGATCCTCGCCCGACATGCCGCTACCGACCTCGTCAACATGCGGTGCGTCGAACGAGCTGGGCGCAGCGGCAGCACGGGTGCGCGAGATCTCGTGCGTCGTCTTGCCCTCCTCTTCCTCGCTCGCCCGCCTGCTCAAGACGAGCCCAACTGACCCACACTGGCTCGCTCTCCCGCAGGCCTCGTCTATCTTCCTCAGCACACCTCGAGCGACGTTGACGAGCCTGGCCGCCCCGCAGCACCTCGACTCGGCGCCGCTCGGACCCCCCTTCTCGTCGTCGCCCTTCCTCTCTCGCCGCCGCCGCTCGACCTCGTTCCTCGCCGTTCCTCGACCTCGACCTCGCCTTCGCCCGCTCTTCCACTCGACCTCGACCCGTCCTCGTCACGCAACTGCACCATCTGAACTCGCCAACTCGCCGTCCGTCTCCTCCTCTCCCTCCCTCGCCCGCCGTCTTTCAGAAATAGCTCGACTGACCCGCTCCCTCCTCCGCAGCCCAGCCTACACCTCGCTCTTCGTACATGGAGCATCGTCGAGCACCACGGCCGTCTCGCGGCGACATCTCGACTCGGCGCCGCACGGACCGCCCTCCTCGTCGTCACCTTCCTCTCTCGCCGCCGCCGCTCGACGTCGTTCCTCGCCGTTCCTCGACCTCGACCTCGCCGTCGCACGCTCTTCCGGTCGACCTCGACCCGTCCTCGTCGCGCAACTGCAGCACCGGGACTGGCCGACTCGCCAACCCGCCCACCCCTCCTCCTCTCGCTCTCTCACAGAAGGAGCTCTAGTGACCCGCTCCCTCCTCCGCAGCCCGCATCCATCTCGCTGTCCGTTCAGGGAGCATCGTCGATCAGCCTGGTCGTCTCGCGGCGACATCTCGACTCGGCGCCGCTCGGACCGCCCTTCTCGTCGTCACCCTTCCTCTCTCGCCGCCGCCGCTCGACGTCGTTCCTCGCCGTTCCTCGACCTCGACCTCGCCGTCGCACGCTCTTCCGGTCGACCTCGACCCGTCCTCGTCGCGCAACTGCAGCACCGGGACTGGCCGACTCGCCAACCCGCCCACCCCTCCTCCTCTCGCTCTCTCACAGAAGGAGCTCTAGTGACCCGCTCCCTCCTCCGCAGCCCGCATCCATCTCGCTCTCCGTTCAGGGAGCATCGTCGATCAGCCTGGTCGTCTCGCGGCGACATCTCGACTCGGCGCCGCTCGGACCGCCCTCCTCGTCGTCACCTTCCTCTCTCGCCGCCGCCGCTCGACGTCGTTCCTCGCCGTTCCTCGACCTCGACCTCGCCGTCGCACGCTCTTCCGGTCGACCTCGACCCGTCCTCGTCGCGCAACTGCAGCACCGGGACTGGCCGACTCGCCAACCCGCCCACCCCTCCTCCTCTCGCTCTCTCACAGAAGGAGCTCTAGTGACCCGCTCCCTCCTCCGCAGCCCGCATCCATCTCGCTCTCCGTTCAGGGAGCATCGTCGATCAGCCTGGTAGTCTCGCGGCGACATCTCGACTCGGCGCCGCTCGGACCGCCCTTCTCGTCGTCACCCTTCCTCTCTCGCCGCCGCCGCTCGACGTCGTTCCTCGCCGCTCCTCGACCTCGACCTCGCCGTCGCCCGCTCTCCCGGTCGACCTCGACCCGTCCTCCTCGCGCAACTGCGGCACCTTGACTCGCCAACTCGCCCACCCCTCCTCCTCCTCTCGCTCTCTCACAGAAGGAGCTCGACTGACCCGCTCCTTCCTCCGCAGCCCGCAGCTATCTCACCCTTTGTGCATGGAGCATCGTCGATCAGCCCGTTCGTCTCGCAGCAGCACCTCGACTCGGCGCCGCTCGGACCGCCACTTGCCCGTCGTTGGCGACCTGCCGCCGCTCGACCTCCCGCGTCAACGTCGCTCGACCTCAACCTCCGCTATAGTGTTTCCTCGTCGTTTCGGCTCCGACCACCTTACCCCATGACTCTGCAACGCCTCAAGACGCCGGCGCCCCTTTCCCCTCTTGTTCTCGTCCTCGGCCCGTCGCTCGTGCGAGCTTGACTGACCTCATCTTGCTCTCTCTCCTTCTGCAGGTCACCATCTCACGGGAACGCGGTTGTCGGACCACGAGCTACGCCGTCGCCCAAGTGCGTCTGCGCCGAGCTCGACCCGCCCGGCTCAGCCCCTCGACCGCAGCCACGAGCTCGCCAACTCGGCCTCGTCCTGAGCTCGCCTCGACAACCTCGCTATGTGTTGTCGCTACATGCTGCTGCACTGCGGCGACGTGACGGTCGAACAAGCTCGCCTTGAGCTTGCGCTTTTCGCTCGAGCGGCGGCTTCATGCGCATGCGCTCGAGGGTCTTGCTCCCGTGCGCGGCGCGCAAAGGCTGCTCTTGCTCTCGCCCGCAAAGCATGAATGTGCTCTTGCAGCGGCTAGCCTCGAGGCTACCAGTCGGCGCCAGCGTCGTGGTTCCCGCGACCCGGGCGTTCTCCTCCGGTGCGGCGGCCTCGCTCGCGCGGCTCGCTCTCGCTTCCGGCCGGGCGCTTTCGTCGAGTAGCCCTGGCTCTGTGTCATCTGCTTTGACCTTGCGCGACCCGATCTCGGTTGAGCATGCCCGAGACGCCCGTGCGGCCGTCTGTGCCGACCTCGCTCATCTGCAGCAGCTCTCGGCTCGCAGCATGCGAGAGCCTCGCAAGTAGTGCTTGTCCCGCGCAATAAGGGCGATCACCTCTCGAGCCTCGGTCAGCGGCGTGGCTACTGGTGCCGAGGGAATCAGCAGCTCTCGGCGGGTGAGAGACTGGCGGTGAAGGCCTCGATCCGCAGGGTCGTGGCTCGTGAGGAGGTCGGACTACACCATGCCGACAATGTCTAGTACTCGTACAGTTAGGGCTTGTAAAAGTGACGCTTGAGGACGATTCTTCAAGACGAGGTTCAACCGTGTCCTTGGAGCAGTGCGGGCGTTGTCATCCCGCGTAGCTTGTCTTCCGCGCAGTGCGAGTCAGGAGTCAGAGAGCAAGCGGCCAAGGCGTGGCCAGCAATTGCGAGCGAGAGACCAGGCAAGTCACTGCGGCGAAAGGTCCGAGCACGCTGATCATGCGAGAGACTAGGGCTGTCCTGTCACGGTGCTCTTACTGCTTTGTATGTGGCAATGGCCGCCATAGCTCTCATTGAATCTTCGATAGTATAGTGGCTAGTATATTGCCTTGTCAGACGGTCAATCGTCCAACACGGCAGAGACCCGGGTTCAATTCCCGGTCGAAGAGCTTTTCTTTTTGGCCCCCACAAGAGGACCCGCTTGCGGGATGCTTGTCAGGGCAACAAAGCGCGGCTCATGCCGTGGCATCTCGGCATACAGACCACAAGTCGTGCTTCGTCCCATCCTACGCCGCTTTTGCTTGTTCCATTCTAGCTGCCACTGAGCAAGCCCTGTCACGTGCACCGCATTGGTGGTTTAGTGGCAAAATTGGGCATTGCCAGCTTCTGCTGAATTGCCTAGCCCCGGGTTCGATTCCCGGCCAATGCAACATCCTTTTGCCGCGCTCGCGTGCAAGAGCAGACGGGAGTCGTCAAGTCCCGCTCGCCCCCGCTCCTTGTCTGTCGAGCCGCCCGGTCTGGCGCTTGAATTAAGCCCTGTGCGCTGACCTCATCTTCGTGCGCCCGTTCCGGGTAACGTGATGTTTACGCATAGCTGGCCCGCAGCTGCTTATGAATGGCCAGATGTCCGAGTGGTTAAGGAGACAGACTAGAATTGCTGCTTATCTGTTAGGCTCTGCCTGCGCAGGTTCAAGTCCTGCTCTGGTCGACAACATCTTTTTTGGCACACGCATGTACAGGTCCTGCTGCCCAGAGGGCAGGAGCTGAGTCAAACCCCAAGCTGCACAGTTGTGCTCAGCCAGCTAATTGTGGAAGGCTCAGTGGCAAGCCCATTTGCAAGGGCTTGCTAATGGCAGCTGCAGCCCTGAGAAGTACCTGTGCCTAGCTGAGTCTGCTATTGGCCTGAAGGACCCCTAAGATGAGCAGGAGAGAAAGTGTGTAGCTGCGGCCAGCCAGGGCAAGCCTTTGCCCAGGATGCTGTTCAGCTCACACCCTGAATGCAGGTTGCGCCCTTAGACCTGTTACCCTGGCTGTGCCACAACTGTGAGCTCTTTGGTGCAGAGGAGCCATGAGAAGCAAGCCCAGCTGGAATGTGTGAGCAGTGTGCCTTGCACACAGCAGTGTGCCTTGCACACATACTCACACGCTGAAGCAGGAAGACAGTAGCTGCAGGCACACTCTAGCTAGACCTCAGGTGGAACAATGAGAGCAAGGCTGCAGTACAGAGATAGCTATGGCAGGGGGAGGAGGAGGAGAGGCCTGCCAGCCTTGGCCCACCCACCAGCCACGGACCTGCTACTTCAGATCTGGCTCCATAGATGTCGAGGGACACTGTCAGGAGTGTGTACTGCACCGTCTGGATGCCAGTTGGTCCAGTACCTGCAGCGCTAGAGGTGCAAACAAGTCGGGCTTGGGGAGCCAGGAGGGATCAAGCCCAGCCAGCCAGCTACGGACCTGCTACTTCAGATCTGGCTCCATAGATGTCGAGGGACACTGTCAGGAATGTGTACTGCACCATCTGGATGCCAGTTGGTCCAGTACCTGCAGCGCTAGAGGTGCGAACAAGTCGGGCTTGGGGAGCCAGGAGGGATCAAGCCCAGCCAGCCAGCTACGGACCTGCTACTTCAGATCTGGCTCCATAGATGTCGAGGGACACTGTCAGGAGTGTGTACTGCACCGTCTGGATGCCAGTGGGTCCAGTACCTGCAGCGCTAGAGGCGCGAACAAGTCGGGCTTGGGGAGCCAGGAGGGATCAAGCCCAGCCAGCCAGCCACGGACCTGCTACTTCAGATCTGGCTCCATAGATGTCGAGGGACACTGTCAGGAATGTGTACTGCACCATCTGGATGCCAGTTGGTCCAGTACCTGCAGCGCTAGAGGTGCGAACAAGTCGGGCTTGGGGAGCCAGGAGGGATCAAGCCCAGCCAGCCAGCTACGGACCTGCTACTTCAGATCTGGCTCCATAGATGTTGAGGGACACTGTCAGGAGTGTGTACTGCACCGTCTGGATGCCAGTGGGTCCAGTACCTGCAGCGCTAGAGGTGCGAACAAGTCGGGCTTGGGGAGCCAGGAGGGATCAAGCCCAGCCAGCCAGCCACGGACCTGCTACTTCAGATCTGGCTCCATAGATGTCGAGGGACACTGTCAGGAATGTGTACTGCACCATCTGGATGCCAGTTGGTCCAGTACCTGCAGCGCTAGAGGTGCGAACAAGTTGGGCTTGGGGAGCCAGGAGGGATCAAGCCCAGCCAGCCAGCCACGGACCTGCTACTTCAGATCTGGCTCCATTGATGTCGAGGGACACTGTCAGGAATGTGTACTGCACCATCTGGATGCCAGTTGGTCCAGTCCCTGCAGCGCTAGAGGTGCGAACAAGTCGGGCTTGGGGAGCCAGGAGGGATCAAGCCCAGCCAGCCCGCCACGGACCTGCTACTTCAGATCTGGCTCCATAGATGTCGAGGGACACTGTCAGGAATGTGTACTGCACCATCTGGATGCCAGTTGGTCCAGTACCTGCAGCGCTAGAGGTGCGAACAGGTCGGGCTTGGGGAGCCAGGAGGGATCACGCCCAGCCAGCCAGCCACAGACCTGCTACTTCAGATCTGGCTCCATAGATGTCAAGGGACACTGTCAGGAATGTCAGCCGGTCCAGTACCTGCAGCGCTAGAGGTGCGAACAAGTCAGGCTTGGGGAGCCAGGAGGGATCAAGCCCAGCCAGCCAGCTACGGACCTGCTACTTCAGATCTGGCTCCATAGATGTCGAGGGACACTGTCAGGAATGTGTACTGCACCATCTGGATGCCAGTTGGTCCAGTCCCTGCAGCGCTAGAGGTGCGAACAAGTCGGGCTTGGGGAGCCAGGAGGGATCAAGCCCAGCCAGCCAGCCACGGACCTGCTACTTCAGATCTGGCTCCATAGATGTTGAGGGACACTGTCAGGAATGTCAGTTGGTCCAGTACCTGCAGCGGTAGAGGTGCGAACAAGTCAGGCTTGGGGAGCCAGGAGGGATCAAGCCCAGCCAGCCAGCTACGGACCTGCTACTTCAGATCTGGCTCCATAGATGTCGAGGGACACTGTCAGGAATGTGTACTGCATCATCTGGATGCCAGTTGGTCCAGTACCTGCAGCGCTAGAGGTGGGAACAAGTTGGGCTTGGGGAGCCAGGAGGGATCAAGCCCAGCCAGCCAGCTACGGACCTGCTACTTCAGATCTGGCTCCATAGAGGACAAGGGACACTGTCAGGAATGTGTACTGCACCATCTGGATGCCAGTTGGTCCAGTACCTGCAGCGCTAGAGGTGGGAACAAGTTGGGCTTGGGGAGCCAGGAGGGATCAAGCCCAGCCAGCCAGCCACGAACCTGCTACTTCAGATCTGGCTCCATAGATGTCGAGGAACACTGTCAGGAATGTGTACTGCACCATCTGGATGCCAGTTGGTCCAGTACCTGCAGCGCTAGAGGTGCGAACAAGTCGGGCTTGGGGAGCCAGGAGGGATCAAGCCCAGCCAGCCAGCCACGGACCTGCTACTTCAGATCTGGCTCCATAGATGTCGAGGGACACTGTCAGGAATGTCAGTTGGTCCAGTACCTGCAGCGCTAGAGGTGCGAACAAGTCAGGCTTGGGGAGCCAGGAGGGATCAAGCCCAGCCAGCCAGCTACGGACCTGCTACTTCAGATCTGGCTCCATAGAGGACGAGGGACACTGTCAGGAATGTGTACTGCACCATCTGGATGCCAGTTGGTCCAGTACCTGCAGCGCTAGAGGTGCGAACAAGTCGGGCTTGGGGAGCCAGGAGGGATCAAGCCCAGCCAGCCAGCCACGGACCTGCTACGTCAGATCTGGCTCCATAGATGTCGAGGGACACTGTCAGGAATGTCAGTTGGTCCAGTACCTGCAGCGCTAGAGGTGCGAACAAGTCGGGCTTGGGGAGCCAGGAGGGATCAAGCCCAGCCAGCCAGCTACGGACCTGCTACTTCAGATCTGGCTCCATAGATGTCGAGGGACACTGTCAGGAATGTGTACTGCACCATCTGGATGCCAGTTGGTCCAGTACCTGCAGCGCTAGAGGTGCGAACAAGTCGGGCTTGGGGAGCCAGGAGGGATCAAGCCCAGCCAGCCAGCTACGGACCTGCTACTTCAGATCTGGCTCCATAGATGTCGAGGGACACTGTCAGGAGTGTGTACTGCACCGTCTGGATGCCAGTGGGTCCAGTACCTGCAGCGCTAGAGGCGCGAACAAGTCGGGCTTGGGGAGCCAGGAGGGATCAAGCCCAGCCAGCCAGCCACGGACCTGCTACTTCAGATCTGGCTCCATAGATGTCGAGGGACACTGTCAGGAATGTGTACTGCACCATCTGGATGCCAGTTGGTCCAGTACCTGCAGCGCTAGAGGTGCGAACAAGTCGGGCTTGGGGAGCCAGGAGGGATCAAGCCCAGCCAGCCAGCTACGGACCTGCTACTTCAGATCTGGCTCCATAGATGTTGAGGGACACTGTCAGGAATGTGTACTGCACCATCTGGATGCCAGTGGGTCCAGTACCTGCAGCGCTAGAGGTGCGAACAAGTCGGGCTTGGGGAGCCAGGAGGGATCAAGCCCAGCCAGCCAGCCACGGACCTGCTACTTCAGATCTGGCTCCATAGATGTCGAGGGACACTGTCAGGAATGTGTACTGCACCATCTGGATGCCAGTTGGTCCAGTACCTGCAGCGCTAGAGGTGCGAACAAGTTGGGCTTGGGGAGCCAGGAGGGATCAAGCCCAGCCAGCCAGCCACGGACCTGCTACTTCAGATCTGGCTCCATTGATGTCGAGGGACACTGTCAGGAATGTGTACTGCACCATCTGGATGCCAGTTGGTCCAGTCCCTGCAGCGCTAGAGGTGCGAACAAGTCGGGCTTGGGGAGCCAGGAGGGATCAAGCCCAGCCAGCCAGCCACGGACCTGCTACTTCAGATCTGGCTCCATAGATGTCGAGGGACACTGTCAGGAATGTGTACTGCACCATCTGGATGCCAGTTGGTCCAGTACCTGCAGCGCTAGAGGTGCGAACAGGTCGGGCTTGGGGAGCCAGGAGGGATCACGCCCAGCCAGCCAGCCACAGACCTGCTACTTCAGATCTGGCTCCATAGATGTCAAGGGACACTGTCAGGAATGTCACTGCCATTGGTCCAGTACCTGCAGCGCTAGAGGTGCGAACAAGTCAGGCTTGGGGAGCCAGGAGGGATCAAGCCCAGCCAGCCAGCTACGGACCTGCTACTTCAGATCTGGCTCCATAGATGTCGAGGGACACTGTCAGGAATGTGTACTGCACCATCTGGATGCCAGTTGGTCCAGTCCCTGCAGCGCTAGAGGTGCGAACAAGTCGGGCTTGGGGAGCCAGGAGGGATCAAGCCCAGCCAGCCAGCCACGGACCTGCTACTTCAGATCTGGCTCCATAGATGTCGAGGGACACTGTCAGGAATGTGCTCTAGTTGGTCCAGTACCTGCAGCGGTAGAGGTGCGAACAAGTCAGGCTTGGGGAGCCAGGAGGGATCAAGCCCAGCCAGCCAGCCACGGACCTGCTACTTCAGATCTGGCTCCATAGATGTCGAGGGACACTGTCAGGAATGTGTACTGCACCATCTGGATGCCAGTTGGTCCAGTACCTGCAGCGCTAGAGGTGGGAACAAGTTGGGCTTGGGGAGCCAGGAGGGATCAAGCCCAGCCAGCCAGCTACGGACCTGCTACTTCAGATCTGGCTCCATAGAGGACAAGGGACACTGTCAGGAATGTGTACTGCACCATCTGGATGCCAGTTGGTCCAGTACCTGCAGCGCTAGAGGTGGGAACAAGTTGGGCTTGGGGAGCCAGGAGGGATCAAGCCCAGCCAGCCAGCCACGAACCTGCTACTTCAGATCTGGCTCCATAGATGTCGAGGGACACTGTCAGGAATGTGTACTGCACCATCTGGATGCCAGTTGGTCCAGTACCTGCAGCGCTAGAGGTGCGAACAAGTCGGGCTTGGGGAGCCAGGAGGGATCAAGCCCAGCCAGCCAGCCACGGACCTGCTACTTCAGATCTGGCTCCATAGATGTCGAGGGACACTGTCAGGAATGTGTTCATCTATCCAGTTGGTCCAGTACCTGCAGCGCTAGAGGTGCGAACAAGTCAGGCTTGGGGAGCCAGGAGGGATCAAGCCCAGCCAGCCAGCCACGGACCTGCTACTTCAGATCTGGCTCCATAGAGGTCGAGGGACACTGTCAGGAATGTGTACTGCACCATCTGGATGCCAGTTGGTCCAGTACCTGCAGCGCTAGAGGTGCGAACAAGTCGGGCTTGGGGAGCCAGGAGGGATCAAGCCCAGCCAGCCAGCCACGGACCTGCTACTTCAGATCTGGCTCCATAGATGTCGAGGGACACTGTCAGGAATGTGTACTGCACCATCTGATCAGTTGGTCCAGTACCTGCAGCGCTAGGAGGTGCGAACAAGTCGGGCTTGGGGAGCCAGGAGGGATCAAGCCCAGCCAGCCAGCCACGGACCTGCTACTTCAGATCTGGCTCCATAGAGGACGAGGGACACTGTCAGGAATGTGTACTGCACCATCTGGATGCCAGTTGGTCCAGTACCTGCAGCGCTAGAGGTGGGAACAAGTTGGGCTTGGGGAGCCAGGAGGGATCAAGCCCAGCCAGCCAGCCACGGACCTGCTACTTCAGATCTGGCTCCATAGATGTCGAGGGACACTGTCAGGAATGTGTACTCACATCTATCCAGTTGGTCCAGTACCTGCAGCGCTAGGAGGTGCGAACAAGTCGGGCTTGGGGAGCCAGGAGGGATCAAGCCCAGCCAGCCAGCCACGGACCTGCTACTTCAGATCTGGCTCCATAGAGGTCGAGGGACACTGTCAGGAATGTGTACTGCACCATCTGGATGCCAGTTGGTCCAGTACCTGCAGCGCTAGAGGTGCGAACAAGTCGGGCTTGGGGAGCCAGGAGGGATCAAGCCCAGCCAGCCAGCCACGGACCTGCTACTTCAGATCTGGCTCCATAGATGTCGAGGGACACTGTCGGGAATGTGTACTGCACCATCTGGATGCCAGTTGGTCCAGTACCTGCAGCGCTAGGAGGTGCGAACAAGTCGGGCTTGGGGAGCCAGGAGGGATCAAGCCCAGCCAGCCAGCCACGGACCTGCTACTTCAGATCTGGCTCCATAGATGTCGAGGGACACTGTCAGGAATGTGTACTGCACCATCTGGATGCCAGTTGGTCCAGTACCTGCAGCGCTAGGAGGTGCGAACAAGTCGGGCTTGGGGAGCCAGGAGGGATCAAGCCCAGCCAGCCAGCCACGGACCTGCTACTTCAGATCTGGCTCCATAGATGTCGAGGGACACTGTCAGGGAATGTGTACTGCACCATCTGGATGCCAGTTGGTCCAGTACCTGCAGCGCTAGGAGGTGCAAACAAGTCGGGCATGGGGAGCCAGGAGGGATCAAGCCCAGCCAGCCAGCCACGGACCTGCTACTTCAGATCTGGCTCCATAGATGTCGAGGGACACTGTCAGGAATGTGTACTGCACCATCTGGATGCCAGTTGGTCCAGTACCTGCAGCGCTAGGAGGTGCGAACAAGTCGGGCTTGGGGAGCCAGGAGGGATCAAGCCCAGCCAGCCAGCCACGGACCTGCTACTTCAGATCTGGCTCCATAGATGTCGAGGGACACTGTCGGGAATGTGTACTGCACCATCTGGATGCCAGTTGGTCCAGTACCTGCAGCGCTAGGAGGTGCGAACAAGTCGGGCTTGGGGAGCCAGGAGGGATCAAGCCCAGCCAGCCAGCCACGGACCTGCTACTTCAGATCTGGCTCCATAGATGTCGAGGGACACTGTCAGGAATGTGTACTGCACCATCTGGATGCCAGTTGGTCCAGTACCTGCAGCGCTAGAGGTGCGAACAAGTCGGGCTTGGGGAGCCAGGAGGGATCAAGCCCAGCCAGCCAGCCACGGACCTGCTACTTCAGATCTGGCTCCATAGATGTCGAGGGACACTGTCAGGGAATGTGTACTGCACATCTGGATGCCAGTTGGTCCAGTACCTGCAGCGCTAGGAGGTGCGAACAAGTCGGGCTTGGGGAGCCAGGAGGGATCAAGCCCAGCCAGCCAGCCACGGACCTGCTACTTCAGATCTGGCTCCATAGAGGTCGAGGGACACTGTCAGGAATGTGTACTGCACCATCTGGATGCCAGTTGGTCCAGTACCTGCAGCGCTAGAGGTGCGAACAAGTCGGGCTTGGGGAGCCAGGAGGGATCAAGCCCAGCCAGCCAGCCACGGACCTGCTACTTCAGATCTGGCTCCATAGATGTCGAGGGACACTGTCGGGAATGTGTACTGCACCATCTGGATGCCAGTTGGTCCAGTACCTGCAGCGCTAGGAGGTGCGAACAAGTCGGGCTTGGGGAGCCAGGAGGGATCAAGCCCAGCCAGCCAGCCACGGACCTGCTACTTCAGATCTGGCTCCATAGATGTTGAGGGACACTGTCAGGAATGTGTACTGCACCATCTGGATGCCAGTTGGTCCAGTACCTGCAGCGCTAGGAGGTGCGAACAAGTCGGGCTTGGGGAGCCAGGAGGGATCAAGCCCAGCCAGCCAGCCACGGACCTGCTACTTCAGATCTGGCTCCATAGATGTCGAGGGACACTGTCAGGGAATGTGTACTGCACCATCTGGATGCCAGTTGGTCCAGTACCCTGCAGCGCTAGGAGGTGCGAACAAGTCGGGCTTGGGGAGCCAGGAGGGATCAAGCCCAGCCAGCCAGCCACGGACCTGCTACTTCAGATCTGGCTCCATAGATGTCGAGGGACACTGTCAGGAATGTGTACTGCACCATCTGGATGCCAGTTGGTCCAGTACCTGCAGCGCTAGAGGTGCAAACAAGTCGGGCATGGGGAGCCAGGAGGGATCAAGCCCAGCCAGCCAGCCACGGACCTGCTACTTCAGATCTGGCTCCATAGATGTCGAGGGACACTGTCGGGAATGTGTACTGCACCATCTGGATGCCAGTTGGTCCAGTACCTGCAGCGCTAGGAGGTGCGAACAAGTCGGGCTTGGGGAGCCAGGAGGGATCAAGCCCAGCCAGCCAGCCACGGACCTGCTACTTCAGATCTGGCTCCATAGATGTCGAGTGACACTGTCAGGAATGTGTACTGCACCATCTGGATGCCAGTTGGTCCAGTACCTGCAGCGCTAGGAGGTGCAAACAAGTCGGGCTTGGGGAGCCAGGAGGGATCAAGCCCAGCCAGCCAGCCACGGACCTGCTACTTCAGATCTGGCTCCATAGATGTCGAGGGACACTGTCAGGAATGTGTACTGCACCATCTGGATGCCAGTTGGTCCAGTACCTGCAGCGCTAGAGGTGCAAACAAGTCGGGCATGGGGAGCCAGGAGGGATCAAGCCCAGCCAGCCAGCCACGGACCTGCTACTTCAGATCTGGCTCCATAGATGTCGAGGGACACTGTCAGGAATGTGTACTGCACCATCTGGATGCCAGTTGGTCCAGTACCTGCAGCGCTAGGAGGTGCGAACAAGTCGGGCTTGGGGAGCCAGGAGGGATCAAGCCCAGCCAGCCAGCCACGGACCTGCTACTTCAGATCTGGCTCCATAGATGTCGAGTGGACACTGTCGGGAATGTGTACTGCACCATCTGGATGCCAGTTGGTCCAGTACCTGCAGCGCTAGGAGGTGCGAACAAGTCGGGCTTGGGGAGCCAGGAGGGATCAAGCCCAGCCAGCCAGCCACGGACCTGCTACTTCAGATCTGGCTCCATAGATGTCGAGGGACACTGTCAGGAATGTGTACTGCACCATCTGGATGCCAGTTGGTCCAGTACCTGCAGCGCTAGAGGTGCAAACAAGTCGGGCTTGGGGAGCCAGGAGGGATCAAGCCCAGCCAGCCAGCCACGGACCTGCTACTTCAGATCTGGCTCCATAGATGTCGAGGGACACTGTCAGGAATGTGTACTGCACCATCTGGATGCCAGTTGGTCCAGTACCTGCAGCGCTAGAGGTGCGAACAAGTCGGGCTTGGGGAGCCAGGAGGGATCAAGCCCAGCCAGCCAGCCACGGACCTGCTACTTCAGATCTGGCTCCATAGATGTCGAGGGACACTGTCAGGAATGTGTACTGCACCATCTGGATGCCAGTTGGTCCAGTACCTGCAGCGCTAGGAGGTGCAAACAAGTCGGGCTTGGGGAGCCAGGAGGGATCAAGCCCAGCCAGCCAGCCACGGACCTGCTACTTCAGATCTGGCTCCATAGATGTCGAGGGACACTGTCAGGAATGTGTACTGCACCATCTGGATGCCAGTTGGTCCAGTACCTGCAGCGCTAGGAGGTGCGAACAAGTCGGGCTTGGGGAGCCAGGAGGGATCAAGCCCAGCCAGCCAGCCACGGACCTGCTACTTCAGATCTGGCTCCATAGATGTCGAGTGATACTGTCAGGAATGTGTACTGCACCATCTGGATGCCAGTTGGTCCAGTACCTGCAGCGCTAGAGGTGCAAACAAGTCGGGCTTGGGGAGCCAGGAGGGATCAAGCCCAGCCAGCCAGCCACGGACCTGCTACTTCAGATCTGGCTCCATGGATGTCGAGGGACACTGTCAGGAATGTGTACTGCACCATCTGGATGCCAGTTGGTCCAGTACCTGCAGCGCTAGGAGGTGCAAACAAGTCGGGCTTGGGGAGCCAGGAGGGATCAAGCCCAGCCAGCCAGCCACGGACCTGCTACTTCAGATCTGGCTCCATAGATGTCGAGGGACACTGTCGGGAATGTGTACTGCACCATCTGGATGCCAGTTGGTCCAGTACCTGCAGCGCTAGAGGTGCGAACAAGTCGGGCTTGGGGAGCCAGGAGGGATCAAGCCCAGCCAGCCAGCCACGGACCTGCTACTTCAGATCTGGCTCCATAGATGTCGAGGGACACTGTCAGGAATGTGTACTGCACCATCTGGATGCCAGTTGGTCCAGTACCTGCAGCGCTAGGAGGTGCGAACAAGTTGGGCTTGGGGAGCCAGGAGGGATCAAGCCCAGCCAGCCAGCCACGGACCTGCTACTTCAGATCTGGCTCCATAGATGTCGAGTGATACTGTCGGGAATGTGTACTGCAACATCTGGATGCTAGTTGGTCCAGTACCTGCAGCGCTAGGAGGTGCGAACAAGTCGGGCATGGGGAGCCAGGAGGGATCAAGCCCAGCCAGCCAGCCACGGACCTGCTACTTCAGATCTGGCTCCATAGATGTCGAGGGACACTGTCAGGAATGTGTACTGCACCATCTGGATGCCAGTTGGTCCAGTACCTGCAGCGCTAGGAGGTGCGAACAAGTCGGGCTTGGGGAGCCAGGAGGGATCAAGCCCAGCCAGCCAGCCACGGACCTGCTACTTCAGATCTGGCTCCATAGATGTCGAGGGACACTGTCGGGAATGTGTACTGCACCATCTGGATGCCAGTTGGTCCAGTACCTGCAGCGCTAGAGGTGCAAACAAGTCGGGCTTGGGGAGCCAGGAGGGATCAAGCCCAGCCAGCCAGCCACGGACCTGCTACTTCAGATCTGGCTCCATGGATGTCGAGGGACACTGTCAGGAATGTGTACTGCACCATCTGGATGCCAGTTGGTCCAGTACCTGCAGCGCTAGAGGTGCAAACAAGTCGGGCTTGGGGAGCCAGGAGGGATCAAGCCCAGCCAGCCAGCCACGGACCTGCTACACCAGTCACCCCCTCGATCTGGCTCCATAGATGTCGAGGGACACTGTCAGGAATGTGTACTGCACCATCTGGATGCCAGTTGGTCCAGTACCTGCAGCGCTAGAGGTGCAAACAAGTCGGGCATGGGGAGCCAGGAGGGATCAAGCCCAGCCAGCCAGCCACGGACCTGCTACTTCAGATCTGGCTCCATAGATGTCGAGTGACACTGTCGGGAATGTGTACTGCACCATCTGGATGCCAGTTGGTCCAGTACCTGCAGCGCTAGGAGGTGCGAACAAGTCGGGCTTGGGGAGCCAGGAGGGATCAAGCCCAGCCAGCCAGCCACGGACCTGCTACTTCAGATCTGGCTCCATAGATGTCAAGGGACACTGTCAGGAATGTGTACTGCACCATCTGGATGCCAGTTGGTCCAGTACCTGCAGCGCTAGAGGTGCGAACAAGTCGGGCTTGGGGAGCCAGGAGGGATCAAGCCCAGCCAGCCAGCCACGGACCTGCTACTTCAGATCTGGCTCCATAGATGTCGAGGGACACTGTCAGGAATGTGTACTGCACCATCTGGATGCCAGTTGGTCCAGTACCTGCAGCGCTAGAGGTGCGAACAAGTTGGGCTTGGGGAGCCAGGAGGGATCAAGCCCAGCCAGCCAGCCACGGACCTGCTACTTCAGATCTGGCTCCATAGATGTCGAGGGACACTGTCAGGAATGTGTACTGCACCATCTGGATGCCAGTTGGTCCAGTACCTGCAGCGCTAGGAGGTGCGAACAAGTTGGGCTTGGGGAGCCAGGAGGGATCAAGCCCAGCCAGCCAGCCACGGACCTGCTACTTCAGATCTGGCTCCATAGATGTCGAGTGGACACTGTCAGGAATGTGTACTGCACCATCTGGATGCCAGTTGGTCCAGTACCTGCAGCGCTAGGAGGTGCGAACAAGTCGGGCTTGGGGAGCCAGGAGGGATCAAGCCCAGCCAGCCAGCCACGGACCTGCTACTTCAGATCTGGCTCCATAGATGTCGAGGGACACTGTCAGGAATGTGTACTGCACCATCTGGATGCCAGTTGGTCCAGTACCTGCAGCGCTAGAGGTGCGAACAAGTCGGGCTTGGGGAGCCAGGAGGGATCAAGCCCAGCCAGCCAGCCACGGACCTGCTACTTCAGATCTGGCTCCATAGATGTCGAGGGACACTGTCAGGAATGTGTACTGCACCATCTGGATGCCAGTTGGTCCAGTACCTGCAGCGCTAGGAGGTGCGAACAAGTCGGGCTTGGGGAGCCAGGAGGGATCAAGCCCAGCCAGCCAGCCACGGACCTGCTACTTCAGATCTGGCTCCATAGATGTCGAGGGACACTGTCAGGAATGTGTACTGCACCATCTGGATGCCAGTTGGTCCAGTACCTGCAGCGCTAGGAGGTGCAAACAAGTCGGGCTTGGGGAGCCAGGAGGGATCAAGCCCAGCCAGCCAGCCACGGACCTGCTACTTCAGATCTGGCTCCATAGATGTCGAGTGACACTGTCGGGAATGTGTACTGCACCATCTGGATGCTAGTTGGTCCAGTACCTGCAGCGCTAGGAGGTGCGAACAAGTCGGGCTTGGGGAGCCAGGAGGGATCAAGCCCAGCCAGCCAGCCACGGACCTGCTACTTCAGATCTGGCTCCATAGATGTCGAGGGACACTGTCAGGAATGTGTACTGCACCATCTGGATGCCAGTTGGTCCAGTACCTGCAGCGCTAGAGGTGCGAACAAGTCGGGCTTGGGGAGCCAGGAGGGATCAAGCCCAGCCAGCCAGCCACGGACCTGCTACTTCAGATCTGGCTCCATAGATGTCGAGGGACACTGTCAGGAATGTGTACTGCACCATCTGGATGCCAGTTGGTCCAGTACCTGCAGCGCTAGAGGTGCGAACAAGTTGGGCTTGGGGAGCCAGGAGGGATCAAGCCCAGCCAGCCAGCCACGGACCTGCTACTTCAGATCTGGCTCCATAGATGTCGAGGGACACTGTCAGGAATGTGTACTGCACCATCTGGATGCCAGTTGGTCCAGTACCTGCAGCGCTAGAGGTGCGAACAAGTTGGGCTTGGGGAGCCAGGAGGGATCAAGCCCAGCCAGCCAGCCACGGACCTGCTACTTCAGATCTGGCTCCATAGATGTCGAGGGACACTGTCAGGAATGTGTACTGCACCATCTGGATGCCAGTTGGTCCAGTACCTGCAGCGCTAGGAGGTGCGGAACAAGTTGGGCTTGGGGAGCCAGGAGGGATCAAGCCCAGCCAGCCAGCCACGGACCTGCTACTTCAGATCTGGCTCCATAGATGTCGAGGGACACTGTCGGGAATGTGTACTGCACCATCTGGATGCCAGTTGGTCCAGTACCTGCAGCGCTAGGAGGTGCGAACAAGTCGGGCTTGGGGAGCCAGGAGGGATCAAGCCCAGCCAGCCAGCCACGGACCTGCTACTTCAGATCTGGCTCCATAGATGTCGAGGGACACTGTCAGGAATGTGTACTGCACCATCTGGATGCCAGTTGGTCCAGTACCTGCAGCGCTAGGAGGTGCGAACAAGTCGGGCTTGGGGAGCCAGGAGGGATCAAGCCCAGCCAGCCAGCCACGGACCTGCTACTTCAGATCTGGCTCCATGGATGTCGAGGGACACTGTCAGGAATGTGTACTGCACCATCTGGATGCCAGTTGGTCCAGTACCTGCAGCGCTAGAGGTGCAAACAAGTCGGGCATGGGGAGCCAGGAGGGATCAAGCCCAGCCAGCCAGCCACGGACCTGCTACTTCAGATCTGGCTCCATAGATGTCGAGGGACACTGTCAGGAATGTGTACTGCACCATCTGGATGCCAGTTGGTCCAGTACCTGCAGCGCTAGGAGGTGCGAACAAGTTGGGCTTGGGGAGCCAGGAGGGATCAAGCCCAGCCAGCCAGCCACGGACCTGCTACTTCAGATCTGGCTCCATAGATGTCGAGTGACACTGTCAGGAATGTGTACTGCACCATCTGGATGCCAGTTGGTCCAGTACCTGCAGCGCTAGGAGGTGCGAACAAGTCGGGCTTGGGGAGCCAGGAGGGATCAAGCCCAGCCAGCCAGCCACGGACCTGCTACTTCAGATCTGGCTCCATAGATGTCGAGGGACACTGTCAGGAATGTGTACTGCACCATCTGGATGCCAGTTGGTCCAGTACCTGCAGCGCTAGAGGTGCAAACAAGTCGGGCTTGGGGAGCCAGGAGGGATCAAGCCCAGCCAGCCAGCCACGGACCTGCTACTTCAGATCTGGCTCCATGGATGTCGAGGGACACTGTCAGGAATGTGTACTGCACCATCTGGATGCCAGTTGGTCCAGTACCTGCAGCGCTAGAGGTGCAAACAAGTCGGGCTTGGGGAGCCAGGAGGGATCAAGCCCAGCCAGCCAGCCACGGACCTGCTACTTCAGATCTGGCTCCATAGATGTCAAGGGACACTGTCAGGAATGTGTACTGCACCATCTGGATGCCAGTTGGTCCAGTACCTGCAGCGCTAGGAGGTGCGAACAAGTTGGGCTTGGGGAGCCAGGAGGGATCAAGCCCAGCCAGCCAGCCACGGACCTGCTACTTCAGATCTGGCTCCATAGATGTCGAGGGACACTGTCGGGAATGTGTACTGCACCATCTGGATGCCAGTTGGTCCAGTACCTGCAGCGCTAGGAGGTGCGAACAAGTTGGGCTTGGGGAGCCAGGAGGGATCAAGCCCAGCCAGCCAGCCACGGACCTGCTACTTCAGATCTGGCTCCATAGATGTCGAGGGACACTGTCAGGAATGTGTACTGCACCATCTGGATGCCAGTTGGTCCAGTACCTGCAGCGCTAGAGGTGCGAACAAGTTGGGCTTGGGGAGCCAGGAGGGATCAAGCCCAGCCAGCCAGCCACGGACCTGCTACTTCAGATCTGGCTCCATAGATGTCAAGGGACACTGTCGGGAATGTGTACTGCACCATCTGGATGCCAGTTGGTCCAGTACCTGCAGCGCTAGGAGGTGCAAACAAGTCGGGCTTGGGGAGTCCAGGAGGGATCAAGCCCAGCCAGCCAGCCACGGACCTGCTACTTCAGATCTGGCTCCATAGATGTCAAGGGACACTGTCAGGAATGTGTACTGCACCATCTGGATGCCAGTTGGTCCAGTACCTGCAGCGCTAGGAGGTGCGAACAAGTTGGGCTTGGGGAGCCAGGAGGGATCAAGCCCAGCCAGCCAGCCACGGACCTGCTACTTCAGATCTGGCTCCATAGATGTCGAGTGACACTGTCAGGAATGTGTACTGCACCATCTGGATGCCAGTTGGTCCAGTACCTGCAGCGCTAGGAGGTGCGAACAAGTCGGGCTTGGGGAGCCAGGAGGGATCAAGCCCAGCCAGCCAGCCACGGACCTGCTACTTCAGATCTGGCTCCATAGATGTCGAGGGACACTGTCAGGAATGTGTACTGCACCATCTGGATGCCAGTTGGTCCAGTACCTGCAGCGCTAGAGGTGCGAACAAGTTGGGCTTGGGGAGCCAGGAGGGATCAAGCCCAGCCAGCCAGCCACGGACCTGCTACTTCAGATCTGGCTCCATGGATGTCGAGGGACACTGTCAGGAATGTGTACTGCACCATCTGGATGCCAGTTGGTCCAGTACCTGCAGCGCTAGAGGTGCGAACAAGTCGGGCATGGGGAGCCAGGAGGGATCAAGCCCAGCCAGCCAGCCACGGACCTGCTACTTCAGATCTGGCTCCATAGATGTCGAGGGACACTGTCAGGAATGTGTACTGCACCATCTGGATGCCAGTTGGTCCAGTACCTGCAGCGCTAGAGGTGCGGAACAAGTTGGGCTTGGGGAGCCAGGAGGGATCAAGCCCAGCCAGCCAGCCACGGACCTGCTACTTCAGATCTGGCTCCATAGATGTCGAGGGACACTGTCAGGAATGTGTACTGCACCATCTGGATGCCAGTTGGTCCAGTACCTGCAGCGCTAGAGGTGCGAACAAGTTGGGCTTGGGGAGCCAGGAGGGATCAAGCCCAGCCAGCCAGCCACGGACCTGCTACTTCAGATCTGGCTCCATAGATGTCGAGGGACACTGTCGGGAATGTGTACTGCACCATCTGGATGCCAGTTGGTCCAGTACCTGCAGCGCTAGGAGGTGCAAACAAGTCGGGCTTGGGGAGTCAGGAGGGATCAAGCCCAGCCAGCCAGCCACGGACCTGCTACTTCAGATCTGGCTCCATAGATGTCAAGGGACACTGTCAGGAATGTGTACTGCACCATCTGGATGCTAGTTGGTCCAGTACCTGCAGCGCTAGGAGGTGCGAACAAGTTGGGCTTGGGGAGCCAGGAGGGATCAAGCCCAGCCAGCCAGCCACGGACCTGCTACTTCAGATCTGGCTCCATAGATGTCGAGTGACACTGTCAGGAATGTGTACTGCACCATCTGGATGCCAGTTGGTCCAGTACCTGCAGCGCTAGGAGGTGCGAACAAGTCGGGCTTGGGGAGCCAGGAGGGATCAAGCCCAGCCAGCCAGCCACGGACCTGCTACTTCAGATCTGGCTCCATAGATGTCGAGGGACACTGTCAGGAATGTGTACTGCACCATCTGGATGCCAGTTGGTCCAGTACCTGCAGCGCTAGAGGTGCGAACAAGTTGGGCTTGGGGAGCCAGGAGGGATCAAGCCCAGCCAGCCAGCCACGGACCTGCTACTTCAGATCTGGCTCCATGGATGTCGAGGGACACTGTCAGGAATGTGTACTGCACCATCTGGATGCCAGTTGGTCCAGTACCTGCAGCGCTAGGAGGTGCAAAACAAGTCGGGCTTGGGGAGCCAGGAGGGATCAAGCCCAGCCAGCCAGCCACGGACCTGCTACTTCAGATCTGGCTCCATAGATGTCGAGGGACACTGTCAGGAATGTGTACTGCACCATCTGGATGCCAGTTGGTCCAGTACCTGCAGCGCTAGGAGGTGGGAACAAGTTGGGCTTGGGGAGCCAGGAGGGATCAAGCCCAGCCAGCCAGCCACGGACCTGCTACTTCAGATCTGGCTCCATAGATGTCGAGGGACACTGTCAGGAATGTGTACTGCACCATCTGGATGCCAGTTGGTCCAGTACCTGCAGCGCTAGGAGGTGCGAACAAGTTGGGCTTGGGGAGCCAGGAGGGATCAAGCCCAGCCAGCCAGCCACGGACCTGCTACTTCAGATCTGGCTCCATGGATGTCGAGGGACACTGTCAGGAATGTGTACTGCACCATCTGGATGCCAGTTGGTCCAGTACCTGCAGCGCTAGAGGTGGGAACAAGTTGGGCTTGGGGAGCCAGGAGGGATCAAGCCCAGCCAGCCAGCCACGGACCTGCTACTTCAGATCTGGCTCCATGGATGTCGAGGGACACTGTCAGGAATGTGTACTGCACCATCTGGATGCCAGTTGGTCCAGTACCTGCAGCGCTAGGAGGTGGGAACAAGTCGGGGATGGGGAGCCAGGAGGGATCAAGCCCAGCCAGCCAGCCACGGACCTGCTACTTCAGATCTGGCTCCATAGATGTCGAGGGACACTGTCAGGAATGTGTACTGCACCATCTGGATGCCAGTTGGTCCAGTACCTGCAGCGCTAGAGGTGCAAACAAGTCGGGCATGGGGAGCCAGGAGGGATCAAGCCCAGCCAGCCAGCCACGGACCTGCTACTTCAGATCTGGCTCCATAGATGTCGAGTGACACTGTCGGGAATGTGTACTGCAACATCTGGATGCTAGTTGGTCCAGTACCTGCAGCGCTAGGAGGTGCGAACAAGTCGGGCTTGGGGAGCCAGGAGGGATCAAGCCCAGCCAGCCAGCCACGGACCTGCTACTTCAGATCTGGCTCCATAGATGTCAAGGGACACTGTCAGGAATGTGTACTGCACCATCTGGATGCCAGTTGGTCCAGTACCTGCAGCGCTAGAGGTGCGAACAAGTCGGGCTTGGGGAGCCAGGAGGGATCAAGCCCAGCCAGCCAGCCACGGACCTGCTACTTCAGATCTGGCTCCATAGATGTCGAGGGACACTGTCAGGAATGTGTACTGCACCATCTGGATGCCAGTTGGTCCAGTACCTGCAGCGCTAGAGGTGGGAACAAGTTGGGCTTGGGGAGCCAGGAGGGATCAAGCCCAGCCAGCCAGCCACGGACCTGCTACTTCAGATCTGGCTCCATAGATGTCGAGGGACACTGTCAGGAATGTGTACTGCACCATCTGGATGCCAGTTGGTCCAGTACCTGCAGCGCTAGAGGTGGGAACAAGTTGGGCTTGGGGAGCCAGGAGGGATCAAGCCCAGCCAGCCAGCCACGGACCTGCTACTTCAGATCTGGCTCCATAGATGTCGAGGGACACTGTCAGGAATGTGTACTGCACCATCTGGATGCCAGTTGGTCCAGTACCTGCAGCGCTAGAGGTGGGAACAAGTTGGGCTTGGGGAGCCAGGAGGGATCAAGCCCAGCCAGCCAGCCACGGACCTGCTACTTCAGATCTGGCTCCATAGATGTCAAGGGACACTGTCGGGAATGTGTACTGCACCATCTGGATGCCAGTTGGTCCAGTACCTGCAGCGCTAGGAGGTGCGAACAAGTCGGGCTTGGGGAGTCAGGAGGGATCAAGCCCAGCCAGCCAGCCACGGACCTGCTACTTCAGATCTGGCTCCATAGATGTCGAGGGACACTGTCAGGAATGTGTACTGCACCATCTGGATGCTAGTTGGTCCAGTACCTGCAGCGCTAGGAGGTGCGAACAAGTCGGGCTTGGGGAGCCAGGAGGGATCAAGCCCAGCCAGCCAGCCACGGACCTGCTACTTCAGATCTGGCTCCATGGATGTCGAGGGACACTGTCGGGAATGTGTACTGCACCATCTGGATGCCAGTTGGTCCAGTACCTGCAGCGCTAGAGGTGCAAACAAGTTGGGCATGGGGAGCCAGGAGGGATCAAGCCCAGCCAGCCAGCCACGGACCTGCTACTTCAGATCTGGCTCCATAGATGTCGAGGGACACTGTCAGGAATGTGTACTGCACCATCTGGATGCCAGTTGGTCCAGTACCTGCAGCGCTAGAGGTGCGAACAAGTTGGGCTTGGGGAGCCAGGAGGGATCAAGCCCAGCCAGCCAGCCACGGACCTGCTACTTCAGATCTGGCTCCATAGATGTCGAGGGACACTGTCAGGAATGTGTACTGCACCATCTGGATGCCAGTTGGTCCAGTACCTGCAGCGCTAGGAGGTGCGAACAAGTCGGGCTTGGGGAGCCAGGAGGGATCAAGCCCAGCCAGCCAGCCACGGACCTGCTACTTCAGATCTGGCTCCATAGATGTCGAGGGACACTGTCAGGAATGTGTACTGCACCATCTGGATGCCAGTTGGTCCAGTACCTGCAGCGCTAGAGGTGCGAACAAGTTGGGCTTGGGGAGCCAGGAGGGATCAAGCCCAGCCAGCCAGCCACGGACCTGCTACTTCAGATCTGGCTCCATGGATGTCGAGGGACACTGTCAGGAATGTGTACTGCACCATCTGGATGCCAGTTGGTCCAGTACCTGCAGCGCTAGAGGTGCAAACAAGTCGGGCTTGGGGAGCCAGGAGGGATCAAGCCCAGCCAGCCAGCCACGGACCTGCTACTTCAGATCTGGCTCCATAGATGTCGAGGGACACTGTCAGGAATGTGTACTGCACCATCTGGATGCCAGTTGGTCCAGTACCTGCAGCGCTAGAGGTGGGAACAAGTTGGGCTTGGGGAGCCAGGAGGGATCAAGCCCAGCCAGCCAGCCACGGACCTGCTACTTCAGATCTGGCTCCATAGATGTCGAGGGACACTGTCGGGAATGTGTACTGCACCATCTGGATGCCAGTTGGTCCAGTACCTGCAGCGCTAGAGGTGGGAACAAGTTGGGCTTGGGGAGCCAGGAGGGATCAAGCCCAGCCAGCCAGCCACGGACCTGCTACTTCAGATCTGGCTCCATAGATGTCGAGGGACACTGTCAGGAATGTGTACTGCACCATCTGGATGCCAGTTGGTCCAGTACCTGCAGCGCTAGGAGGTGCAAACAAGTCGGGCTTGGGGAGCCAGGAGGGATCAAGCCCAGCCAGCCAGCCACGGACCTGCTACTTCAGATCTGGCTCCATAGATGTCAAGGGACACTGTCGGGAATGTGTACTGCACCATCTGGATGCCAGTTGGTCCAGTACCTGCAGCGCTAGGAGGTGCAAACAAGTCGGGCTTGGGGAGTCAGGAGGGATCAAGCCCAGCCAGCCAGCCACGGACCTGCTACTTCAGATCTGGCTCCATAGATGTCAAGGGACACTGTCAGGAATGTGTACTGCACCATCTGGATGCTAGTTGGTCCAGTACCTGCAGCGCTAGGAGGTGCGAACAAGTTGGGCTTGGGGAGCCAGGAGGGATCAAGCCCAGCCAGCCAGCCACGGACCTGCTACTTCAGATCTGGCTCCATAGATGTCGAGTGGACACTGTCAGGAATGTGTACTGCACCATCTGGATGCCAGTTGGTCCAGTACCTGCAGCGCTAGAGGTGCGAACAAGTTGGGCTTGGGGAGCCAGGAGGGATCAAGCCCAGCCAGCCAGCCACGGACCTGCTACTTCAGATCTGGCTCCATAGATGTCGAGGGACACTGTCAGGAATGTGTACTGCACCATCTGGATGCCAGTTGGTCCAGTACCTGCAGCGCTAGAGGTGGGAACAAGTTGGGCTTGGGGAGCCAGGAGGGATCAAGCCCAGCCAGCCAGCCACGGACCTGCTACTTCAGATCTGGCTCCATGGATGTCGAGGGACACTGTCAGGAATGTGTACTGCACCATCTGGATGCCAGTTGGTCCAGTACCTGCAGCGCTAGAGGTGAAAACAAGTCGGGGATGGGGAGCCAGGAGGGATCAAGCCCAGCCAGCCAGCCACGGACCTGCTACTTCAGATCTGGCTCCATAGATGTCGAGGGACACTGTCAGGAATGTGTACTGCACCATCTGGATGCCAGTTGGTCCAGTACCTGCAGCGCTAGAGGTGGGAACAAGTTGGGCTTGGGGAGCCAGGAGGGATCAAGCCCAGCCAGCCAGCCACGGACCTGCTACTTCAGATCTGGCTCCATAGATGTCGAGGGACACTGTCAGGAATGTGTACTGCACCATCTGGATGCCAGTTGGTCCAGTACCTGCAGCGCTAGAGGTGCGAACAAGTTGGGCTTGGGGAGCCAGGAGGGATCAAGCCCAGCCAGCCAGCCACGGACCTGCTACTTCAGATCTGGCTCCATGGATGTCGAGGGACACTGTCAGGAATGTGTACTGCACCATCTGGATGCCAGTTGGTCCAGTACCTGCAGCGCTAGAGGTGGGAACAAGTTGGGCTTGGGGAGCCAGGAGGGATCAAGCCCAGCCAGCCAGCCACGGACCTGCTACTTCAGATCTGGCTCCATGGATGTCGAGGGACACTGTCAGGAATGTGTACTGCACCATCTGGATGCCAGTTGGTCCAGTACCTGCAGCGCTAGGAGGTGGGAACAAGTCGGGGATGGGGAGCCAGGAGGGATCAAGCCCAGCCAGCCAGCCACGGACCTGCTACTTCAGATCTGGCTCCATAGATGTTGAGGGAAACTGTCGGGAATGTGTACTGCACCATCTGGATGCCAGTTGGTCCAGTACCTGCAGCGCTAGAGGTGCAAACAAGTCGGGGATGGGGAGCCAGGAGGGATCAAGCCCAGCCAGCCAGCCACGGACCTGCTACTTCAGATCTGGCTCCATAGATGTCGAGTGACACTGTCGGGAATATGTACTGCAACATCTGAATGCTAGTTGGTCCAGTACCTGCAGCGCTAGGAGGTGCGAACAAGTCGGGCTTGGGGAGCCAGGAGGGATCAAGCCCAGCCAGCCAGCCACGGACCTGCTACTTCAGATCTGGCTCCATAGATGTCAAGGGACACTGTCAGGAATGTGTACTGCAACATCTGGATGCCAGTTGGTCCAGTACCTGCAGCGCTAGAGGTGCGAACAAGTCGGGCTTGGGGAGCCAGGAGGGATCAAGCCCAGCCAGCCAGCTACGGACCTGCTACTTCAGATCTGGCTCCATAGATGTCGAGGGACACTGTCAGGAATGTGTACTGCACCATCTGGATGCCAGTTGGTCCAGTACCTGCAGCGCTAGAGGTGGGAACAAGTTGGGCTTGGGGAGCCAGGAGGGATCAAGCCCAGCCAGCCAGCCACGGACCTGCTACTTCAGATCTGGCTCCATAGATGTCGAGGGACACTGTCAGGAATGTGTACTGCACCATCTGGATGCCAGTTGGTCCAGTACCTGCAGCGCTAGAGGTGGGAACAAGTTGGGCTTGGGGAGCCAGGAGGGATCAAGCCCAGCCAGCCAGCCACGGACCTGCTACTTCAGATCTGGCTCCATAGATGTCGAGGGACACTGTCAGGAATGTGTACTGCACCATCTGGATGCCAGTTGGTCCAGTACCTGCAGCGCTAGAGGTGGGAACAAGTTGGGCTTGGGGAGCCAGGAGGGATCAAGCCCAGCCAGCCAGCCACGGACCTGCTACTTCAGATCTGGCTCCATAGATGTCAAGGGACACTGTCGGGAATGTGTACTGCACCATCTGGATGCCAGTTGGTCCAGTACCTGCAGCGCTAGGAGGTGCGAACAAGTCGGGCTTGGGGAGTCAGGAGGGATCAAGCCCAGCCAGCCAGCCACGGACCTGCTACTTCAGATCTGGCTCCATAGATGTCGAGGGACACTGTCAGGAATGTGTACTGCACCATCTGGATGCTAGTTGGTCCAGTACCTGCAGCGCTAGGAGGTGCGAACAAGTCGGGCTTGGGGAGCCAGGAGGGATCAAGCCCAGCCAGCCAGCCACGGACCTGCTACTTCAGATCTGGCTCCATGGATGTCGAGGGACACTGTCGGGAATGTGTACTGCACCATCTGGATGCCAGGTGGTCCAGTACCTGCAGCGCTAGAGGTGCAAACAAGTTGGGCATGGGGAGCCAGGAGGGATCAAGCCCAGCCAGCCAGCTACGGACCTGCTACTTCAGATCTGGCTCCATAGATGTCGAGGGACACTGTCAGGAATGTGTACTGCACCATCTGGATGCCAGTTGGTCCAGTACCTGCAGCGCTAGAGGTGGGAACAAGTTGGGCTTGGGGAGCCAGGAGGGATCAAGCCCAGCCAGCCAGCCACGGACCTGCTACTTCAGATCTGGCTCCATAGATGTCGAGTGACACTGTCAGGAATGTGTACTGCACCATCTGGATGCCAGTTGGTCCAGTACCTGCAGCGCTAGGAGGTGCGAACAAGTCGGGCTTGGGGAGCCAGGAGGGATCAAGCCCAGCCAGCCAGCTACGGACCTGCTACTTCAGATCTGGCTCCATAGATGTCGAGGGACACTGTCAGGAATGTGTACTGCACCATCTGGATGCCAGTTGGTCCAGTACCTGCAGCGCTAGAGGTGGGAACAAGTTGGGCTTGGGGAGCCAGGAGGGATCAAGCCCAGCCAGCCAGCCACGGACCTGCTACTTCAGATCTGGCTCCATGGATGTCGAGGGACACTGTCAGGAATGTGTACTGCACCATCTGGATGCCAGTTGGTCCAGTACCTGCAGCGCTAGAGGTGAAAACAAGTCGGGGATGGGGAGCCAGGAGGGATCAAGCCCAGCCAGCCAGCCACGGACCTGCTACTTCAGATCTGGCTCCATAGATGTCGAGGGAAACTGTCAGGAATGTGTACTGCACCATCTGGATGCCAGTTGGTCCAGTACCTGCAGCGCTAGAGGTGGGAACAAGTTGGGCTTGGGGAGCCAGGAGGGATCAAGCCCAGCCAGCCAGCCACGGACCTGCTACTTCAGATCTGGCTCCATAGATGTCGAGGGACACTGTCGGGAATGTGTACTGCACCATCTGGATGCCAGTTGGTCCAGTACCTGCAGCGCTAGAGGTGGGAACAAGTTGGGCTTGGGGAGCCAGGAGGGATCAAGCCCAGCCAGCCAGCCACGGACCTGCTACTTCAGATCTGGCTCCATAGATGTCGAGGGACACTGTCAGGAATGTGTACTGCACCATCTGGATGCCAGTTGGTCCAGTACCTGCAGCGCTAGAGGTGGGAACAAGTTGGGCTTGGGGAGCCAGGAGGGATCAAGCCCAGCCAGCCAGCCACGGACCTGCTACTTCAGATCTGGCTCCATAGATGTCAAGGGACACTGTCGGGAATGTGTACTGCACCATCTGGATGCCAGTTGGTCCAGTACCTGCAGCGCTAGGAGGTGCAAACAAGTCGGGCTTGGGGAGTCAGGAGGGATCAAGCCCAGCCAGCCAGCCACGGACCTGCTACTTCAGATCTGGCTCCATAGATGTCAAGGGACACTGTCAGGAATGTGTACTGCACCATCTGGATGCTAGTTGGTCCAGTACCTGCAGCGCTAGGAGGTGCGAACAAGTTGGGCTTGGGGAGCCAGGAGGGATCAAGCCCAGCCAGCCAGCCACGGACCTGCTACTTCAGATCTGGCTCCATAGATGTCGAGTGACACTGTCAGGAATGTGTACTGCACCATCTGGATGCCAGTTGGTCCAGTACCTGCAGCGCTAGGAGGTGCGAACAAGTCGGGCTTGGGGAGCCAGGAGGGATCAAGCCCAGCCAGCCAGCCACGGACCTGCTACTTCAGATCTGGCTCCATAGATGTCGAGGGACACTGTCAGGAATGTGTACTGCACCATCTGGATGCCAGTTGGTCCAGTACCTGCAGCGCTAGAGGTGCGAACAAGTTGGGCTTGGGGAGCCAGGAGGGATCAAGCCCAGCCAGCCAGCCACGGACCTGCTACTTCAGATCTGGCTCCATGGATGTCGAGGGACACTGTCAGGAATGTGTACTGCACCATCTGGATGCCAGTTGGTCCAGTACCTGCAGCGCTAGGAGGTGCGAAACAAGTCGGGCTTGGGGAGCCAGGAGGGATCAAGCCCAGCCAGCCAGCCACGGACCTGCTACTTCAGATCTGGCTCCATAGATGTCGAGGGACACTGTCAGGAATGTGTACTGCACCATCTGGATGCCAGTTGGTCCAGTACCTGCAGCGCTAGGAGGTGCGAACAAGTTGGGCTTGGGGAGCCAGGAGGGATCAAGCCCAGCCAGCCAGCCACGGACCTGCTACTTCAGATCTGGCTCCATAGATGTCGAGGGACACTGTCAGGAATGTGTACTGCACCATCTGGATGCCAGTTGGTCCAGTACCTGCAGCGCTAGAGGTGGGAACAAGTTGGGCTTGGGGAGCCAGGAGGGATCAAGCCCAGCCAGCCAGCCACGGACCTGCTACTTCAGATCTGGCTCCATGGATGTCGAGGGACACTGTCAGGAATGTGTACTGCACCATCTGGATGCCAGTTGGTCCAGTACCTGCAGCGCTAGGAGGTGCAAACAAGTCGGGCATGGGGAGCCAGGAGGGATCAAGCCCAGCCAGCCAGCCACGGACCTGCTACTTCAGATCTGGCTCCATAGATGTCGAGGGACACTGTCAGGAATGTGTACTGCACCATCTGGATGCCAGTTGGTCCAGTACCTGCAGCGCTAGGAGGTGCGAACAAGTTGGGCTTGGGGAGCCAGGAGGGATCAAGCCCAGCCAGCCAGCCACGGACCTGCTACTTCAGATCTGGCTCCATAGATGTCGAGGGACACTGTCGGGAATGTGTACTGCACCATCTGGATGCCAGTTGGTCCAGTACCTGCAGCGCTAGAGGTGGGAACAAGTTGGGCTTGGGGAGCCAGGAGGGATCAAGCCCAGCCAGCCAGCCACGGACCTGCTACTTCAGATCTGGCTCCATAGATGTCGAGGGACACTGTCAGGAATGTGTACTGCACCATCTGGATGCCAGTTGGTCCAGTACCTGCAGCGCTAGAGGTGCGAACAAGTTGGGCTTGGGGAGCCAGGAGGGATCAAGCCCAGCCAGCCAGCCACGGACCTGCTACTTCAGATCTGGCTCCATAGATGTCAAGGGACACTGTCGGGAATGTGTACTGCACCATCTGGATGCCAGTTGGTCCAGTACCTGCAGCGCTAGGAGGTGCGAACAAGTCGGGCTTGGGGAGTCAGGAGGGATCAAGCCCAGCCAGCCAGCCACGGACCTGCTACTTCAGATCTGGCTCCATAGATGTCAAGGGACACTGTCAGGAATGTGTACTGCACCATCTGGATGCTAGTTGGTCCAGTACCTGCAGCGCTAGGAGGTGCGAACAAGTTGGGCTTGGGGAGCCAGGAGGGATCAAGCCCAGCCAGCCAGCCACGGACCTGCTACTTCAGATCTGGCTCCATAGATGTCGAGTGACACTGTCAGGAATGTGTACTGCACCATCTGGATGCCAGTTGGTCCAGTACCTGCAGCGCTAGGAGGTGCGAACAAGTCGGGCTTGGGGAGCCAGGAGGGATCAAGCCCAGCCAGCCAGCCACGGACCTGCTACTTCAGATCTGGCTCCATAGATGTCGAGGGACACTGTCAGGAATGTGTACTGCACCATCTGGATGCCAGTTGGTCCAGTACCTGCAGCGCTAGAGGTGCGAACAAGTTGGGCTTGGGGAGCCAGGAGGGATCAAGCCCAGCCAGCCAGCCACGGACCTGCTACTTCAGATCTGGCTCCATGGATGTCGAGGGACACTGTCAGGAATGTGTACTGCACCATCTGGATGCCAGTTGGTCCAGTACCTGCAGCGCTAGAGGTGCAAACAAGTCGGGCTTGGGGAGCCAGGAGGGATCAAGCCCAGCCAGCCAGCCACGGACCTGCTACTTCAGATCTGGCTCCATAGATGTCGAGGGAAACTGTCAGGAATGTGTACTGCACCATCTGGATGCCAGTTGGTCCAGTACCTGCAGCGCTAGGAGGTGCGAACAAGTTGGGCTTGGGGAGCCAGGAGGGATCAAGCCCAGCCAGCCAGCCACGGACCTGCTACTTCAGATCTGGCTCCATAGATGTCGAGGGACACTGTCGGGAATGTGTACTGCACCATCTGGATGCCAGTTGGTCCAGTACCTGCAGCGCTAGGAGGTGCGAACAAGTTGGGCTTGGGGAGCCAGGAGGGATCAAGCCCAGCCAGCCAGCCACGGACCTGCTACTTCAGATCTGGCTCCATGGATGTCGAGGGACACTGTCGGGAATGTGTACTGCACCATCTGGATGCCAGTTGGTCCAGTACCTGCAGCGCTAGAGGTGCAAACAAGTCGGGCATGGGGAGCCAGGAGGGATCAAGCCCAGCCAGCCAGCCACGGACCTGCTACTTCAGATCTGGCTCCATAGATGTCAAGGGACACTGTCGGGAATGTGTACTGCACCATCTGGATGCCAGTTGGTCCAGTACCTGCAGCGCTAGGAGGTGCAAACAAGTCGGGCTTGGGGAGTCAGGAGGGATCAAGCCCAGCCAGCCAGCCACGGACCTGCTACTTCAGATCTGGCTCCATAGATGTCAAGGGACACTGTCAGGAATGTGTACTGCACCATCTGGATGCTAGTTGGTCCAGTACCTGCAGCGCTAGAGGTGCAAACAAGTTGGGCTTGGGGAGCCAGGAGGGATCAAGCCCAGCCAGCCAGCCACGGACCTGCTACTTCAGATCTGGCTCCATGGATGTCAAGGGACACTGTCGGGAATGTGTACTGCACCATCTGGATGCCAGTTGGTCCAGTACCTGCAGCGCTAGGAGGTGCAAACAAGTCGGGCATGGGGAGCCAGGAGGGATCAAGCCCAGCCAGCCAGCCACGGACCTGCTACTTCAGATCTGGCTCCATAGAGGTCTCAGGACACTGTCAGGAATGTGTCCTGCACCATCTGGATGCCAGTTGAGTCCCAGTCCCTGCAGCGCTAGGAGGTGCGAACAAGTCGGGCTTGGGGAGCCAGGAGGGATCAAGCCCAGCCAGCCAGCCACGGACCTGCTACTTCAGATCTGGCTCCATAGATGTCAAGGGACACTGTCAGGAATGTGTACTGCACCATCTGGATGCCAGTTGGTCCAGTACCTGCAGCGCTAGAGGTGCAAACAAGTCGGGCATGGGGAGCCAGGAGGGATCAAGCCCAGCCAGCCAGCCACGGACCTGCTACTTCAGATCTGGCTCCATAGATGTCAAGGGACACTGTCAGGAATGTGTACTGCACCATCTGGATGCCAGTTGGTCCAGTACCTGCAGCGCTAGGAGGTGCGAACAAGTCGGGCTTGGGGAGCCAGGAGGGATCAAGCCCAGCCAGCCAGCCACGGACCTGCTACTTCAGATCTGGCTCCATAGAGGTCTCAGGACACTGTCAGGAATGTGTCCTGCACCATCTGGATGCCTGTTGAGACCCATTCCCTGCAGCGCTAGGAGGTGCGAACAAGTCGGGCTTGGGGAGCCAGGAGGGATCAAGCCCAGCCAGCCAGCCACGGACCTGCTACTTCAGATCTGGCTCCATAGATGTCAAGGGACACTGTCAGGAATGTGTACTGCACCATCTGGATGCCAGTTGGTCCAGTACCTGCAGCGCTAGGAGGTGCGAACAAGTTGGGCTTGGGGAGCCAGGAGGGATCAAGCCCAGCCAGCCAGCCACGGACCTGCTACTTCAGATCTGGCTCCATAGATGTCGAGGGACACTGTCGGGAATGTGTACTGCACCATCTGGATGCCAGTTGGTCCAGTACCTGCAGCGCTAGAGGTGGGAACAAGTTGGGCTTGGGGAGCCAGGAGGGATCAAGCCCAGCCAGCCAGCCACGGACCTGCTACTTCAGATCTGGCTCCATGGATGTCGAGGGACACTGTCGGGAATGTGTACTGCACCATCTGGATGCCAGTTGGTCCAGTACCTGCAGCGCTAGAGGTGCAAACAAGTCGGGCATGGGGAGCCAGGAGGGATCAAGCCCAGCCAGCCAGCCACGGACCTGCTACTTCAGATCTGGCTCCATAGATGTCAAGGGACACTGTCGGGAATGTGTACTGCACCATCTGGATGCCAGTTGGTCCAGTACCTGCAGCGCTAGGAGGTGCGAACAAGTCGGGCTTGGGGAGTCAGGAGGGATCAAGCCCAGCCAGCCAGCCACGGACCTGCTACTTCAGATCTGGCTCCATAGATGTCAAGGGACACTGTCAGGAATGTGTACTGCACCATCTGGATGCTAGTTGGTCCAGTACCTGCAGCGCAACAAGTTGGGCTTGGGGAGCCAGGAGGGATCAAGCCCAGCCAGCCAGCCACGGACCTGCTACTTCAGATCTGGCTCCATGGATGTCGAGGGACACTGTCGGGAATGTGTACTGCACCATCTGGATGCCAGTTGGTCCAGTACCTGCAGCGCTAGAGGTGCAAACAAGTCGGGCATGGGGAGCCAGGAGGGATCAAGCCCAGCCAGCCAGCCACGGACCTGCTACTTCAGATCTGGCTCCATAGAGGTCTCAGGACACTGTCAGGAATGTGTCCTGCACCATCTGGATGCCAGTTGAGACCCATTCCCTGTAGCGCTAGAGGTGCGAACAAGTCGGGCTTGGGGAGCCAGGAGGGATCAAGCCCAGCCAGCCAGCTACGGACCTGCTACTTCAGATCTGGCTCCATAGATGTCAAGGGACACTGTCAGGAATGTGTACTGCACCATCTGGATGCCAGTTGGTCCAGTACCTGCAGCGCTAGAGGTGCAAACAAGTCGGGCATGGGGAGCCAGGAGGGATCAAGCCCAGCCAGCCAGCTACGGACCTGCTACTTCAGATCTGGCTCCATAGATGTCAAGGGACACTGTCAGGAATGTGTACTGCACCATCTGGATGCCTGGAGACCCATTCCCTGTAGCGCTAGAGGTGCGAACAAGTCGGGCTTGGGGAGCCAGGAGGGATCAAGCCCAGCCAGCCAGCCACGGACCTGCTACTTCAGATCTGGCTCCATAGATGTCAAGGGACACTGTCAGGAATGTGTACTGCACCATCTGGATGCCAGTTGGTCCAGTACCTGCAGCGCTAGAGGTGGGAACAAGTTGGGCTTGGGGAGCCAGGAGGGATCAAGCCCAGCCAGCCAGCCACGGACCTGCTACTTCAGATCTGGCTCCATGGATGTCGAGGGACACTGTCGGGAATGTGTACTGCACCATCTGGATGCCAGTTGGTCCAGTACCTGCAGCGCTAGGAGGTGCAAACAAGTCGGGCATGGGGAGCCAGGAGGGATCAAGCCCAGCCAGCCAGCCACGGACCTGCTACTTCAGATCTGGCTCCATAGATGTCGAGGGACACTGTCAGGAATGTGTACTGCACCATCTGGATGCCAGTTGGTCCAGTACCTGCAGCGCTAGAGGTGCAAACAAGTCGGGCTCGGGGAGCCAGGAGGGATCAAGCCCAGCCAGCCAGCCACGGACCTGCTACTTCAGATCTGGCTCCATGGATGTCGAGGGACACTGTCGGGAATGTGTACTGCACCATCTGGATGCCAGTTGGTCCAGTACCTGCAGCGCTAGAGGTGCGAACAAGTCGGGCATGGGGAGCCAGGAGGGATCAAGCCCAGCCAGCCAGCCACGGACCTGCTACTTCAGATCTGGCTCCATGGATGTCGAGGGACACTGTCGGGAATGTGTACTGCACCATCTGGATGCCAGTTGGTCCAGTACCTGCAGCGCTAGAGGTGCAAACAAGTCGGGCTTGGGGAGCCAGGAGGGATCAAGCCCAGCCAGCCAGCCACGGACCTGCTACTTCAGATCTGGCTCCATAGAGGTCTCAGGACACTGTCAGGAATGTGTCCTGCACCATCTGGATGCCAGGAGACCCATTCCCTGTAGCGCTAGAGGTGCGGACAAGTCGGGCTTGGGGAGCCAGGAGGGATCAAGCCCAGCCAGCCAGCTACAGACCTGCTACTTCAGATCTGGCTCCATAGATGTCGAGGGACACTGTCAGGAATGTGTACTGCACCATCTGGATGCCAGTTGGTCCAGTACCTGCAGCGCTAGAGGTGCAAACAAGTCGGGCATGGGGAGCCAGGAGGGATCAAGCCCAGCCAGCCAGCTACGGACCTGCTACTTCAGATCTGGCTCCATAGATGTCGAGGGACACTGTCAGGAATGTGTACTGCACCATCTGGATGCCAGTTGGTCCAGTACCTGCAGCGCTAGAGGTGCAAACAAGTCGGGCTTGGGGAGCCAGGAGGGATCAAGCCCAGCCAGCCAGCCACGGACCTGCTACTTCAGATCTGGCTCCATAGAGGTCTCAGGACACTGTCAGGAATGTGTCCTGTACCATCAGGAGGCCTGTGAGACCCATTCCCTGCAGCGCTAGAGGTGCGAACAAGTCGGGCTTGGGGAGCCAGGAGGGATCAAGCCCAGCCAGCCAGCTACGGACCTGCTACTTCAGATCTGGCTCCATAGATGTCGAGGGACACTGTCAGGAATGTGTACTGCACCATCTGGATGCCAGTTGGTCCAGTACCTGCAGCGCTAGAGGTGGGAACAAGTTGGGCTTGGGGAGCCAGGAGGGATCAAGCCCAGCCAGCCAGCCACGGACCTGCTACTTCAGATCTGGCTCCATGGATGTCGAGGGACACTGTCGGGAATGTGTACTGCACCATCTGGATGCCAGTTGGTCCAGTACCTGCAGCGCTAGAGGTGCAAACAAGTCGGGCATGGGGAGCCAGGAGGGATCAAGCCCAGCCAGCCAGCCACGGACCTGCTACTTCAGATCTGGCTCCATAGATGTCGAGGGACACTGTCGGGAATGTGTACTGCACCATCTGGATGCCAGTTGGTCCAGTACCTGCAGCGCTAGAGGTGCAAACAAGTCGGGCTTGGGGAGCCAGGAGGGATCAAGCCCAGCCAGCCAGCCACGGACCTGCTACTTCAGATCTGGCTCCATGGATGTCGAGGGACACTGTCGGGAATGTGTACTGCACCATCTGGATGCCAGTTGGTCCAGTACCTGCAGCGCTAGGAGGTGCGAACAAGTCGGGCATGGGGAGCCAGGAGGGATCAAGCCCAGCCAGCCAGCTACGAACCTGCTACTTCAGATCTGGCTCCATAGATGTCAAGGGACACTGTCGGGAATGTGTACTGCACCATCTGGATGCCAGTTGGTCCAGTACCTGCAGCGCTAGAGGTGCGAATAAGTCGGGCTTGGGGAGCCAGGAGGGATCAAGCCCAGCCAGCCAGCCACGGACCTGCTACTTCAGATCTGGCTCCATGGATGTCGAGGGACACTGTCGGGAATGTGTACTGCACCATCTGGATGCCAGTTGGTCCAGTACCTGCAGCGCTAGAGGTGCAAACAAGTCGGGCATGGGGAGCCAGGAGGGATCAAGCCCAGCCAGCCAGCCACGGACCTGCTACTTCAGATCTGGCTCCATAGAGGTCTCAGGACACTGTCAGGAATGTGTCCTGTACCATCAGTAGGCCAGGAGACCCATTCCCTGTAGCGCTAGAGGTGCAAACAAGTCGGGCTTGGGGAGCCAGGAGGGATCAAGCCCAGCCAGCCAGCTACGGACCTGCTACTTCAGATCTGGCTCCATAGATGTCGAGGGACACTGTCAGGAATGTGTACTGCACCATCTGGATGCCAGTTGGTCCAGTACCTGCAGCGCTAGAGGTGCAAACAAGTTGGGCATGGGGAGCCAGGAGGGATCAAGCCCAGCCAGCCAGCCACGGACCTGCTACTTCAGATCTGGCTCCATGGATGTCGAGGGACACTGTCAGGAATGTGTACTGCACCATCTGGATGCCAGTTGGTCCAGTACCTGCAGCGCTAGAGGTGCGAACAAGTCGGGCATGGGGAGCCAGGAGGGATCAAGCCCAGCCAGCCAGCTACGGACCTGCTACTTCAGATCTGGCTCCATAGATGTCAAGGGACACTGTCGGGAATGTGTACTGCACCATCTGGATGCCAGTTGGTCCAGTACCTGCAGCGCTAGAGGTGCGAACAAGTCGGGCATGGGGAGCCAGGAGGGATCAAGCCCAGCCAGCCAGCCACGGACCTGCTACTTCAGATCTGGCTCCATAGATGTCAAGGGACCCTGTCGGGAATGTGTACTGCACCATCTGGATGCCAGTTGGTCCAGTACCTGCAGCGCTAGGAGGTGCGAACAAGTCGGGCTTGGGGAGTCAGGAGGGATCAAGCCCAGCCAGCCAGCCACGGACCTGCTACTTCAGATCTGGCTCCATAGATGTCAAGTGACACTGTCGGGAATGTGTACTGCAACATCTGGATGCTAGTTGGTCCAGTACCTGCAGCGCTAGGAGGTGCGAACAAGTCGGGCTTGGGGAGCCAGGAGGGATCAAGCCCAGCCAGCCAGCCACGGACCTGCTACTTCAGATCTGGCTCCATAGATGTTGAGGGACACTGTCAGGAATGTGTACTGCACCATCTGGATGCCAGTTGGTCCAGTACCTGCAGCGCTAGAGGTGCAAACAAGTCGGGCATGGGGAGCCAGGAGGGATCAAGCCCAGCCAGCCAGCTACGGACCTGCTACTTCAGATCTGGCTCCATAGATGTCAAGGGACACTGTCAGGAATGTGTACTGCACCATCTGGATGCCAGTTGGTCCAGTACCTGCAGCGCTAGAGGTGGGAACAAGTTGGGCTTGGGGAGCCAGGAGGGATCAAGCCCAGCCAGCCAGCTACGGACCTGCTACTTCAGATCTGGCTCCATAGATGCCGAGGGACACTGTCAGGAATGTGTACTGCACCATCTGGATGCCAGTTGGTCCAGTACCTGCAGCGCTAGAGGTGGGAACAAGTTGGGCTTGGGGAGCCAGGAGGGATCAAGCCCAGCCAGCCAGCCACGGACCTGCTACTTCAGATCTGGCTCCATGGATGTCGAGGGACACTGTCGGGAATGTGTACTGCACCATCTGGATGCCAGTTGGTCCAGTACCTGCAGCGCTAGAGGTGCAAACAAGTCGGGCTCGGGGAGCCAGGAGGGATCAAGCCCAGCCAGCCAGCCACGGACCTGCTACTTCAGATCTGGCTGCATAGAGGTCTCAGGACACTGTCAGGAATGTGTCCTGTACCATCAGTAGGCCAGGAGACCCATTCCCTGTAGCGCTAGAGGTGCGAACAAGTCGGGCTTGGGGAGCCAGGAGGGATCAAGCCCAGCCAGCCAGCTACGGACCTGCTACTTCAGATCTGGCTCCATAGATGTCGAGGGACACTGTCAGGAATGTGTACTGCACCATCTGGATGCCAGTTGGTCCAGTACCTGCAGCGCTAGAGGTGCAAACAAGTCGGGCATGGGGAGCCAGGAGGGATCAAGCCCAGCCAGCCAGCTACAGACCTGCTACTTCAGATCTGGCTCCATAGATGTCAAGGGACACTGTCAGGAATGTGTACTGCACCATCTGGATGCCAGTCGGTCCAGTACCTGCAGCGCTAGAGGTGCGAACAAGTCGGGCTTGGGGAGCCAGGAGGGATCAAGCCCAGCCAGCCAGCCACGGACCTGCTACTTCAGATCTGGCTCCATAGAGGTCTCAGGACACTGTCAGGAATGTGTCCTGTACCATCAGTAGGCCTGGAGACCCATTCCCTGTAGCGCTAGAGGTGCGAACAAGTCGGGCTTGGGGAGCCAGGAGGGATCAAGCCCAGCCAGCCAGCTACGGACCTGCTACTTCAGATCTGGCTCCATAGATGTCGAGGGACACTGTCAGGAATGTGTACTGCACCATCTGGATGCCAGTTGGTCCAGTACCTGCAGCGCTAGAGGTGGGAACAAGTTGGGCTTGGGGAGCCAGGAGGGATCAAGCCCAGCCAGCCAGCCACGGACCTGCTACTTCAGATCTGGCTCCATGGATGTCGAGGGACACTGTCGGGAATGTGTACTGCACCATCTGGATGCCAGTTGGTCCAGTACCTGCAGCGCTAGAGGTGCAAACAAGTCGGGCTCGGGGAGCCAGGAGGGATCAAGCCCAGCCAGCCAGCCACGGACCTGCTACTTCAGATCTGGCTCCATGGATGTCGAGGGACACTGTCGGGAATGTGTACTGCACCATCTGGATGCCAGTTGGTCCAGTACCTGCAGCGCTAGAGGTGCAAACAAGTCGGGCATGGGGAGCCAGGAGGGATCAAGCCCAGCCAGCCAGCTACGGACCTGCTACTTCAGATCTGGCTCCATGGATGTCGAGGGACACTGTCGGGAATGTGTACTGCACCATCTGGATGCCAGTTGGTCCAGTACCTGCAGCGCTAGAGGTGCAAACAAGTCGGGCTCGGGGAGCCAGGAGGGATCAAGCCCAGCCAGCCAGCCACGGACCTGCTACTTCAGATCTGGCTCCATAGAGGTCTCAGGACACTGTCAGGAATGTGTCCTGTACCATCAGTAGGCCAGGAGACCCATTCCCTGTAGCGCTAGAGGTGCGGACAAGGCGGGCTTGGGGAGCCAGGAGGGATCAAGCCCAGCCAGCCAGCTACGGACCTGCTACTTCAGATCTGGCTCCATAGATGTCGAGGGACACTGTCAGGAATGTGTACTGCACCATCTGGATGCCAGTTGGTCCAGTACCTGCAGCGCTAGAGGTGCAAACAAGTCGGGCATGGGGAGCCAGGAGGGATCAAGCCCAGCCAGCCAGCTACGGACCTGCTACTTCAGATCTGGCTCCATAGATGTCAAGGGACACTGTCAGGAATGTGTACTGCACCATCTGGATGCCAGTCGGTCCAGTACCTGCAGCGCTAGAGGTGCGAACAAGTCGGGCTTGGGGAGCCAGGAGGGATCAAGCCCAGCCAGCCAGCCACGGACCTGCTACTTCAGATCTGGCTCCATAGAGGTCTCAGGACACTGTCAGGAATGTGTCCTGTACCATCAGTAGGCCTGGAGACCCATTCCCTGTAGCGCTAGAGGTGCGAACAAGTCGGGCTTGGGGAGCCAGGAGGGATCAAGCCCAGCCAGCCAGCTACGGACCTGCTACTTCAGATCTGGCTCCATAGATGTCGAGGGACACTGTCAGGAATGTGTACTGCACCATCTGGATGCCAGTTGGTCCAGTACCTGCAGCGCTAGAGGTGGGAACAAGTTGGGCTTGGGGAGCCAGGAGGGATCAAGCCCAGCCAGCCAGCCACGGACCTGCTACTTCAGATCTGGCTCCATGGATGTCGAGGGACACTGTCAGGAATGTGTACTGCACCATCTGGATGCCAGTTGGTCCAGTACCTGCAGCGCTAGAGGTGCAAACAAGTCGGGCATGGGGAGCCAGGAGGGATCAAGCCCAGCCAGCCAGCCACGGACCTGCTACTTCAGATCTGGCTCCATAGATGTCAAGGGACACTGTCGGGAATGTGTACTGCACCATCTGGATGCCAGTTGGTCCAGTACCTGCAGCGCTAGAGGTGCAAACAAGTCGGGCTCGGGGAGCCAGGAGGGATCAAGCCCAGCCAGCCAGCCACGGACCTGCTACTTCAGATCTGGCTCCATGGATGTCGAGGGACACTGTCGGGAATGTGTACTGCACCATCTGGATGCCAGTTGGTCCAGTACCTGCAGCGCTAGAGGTGCGAACAAGTCGGGCATGGGGAGCCAGGAGGGATCAAGCCCAGCCAGCCAGCTACGAACCTGCTACTTCAGATCTGGCTCCATAGATGTCAAGGGACACTGTCGGGAATGTGTACTGTACCATCAGTAGGCCAGGAGACCCATTCCCTGTAGCGCTAGAGGTGCGAACAAGTCGGGCTTGGGGAGCCAGGAGGGATCAAGCCCAGCCAGCCAGCTACGGACCTGCTACTTCAGATCTGGCTCCATAGATGTCGAGGGACACTGTCAGGAATGTGTACTGCACCATCTGGATGCCAGTTGGTCCAGTACCTGCAGCGCTAGAGGTGCAAACAAGTTGGGCATGGGGAGCCAGGAGGGATCAAGCCCAGCCAGCCAGCCACGGACCTGCTACTTCAGATCTGGCTCCATAGAGGTCTCAGGACACTGTCAGGAATGTGTCCTGTACCATCAGTAGGCCAGGAGACCCATTCCCTGTAGCGCTAGAGGTGCGAACAAGTCGGGCATGGGGAGCCAGGAGGGATCAAGCCCAGCCAGCCAGCTACGAACCTGCTACTTCAGATCTGGCTCCATAGATGTCGAGGGACACTGTCAGGAATGTGTACTGCACCATCTGGATGCCAGTTGGTCCAGTACCTGCAGCGCTAGAGGTGCAAACAAGCCGGGCTTGGGGAGCCAGGAGGGATCAAGCCCAGCCAGCCAGCCACGAACCTGCTACTTCAGATCTGGCTCCATAGATGTCGAGGGACACTGTCAGGAATGTGTACTGCACCATCTGGATGCCAGTTGGTCCAGTACCTGCAGCGCTAGAGGTGCGAACAAGTCGGGCTTGGGGAGCCAGGAGGGATCAAGCCCAGCCAGCCAGCCACGGACCTGCTACTTCAGATCTGGCTCCATAGATGTCAAGGGACACTGTCAGGAATGTGTACTGCACCATCTGGATGCCAGTCAGTCCAGTACCTGCAGCGCTAGAGGTGCGAACAAGTTGGGCTCGGGGAGCCAGGAGGGATCAAGCCCAGCCAGCCAGCCACGGACCTGCTACTTCAGATCTGGCTCCATAGAGGTCTCAGGACACTGTCAGGAATGTGTCCTGTACCATCAGTAGGCCAGGAGACCCATTCCCTGTAGCGCTAGAGGTGTGAACAAGTCGGGCTTGGGGAGCCAGGAGGGATCAAGCCCAGCCAGCCAGCTACGGACCTGCTACTTCAGATCTGGCTCCATAGATGTCGAGGGACACTGTCAGGAATGTGTACTGCACCATCTGGATGCCAGTTGGTCCAGTACCTGCAGCGCTAGAGGTGCAAACAAGTCGGGCATGGGGAGCCAGGAGGGATCAAGCCCAGCCAGCCAGCCACGGACCTGCTACTTCAGATCTGGCTCCATAGAGGTCTCAGGACACTGTCAGGAATGTGTCCTGTACCATCAGTAGGCCAGGAGACCCATTCCCTGTAGCGCTAGAGGTGCGAACAAGTCGGGCATGGGGAGCCAGGAGGGATCAAGCCCAGCCAGCCAGCTACGAACCTGCTACTTCAGATCTGGCTCCATAGATGTCAAGGGACACTGTCAGGAATGTGTACTGCACCATCTGGATGCCAGTTGGTCCAGTACCTGCAGCGCTAGAGGTGCGAACAAGCCGGGCTTGGGGAGCCAGGAGGGATCAAGCCCAGCCAGCCAGCCACGGACCTGCTACTTCAGATCTGGCTCCATAGATGTCAAGGGACACTGTCAGGAATGTGTACTGCACCATCTGGATGCCAGTCGGTCCAGTACCTGCAGCGCTAGAGGTGCGAACAAGTCGGGCTTGGGGAGCCAGGAGGGATCAAGCCCAGCCAGCCAGCCACGGACCTGCTACTTCAGATCTGGCTCCATAGAGGTCTCAGGACACTGTCAGGAATGTGTCCTGTACCATCAGTAGGCCAGGAGACCCATTCCCTGTAGCGCTAGAGGTGCGAACAAGTCGGGCTTGGGGAGCCAGGAGGGATCAAGCCCAGCCAGCCAGCTACGGACCTGCTACTTCAGATAGCGCTAGAGGTGCGAACAAGTCGGGCATGGGGAGCCAGGAGGGATCAAGCCCAGCCAGCCAGCTACGGACCTGCTACTTCAGATCTGGCTCCATGGATGTCGAGGGACACTGTCGGGAATGTGTACTGCACCATCTGGATGCCAGTTGGTCCAGTACCTGCAGCGCTAGAGGTGCAAACAAGTCGGGCTCGGGGAGCCAGGAGGGATCAAGCCCAGCCAGCCAGCCACGGACCTGCTACTTCAGATCTGGCTCCATAGAGGTCTCAGGACACTGTCAGGAATGTGTCCTGTACCATCAGTAGGCCAGGAGACCCATTCCCTGTAGCGCTAGAGGTGCGGACAAGTCGGGCTTGGGGAGCCAGGAGGGATCAAGCCCAGCCAGCCAGCTACGGACCTGCTACTTCAGATCTGGCTCCATAGATGTCGAGGGACACTGTCAGGAATGTGTACTGCACCATCTGGATGCCAGTTGGTCCAGTACCTGCAGCGCTAGAGGTGCAAACAAGTCGGGCATGGGGAGCCAGGAGGGATCAAGCCCAGCCAGCCAGCTACGGACCTGCTACTTCAGATCTGGCTCCATAGATGTCAAGGGACACTGTCAGGAATGTGTACTGCACCATCTGGATGCCAGTCGGTCCAGTACCTGCAGCGCTAGAGGTGCGAACAAGTCGGGCTTGGGGAGCCAGGAGGGATCAAGCCCAGCCAGCCAGCCACGGACCTGCTACTTCAGATCTGGCTCCATAGAGGTCTCAGGACACTGTCAGGAATGTGTCCTGTACCATCAGTAGGCCTGGAGACCCATTCCCTGTAGCGCTAGAGGTGCGAACAAGTCGGGCTTGGGGAGCCAGGAGGGATCAAGCCCAGCCAGCCAGCTACGGACCTGCTACTTCAGATAGCGCTAGAGGTGCGAACAAGTCGGGCATGGGGAGCCAGGAGGGATCAAGCCCAGCCAGCCAGCTACGGACCTGCTACTTCAGATCTGGCTCCATGGATGTCGAGGGACACTGTCGGGAATGTGTACTGCACCATCTGGATGCCAGTTGGTCCAGTACCTGCAGCGCTAGAGGTGCAAACAAGTCGGGCTCGGGGAGCCAGGAGGGATCAAGCCCAGCCAGCCAGCCACGGACCTGCTACTTCAGATCTGGCTCCATAGAGGTCTCAGGACACTGTCAGGAATGTGTCCTGTACCATCAGTAGGCCAGGAGACCCATTCCCTGTAGCGCTAGAGGTGCGGACAAGTCGGGCTTGGGGAGCCAGGAGGGATCAAGCCCAGCCAGCCAGCTACGGACCTGCTACTTCAGATCTGGCTCCATAGATGTCGAGGGACACTGTCAGGAATGTGTACTGCACCATCTGGATGCCAGTTGGTCCAGTACCTGCAGCGCTAGAGGTGCAAACAAGTCGGGCATGGGGAGCCAGGAGGGATCAAGCCCAGCCAGCCAGCTACGGACCTGCTACTTCAGATCTGGCTCCATAGATGTCAAGGGACACTGTCAGGAATGTGTACTGCACCATCTGGATGCCAGTCGGTCCAGTACCTGCAGCGCTAGAGGTGCGAACAAGTCGGGCTTGGGGAGCCAGGAGGGATCAAGCCCAGCCAGCCAGCCACGGACCTGCTACTTCAGATCTGGCTCCATAGAGGTCTCAGGACACTGTCAGGAATGTGTCCTGTACCATCAGTAGGCCTGGAGACCCATTCCCTGTAGCGCTAGAGGTGCGAACAAGTCGGGCTTGGGGAGCCAGGAGGGATCAAGCCCAGCCAGCCAGCTACGGACCTGCTACTTCAGATCTGGCTCCATAGATGTCGAGGGACACTGTCAGGAATGTGTACTGCACCATCTGGATGCCAGTTGGTCCAGTACCTGCAGCGCTAGAGGTGGGAACAAGTTGGGCTTGGGGAGCCAGGAGGGATCAAGCCCAGCCAGCCAGCCACGGACCTGCTACTTCAGATCTGGCTCCATGGATGTCGAGGGACACTGTCGGGAATGTGTACTGCACCATCTGGATGCCAGTTGGTCCAGTACCTGCAGCGCTAGAGGTGCAAACAAGTCGGGCATGGGGAGCCAGGAGGGATCAAGCCCAGCCAGCCAGCCACGGACCTGCTACTTCAGATCTGGCTCCATAGATGTCGAGGGACACTGTCGGGAATGTGTACTGCACCATCTGGATGCCAGTTGGTCCAGTACCTGCAGCGCTAGAGGTGCAAACAAGTCGGGCTCGGGGAGCCAGGAGGGATCAAGCCCAGCCAGCCAGCCACGGACCTGCTACTTCAGATCTGGCTCCATGGATGTCGAGGGACACTGTCGGGAATGTGTACTGCACCATCTGGATGCCAGTTGGTCCAGTACCTGCAGCGCTAGAGGTGCGAACAAGTCGGGCATGGGGAGCCAGGAGGGATCAAGCCCAGCCAGCCAGCTACGAACCTGCTACTTCAGATCTGGCTCCATAGATGTCAAGGGACACTGTCGGGAATGTGTACTGTACCATCAGTAGGCCAGGAGACCCATTCCCTGTAGCGCTAGAGGTGCGAACAAGTCGGGCTTGGGGAGCCAGGAGGGATCAAGCCCAGCCAGCCAGCTACGGACCTGCTACTTCAGATCTGGCTCCATAGATGTCGAGGGACACTGTCAGGAATGTGTCCTGTACCATCAGTAGGCCAGGAGACCCATTCCCTGTAGCGCTAGAGGTGCGAACAAGTCGGGCTTGGGGAGCCAGGAGGGATCAAGCCCAGCCAGCCAGCTACGGACCTGCTACTTCAGATCTGGCTCCATAGATGTCGAGGGACACTGTCAGGAATGTGTACTGCACCATCTGGATGCCAGTTGGTCCAGTACCTGCAGCGCTAGAGGTGGGAACAAGTTGGGCTTGGGGAGCCAGGAGGGATCAAGCCCAGCCAGCCAGCCACGGACCTGCTACTTCAGATCTGGCTCCATGGATGTCGAGGGACACTGTCGGGAATGTGTACTGCACCATCTGGATGCCAGTTGGTCCAGTACCTGCAGCGCTAGAGGTGCGAACAAGTCGGGCATGGGGAGCCAGGAGGGATCAAGCCCAGCCAGCCAGCTACGAACCTGCTACTTCAGATCTGGCTCCATAGATGTCAAGGGACACTGTCGGGAATGTGTACTGTACCATCAGTAGGCCAGGAGACCCATTCCCTGTAGCGCTAGAGGTGCGAACAAGTCGGGCTTGGGGAGCCAGGAGGGATCAAGCCCAGCCAGCCAGCTACGGACCTGCTACTTCAGATCTGGCTCCATAGATGTCGAGGGACACTGTCAGGAATGTGTCCTGTACCATCAGTAGGCCAGGAGACCCATTCCCTGTAGCGCTAGAGGTGCGAACAAGTCGGGCTTGGGGAGCCAGGAGGGATCAAGCCCAGCCAGCCAGCTACGGACCTGCTACTTCAGATCTGGCTCCATAGATGTCGAGGGACACTGTCAGGAATGTGTACTGCACCATCTGGATGCCAGTTGGTCCAGTACCTGCAGCGCTAGAGGTGGGAACAAGTTGGGCTTGGGGAGCCAGGAGGGATCAAGCCCAGCCAGCCAGCCACGGACCTGCTACTTCAGATCTGGCTCCATGGATGTCGAGGGACACTGTCGGGAATGTGTACTGCACCATCTGGATGCCAGTTGGTCCAGTACCTGCAGCGCTAGAGGTGCGAACAAGTCGGGCATGGGGAGCCAGGAGGGATCAAGCCCAGCCAGCCAGCCACGGACCTGCTACTTCAGATCTGGCTCCATAGATGTCGAGGGACACTGTCGGGAATGTGTACTGCACCATCTGGATGCCAGGTGGTCCAGTACCTGCAGCGCTAGAGGTGCAAACAAGTCGGGCTCGGGGAGCCAGGAGGGATCAAGCCCAGCCAGCCAGCCACGGACCTGCTACTTCAGATCTGGCTCCATGGATGTCGAGGGACACTGTCGGGAATGTGTACTGCACCATCTGGATGCCAGTTGGTCCAGTACCTGCAGCGCTAGAGGTGCGAACAAGTTGGGCATGGGGAGCCAGGAGGGATCAAGCCCAGCCAGCCAGCTACGAACCTGCTACTTCAGATCTGGCTCCATAGATGTCAAGGGACACTGTCAGGAATGTGTACTGCACCATCTGGATGCCAGTTGGTCCAGTACCTGCAGCGCTAGAGGTGCGAACAAGTCGGGCTTGGGGAGCCAGGAGGGATCAAGCCCAGCCAGCCAGCCACGGACCTGCTACTTCAGATCTGGCTCCATAGAGGTCTCAGGACACTGTCAGGAATGTGTCCTGTACCATCAGTAGGCCAGGAGACCCATTCCCTGTAGCGCTGGAGGTGTGAAGGACCTGGTCCCCAGGGGTCAAGGGGGTCAAGCCCAGCCAGCCTGCTACCGCTGTGGTGGTCCTAGTCTGGCTCCATAGAGGTCTCAGGACACTGTCAGGAATGTGTCCTGTACCATCACTAGGCCAGGAGACCCATTCCCTGTAGTGCTAGAGGTGCGAAGGACCTGGTCCCCAGGGGTCAAGGGGGTCAAGCCCAGCCAGCCTGCTACCGCTGTGGTGGTCCTAGTCTGGCTCCATAGAGGTCTCGGGACATTGTCAGGAATGTGTCCTGTACCATCAGTAGGCCAGGAGACCCATTCCCTGTAGCGCTGGAGGTGCAAAGGACCTGGTCCCCAGGGGTCAAGGGGGTCACGCCCAGCCAGCCTGCTACCGCTGTGGTGGTCCTAATCTGGCTCCATAGAGGTCTCGGGACACTGTCAGGAATGTGTCCTGTACCATCACTAGGCCAGGAGACCCATTCCCTGTAGTGCTAGAGGTGCGAAGGACCTGGTCCCCAGGGATCAAGGGGGTCAAGCCCAGCCAGCCTGCTACCGCTGTGGTGGTCCTAGTCTGGCTCCATAGAGGTCTCGGGACACTGTCAGGAATGTGTCCTGTACCATCACTAGGCCAGGAGACCCATTCCCTGTAGTGCTAGAGGTGCGAAGGACCTGGTCCCCAGGGGGCAAGGGGGTCAAGCCCAGCCAGGCTGCTACCGCTGTGGTGGTCCCAATCTGGCTCCATAGAGGTCTCGGGACATTGTAGGAATGTGTCCTGTACCATCAGTAGGCCAGGAGACCCATTCCCTGTAGCGCTGGAGGTGCAAAGGACCTGGTCCCCAGGGGTCAAGGGGGTCAAGCCCAGCCAGCCTGCTACCGCTGTGGTGGTCCTAATCTGGCTCCATAGAGGTCTCGGGACACTGTCAGGAATGTGTCCTGTACCATCACTAGGCCAGGAGACCCATTACCTGTAGCGCTGGAGGTGTGAAGGACCTGGTCCCCAGGGGTCAAGGGGGTCACGCCCAGCCAGCCTGCTACCGCTGTGGTGGTCCTAATCTGGCTCCATAGATGTCGAGGGACACTGTCAGGAATGTGTCCTGTACCATCACTAGGCCAGGAGACCCATTCCCTGTAGCGCTAGAGGTGCGAACAAGTCGGGCTTGGGGAGCCAGGAGGGATCAAGCCCAGCCAGCCAGCTACGGACCTGCTACTTCAGATCTGGCTCCATAGATGTCAAGGGACACTGTCAGGAATGTGTACTGCACCATCTGGATGCCAGTTGGTCCAGTACCTGCAGCGCTAGAGGTGCGAACAAGCCGGGCTTGGGGAGCCAGGAGGGATCAAGCCCAGCCAGCCAGCCACGGACCTGCTACTTCAGATCTGGCTCCATAGATGTCGAGTGACACTGTCAGGAATGTGTACTGCACCATCTGGATGCTAGTTGGTCCAGTACCTGCAGCGCTAGAGGTGCGAACAAGTCGGGCTTGGGGAGCCAGGAGGGATCAAGCCCAGCCAGCCAGCCACGGACCTGCTACTTCAGATCTGGCTCCATAGATGTCAAGGGACACTGTCAGGAATGTGTACTGCACCATCTGGATGCCAGTCGGTCCAGTACCTGTAGCGCTGGAGGTGTGAAGGACCTGGTCCCCAGGGGTCAAGGGGGTCAAGCCCAGCCAGCCTGCTACCGCTGTGGTGGTCCTAGTCTGGCTCCATAGAGGTTTCAGGACACTGTCAGGAATGTGTCCTGTACCATCACTAGGCCAGGAGACCCATTCCCTGTAGTGCTAGAGGTGCGAAGGACCTGGTCCCCAGGGGTCAAGGGGGTCAAGCCCAGCCAGCCTGCTACCGCTGTGGTGGTCCTAGTCTGGCTCCATAGAGGTCTCGGGACATTGTCAGGAATGTGTCCTGTACCATCAGTAGGCCAGGAGACCCATTCCCTGTAGCGCTGGAGGTGCAAAGGACCTGGTCCCCAGGGGTCAAGGGGGTCACGCCCAGCCAGCCTGCTACCGCTGTGGTGGTCCTAATCTGGCTCCATAGAGGTCTCGGGACACTGTCAGGAATGTGTCCTGTACCATCACTAGGCCAGGAGACCCATTCCCTGTAGTGCTAGAGGTGCGAAGGACCTGGTCCCCAGGGATCAAGGGGGTCAAGCCCAGCCAGCCTGCTACCGCTGTGGTGGTCCTAGTCTGGCTCCATAGAGGTCTCGGGACACTGTCAGGAATGTGTCCTGTACCATCACTAGGCCAGGAGACCCATTCCCTGTAGTGCTAGAGGTGCGAAGGACCTGGTCCCCAGGGGGCAAGGGGGTCAAGCCCAGCCAGGCTGCTACCGCTGTGGTGGTCCCAATCTGGCTCCATAGAGGTCTCGGGACATTGTAGGAATGTGTCCTGTACCATCAGTAGGCCAGGAGACCCATTCCCTGTAGCGCTGGAGGTGCAAAGGACCTGGTCCCCAGGGGTCAAGGGGGTCAAGCCCAGCCAGCCTGCTACCGCTGTGGTGGTCCTAATCTGGCTCCATAGAGGTCTCGGGACACTGTCAGGAATGTGTCCTGTACCATCAGTAGGCCAGGAGACCCATTACCTGTAGCGCTGGAGGTGTGAAGGACCTGGTCCCCAGGGGTCAAGGGGGTCACGCCCAGCCAGCCTGCTACCGCTGTGGTGGTCCTAATCTGGCTCCATAGATGTCGAGGGACACTGTCAGGAATGTGTCCTGTACCATCACTAGGCCAGGAGACCCATTCCCTGTAGTGCTAGAGGTGCGAAGGACCTGGTCCCCAGGGGGCAAGGGGGTCAAGCCCAGCCAGGCTGCTACCGCTGTGGTGGTCCCAATCTGGCTCCATAGAGGTCTCGGGACATTGTAGGAATGTGTCCTGTACCATCAGTAGGCCAGGAGACCCATTCCCTGTAGCGCTGGAGGTGCAAAGGACCTGGTCCCCAGGGGTCAAGGGGGTCAAGCCCAGCCAGCCTGCTACCGCTGTGGTGGTCCTAATCTGGCTCCATAGAGGTCTCGGGACACTGTCAGGAATGTGTCCTGTACCATCAGTAGGCCAGGAGACCCATTACCTGTAGCGCTGGAGGTGTGAAGGACCTGGTCCCCAGGGGTCAAGGGGGTCACGCCCAGCCAGCCTGCTACCGCTGTGGTGGTCCTAATCTGGCTCCATAGATGTCGAGGGACACTGTCAGGAATGTGTCCTGTACCATCACTAGGCCAGGAGACCCATTCCCTGTAGCGCTAGAGGTGCGAACAAGTCGGGCTTGGGGAGCCAGGAGGGATCAAGCCCAGCCAGCCAGCTACGGACCTGCTACTTCAGATCTGGCTCCATAGATGTCAAGGGACACTGTCAGGAATGTGTACTGCACCATCTGGATGCCAGTTGGTCCAGTACCTGCAGCGCTAGAGGTGCGAACAAGCCGGGCTTGGGGAGCCAGGAGGGATCAAGCCCAGCCAGCCAGCCACGGACCTGCTACTTCAGATCTGGCTCCATAGATGTCGAGTGACACTGTCAGGAATGTGTACTGCACCATCTGGATGCTAGTTGGTCCAGTACCTGCAGCGCTAGAGGTGCGAACAAGTCGGGCTTGGGGAGCCAGGAGGCATCAAGCCCAGCCAGCCAGCCACGGACCTGCTACTTCAGATCTGGCTCCATAGATGTCAAGGGACACTGTCAGGAATGTGTACTGCACCATCTGGATGCCAGTCGGTCCAGTACCTGCAGCGCTAGAGGTGCGAACAAGTCGGGCTTGGGGAGCCAGGAGGGATCAAGCCCAGCCAGCCAGCCACGGACCTGCTACTTCAGATCTGGCTCCATAGAGGTCTCAGGACACTGTCAGGAATGTGTCCTGTACCATCACTAGGCCAGGAGACCCATTACCTGTAGCGCTGGAGGTGTGAAGGACCTGGTCCCCAGGGGTCAAGGGGGTCAAGCCCAGCCAGCCTGCTACCGCTGTGGTGGTCCTAGTCTGGCTCCATAGAGGTCTCGGGACATTGTCAGGAATGTGTCCTGTACCATCAGTAGGCCAGGAGACCCATTCCCTGTAGCGCTGGAGGTGCAAAGGACCTGGTCCCCAGGGGTCAAGGGGGTCACGCCCAGCCAGCCTGCTACCGCTGTGGTGGTCCTAATCTGGCTCCATAGAGGTCTCGGGACACTGTCAGGAATGTGTCCTGTACCATCACTAGGCCAGGAGACCCATTCCCTGTAGTGCTAGAGGTGCGAAGGACCTGGTCCCCAGGGGTCAAGGGGGTCAAGCCCAGCCAGCCTGCTACCGCTGTGGTGGTCCTAGTCTGGCTCCATAGAGGTCTCAGGACACTGTCAGGAATGTGTCCTGTACCATCACTAGGCCAGGAGACCCATTCCCTGTAGTGCTAGAGGTGCGAAGGACCTGGTCCCCAGGGGTCAAGGGGGTCAAGCCCAGCCAGCCTGCTACCGCTGTGGTGGTCCTAGTCTGGCTCCATAGAGGTCTCGGGACACTGTCAGGAATGTGTCCTGTACCATCACTAGGCCAGGAGACCCATTCCCTGTAGTGCTAGAGGTGCGAAGGACCTGGTCCCCAGGGGGCAAGGGGGTCAAGCCCAGCCAGGCTGCTACCGCTGTGGTGGTCCCAATCTGGCTCCATAGAGGTCTCGGGACATTGTAGGAATGTGTCCTGTACCATCAGTAGGCCAGGAGACCCATTCCCTGTAGCGCTGGAGGTGCAAAGGACCTGGTCCCCAGGGGTCAAGGGGGTCAAGCCCAGCCAGCCTGCTACCGCTGTGGTGGTCCTAATCTGGCTCCATAGAGGTCTCGGGACACTGTCAGGAATGTGTCCTGTACCATCAGTAGGCCAGGAGACCCATTCCCTGTAGCGCTGGAGGTGCAAAGGACCTGGTCCCCAGGGGTCAAGGGGGTCAAGCCCAGCCAGCCTGCTACCGCTGTGGTGGTCCTAATCTGGCTCCATAGAGGTCTCGGGACACTGTCAGGAATGTGTCCTGTACCATCACTAGGCCAGGAGACCCATTACCTGTAGCGCTGGAGGTGTGAAGGACCTGGTCCCCAGGGGTCAAGGGGGTCACGCCCAGCCAGCCTGCTACCGCTGTGGTGGTCCTAATCTGGCTCCATAGATGTCGAGGGACACTGTCAGGAATGTGTACTGCACCATCTGGATGCCAGTTGGTCCAGTACCTGCAGCGCTAGAGGTGGGAACAAGTCGGGCTTGGGGAGCCAGGAGGGATCAAGCCCAGCCAGCCAGCTACGGACCTGCTACTTCAGATCTGGCTCCATAGATGTCAAGGGACACTGTCAGGAATGTGTACTGCACCATCTGGATGCCAGTTGGTCCAGTACCTGCAGCGCTAGAGGTGCGAACAAGCCGGGCTTGGGGAGCCAGGAGGGATCAAGCCCAGCCAGCCAGCCACAAACCTGCTACTTCAGATCTGGCTCCATAGATGTCAAGGGACACTGTCAGGAATGTGTACTGCACCATCTGGATGCCAGTTGGTCCAGTACCTGCAGCGCTAGAGGTGCGAACAAGTCGGGCTTGGGGAGCCAGGAGGGATCAAGCCCAGCCAGCCAGCCACGGACCTGCTACTTCAGATCTGGCTCCATAGATGTCAAGGGACACTGTCAGGAATGTGTACTGCACCATCTGGATGCCAGTCGGTCCAGTACCTGCAGCGCTAGAGGTGCGAACAAGTCGGGCTTGGGGAGCCAGGAGGGATCAAGCCCAGCCAGCCAGCCACGGACCTGCTACTTCAGATCTGGCTCCATAGAGGTCTCAGGACACTGTCAGGAATGTGTCCTGTACCATCAGTAGGCCAGGAGACCCATTCCCTGTAGTGCTAGAGGTGCGAAGGACCTGGTCCCCAGGGGTCAAGGGGGTCAAGCCCAGCCAGGCTGCTACCGCTGTGGTGGTCCTAGTCTGGCTCCATAGAGGTCTTGGGACACTGTCAGGAATGTGTCCTGTACCATCACTAGGCCAGGAGACCCATTCCCTGTAGTGCTAGAGGTGCGAAGGACCTGGTCCCCAGGGATCAAGGGGGTCAAGCCCAGCCAGCCTGCTACCGCTGTGGTGGTCCTAGTCTGGCTCCATAGAGGTCTCGGGACACTGTCAGGAATGTGTCCTGTACCATCACTAGGCCAGGAGACCCATTCCCTGTAGTGCTAGAGGTGCGAAGGACCTGGTCCCCAGGGGGCAAGGGGGTCAAGCCCAGCCAGGCTGCTACCGCTGTGGTGGTCCCAATCTGGCTCCATAGAGGTCTCGGGACATTGTAGGAATGTGTCCTGTACCATCAGTAGGCCAGGAGACCCATTCCCTGTAGCGCTGGAGGTGCAAAGGACCTGGTCCCCAGGGGTCAAGGGGGTCAAGCCCAGCCAGCCTGCTACCGCTGTGGTGGTCCTAATCTGGCTCCATAGAGGTCTCGGGACACTGTCAGGAATGTGTCCTGTACCATCAGTAGGCCAGGAGACCCATTCCCTGTAGCGCTGGAGGTGCAAAGGACCTGGTCCCCAGGGGTCAAGGGGGTCAAGCCCAGCCAGCCTGCTACCGCTGTGGTGGTCCTAATCTGGCTCCATAGAGGTCTTGGGACACTGTCAGGAATGTGTCCTGTACCATCACTAGGCCAGGAGACCCATTACCTGTAGCGCTGGAGGTGTGAAGGACCTGGTCCCCAGGGGTCAAGGGGGTCACGCCCAGCCAGCCTGCTACCGCTGTGGTGGTCCTAATCTGGCTCCATAGATGTCGAGGGACACTGTCAGGAATGTGTCCTGTACCATCACTAGGCCAGGAGACCCATTCCCTGTAGTGCTAGAGGTGCGAAGGACCTGGTCCCCAGGGGGCAAGGGGGTCAAGCCCAGCCAGCCTGCTACCGCTGTGGTGGTCCTAGTCTGGCTCCATAGAGGTCTCGGGACACTGTCAGGAATGTGTCCTGTACCATCACTAGGCCAGGAGACCCATTCCCTGTAGTGCTAGAGGTGCGAAGGACCTGGTCCCCAGGGGGCAAGGGGGTCAAGCCCAGCCAGGCTGCTACCGCTGTGGTGGTCCCAATCTGGCTCCATAGAGGTCTCGGGACATTGTAGGAATGTGTCCTGTACCATCAGTAGGCCAGGAGACCCATTCCCTGTAGCGCTGGAGGTGCAAAGGACCTGGTCCCCAGGGGTCAAGGGGGTCAAGCCCAGCCAGCCTGCTACCGCTGTGGTGGTCCTAATCTGGCTCCATAGAGGTCTCGGGACACTGTCAGGAATGTGTCCTGTACCATCAGTAGGCCAGGAGACCCATTCCCTGTAGCGCTGGAGGTGCAAAGGACCTGGTCCCCAGGGGTCAAGGGGGTCAAGCCCAGCCAGCCTGCTACCGCTGTGGTGGTCCTAATCTGGCTCCATAGAGGTCTCGGGACACTGTCAGGAATGTGTCCTGTACCATCACTAGGCCAGGAGACCCATTACCTGTAGCGCTGGAGGTGTGAAGGACCTGGTCCCCAGGGGTCAAGGGGGTCACGCCCAGCCAGCCTGCTACCGCTGTGGTGGTCCTAATCTGGCTCCATAGAGGTCTCGGGACACTGTCAGGAATGTGTCCTGTACCATCACTAGGCCAGGAGACCCATTCCCTGTAGCGCTGGAGGTGTGAAGGACCTGGTCCCCAGGGGTCAAGGGGGTCAAGCCCAGCCAGGCTGCTACCGCTGTGGTGGTCCCAATCTGGCTCCATCGAGGTCTTGGGACATTGTCAGGAATGTGTCCTGTACCATCAGTAGACCAGGAGACCCATTCCCTGTAGCGCTGGAGGTGCAAAGGACCTGGTCCCCAGGGGTCAAGGGGGTCAAGCCCAGCCAGCCTGCTACCGCTGTGGTGGTCCTAATCTGGCTCCATAGATGTCGAGGGACACTGTCAGGAATGTGTACTGCACCATCTGGATGCCAGTTGGTCCAGTACCTGCAGCGCTAGAGGTGGGAACAAGTTGGGCTTGGGGAGCCAGGAGGGATCAAGCCCAGCCAGCCAGCCACGGACCTGCTACTTCAGATCTGGCTCCATAGATGTCGAGGGACACTGTCAGGAATGTGTACTGCACCATCTGGATGCCAGTTGGTCCAGTACCTGCAGCGCTAGAGGTGCGAACAAGTCAGGCTTGGGGAGCCAGGAGGGATCAAGCCCAGCCAGCCAGCTACGAACCTGCTACTTCAGATCTGGCTCCATAGATGTCAAGGGACACTGTCAGGAATGTGTACTGCACCATCTGGATGCCAGTTGGTCCAGTACCTGCAGCGCTAGAGGTGCGAACAAGTCGGGCTTGGGGAGCCAGGAGGGATCAAGCCCAGCCAGCCAGCCACGGACCTGCTACTTCAGATCTGGCTCCATAGAGGTCTCAGGACACTGTCAGGAATGTGTCCTGTACCATCAGTAGGCCAGGAGACCCATTCCCTGTAGCGCTGGAGGTGTGAAGGACCTGGTCCCCAGGGGGCAAGGGGGTCAAGCCCAGCCAGGCTGCTACCGCTGTGGTGGTCCCAATCTGGCTCCATAGAGGTCTCGGGACATTGTAGGAATGTGTCCTGTACCATCAGTAGGCCAGGAGACCCATTCCCTGTAGCGCTGGAGGTGCAAAGGACCTGGTCCCCAGGGGTCAAGGGGGTCAAGCCCAGCCAGCCTGCTACCGCTGTGGTGGTCCTAATCTGGCTCCATAGAGGTCTCGGGACACTGTCAGGAATGTGTCCTGTACCATCACTAGGCCAGGAGACCCATTACCTGTAGCGCTGGAGGTGTGAAGGACCTGGTCCCCAGGGGTCAAGGGGGTCACGCCCAGCCAGCCTGCTACCGCTGTGGTGGTCCTAATCTGGCTCCATAGAGGTCTCGGGACACTGTCAGGAATGTGTCCTGTACCATCACTAGGCCAGGAGACCCATTCCCTGTAGCGCTGGAGGTGTGAAGGACCTGGTCCCCAGGGGTCAAGGGGGTCAAGCCCAGCCAGGCTGCTACCGCTGTGGTGGTCCCAATCTGGCTCCATCGAGGTCTTGGGACATTGTCAGGAATGTGTCCTGTACCATCAGTAGACCAGGAGACCCATTCCCTGTAGCGCTGGAGGTGCAAAGGACCTGGTCCCCAGGGGTCAAGGGGGTCAAGCCCAGCCAGCCTGCTACCGCTGTGGTGGTCCTAATCTGGCTCCATAGATGTCGAGGGACACTGTCAGGAATGTGTACTGCACCATCTGGATGCCAGTTGGTCCAGTACCTGCAGCGCTAGAGGTGGGAACAAGTTGGGCTTGGGGAGCCAGGAGGGATCAAGCCCAGCCAGCCAGCCACGGACCTGCTACTTCAGATCTGGCTCCATAGATGTCGAGGGACACTGTCAGGAATGTGTACTGCACCATCTGGATGCCAGTTGGTCCAGTACCTGCAGCGCTAGAGGTGCGAACAAGTCAGGCTTGGGGAGCCAGGAGGGATCAAGCCCAGCCAGCCAGCTACGAACCTGCTACTTCAGATCTGGCTCCATAGATGTCAAGGGACACTGTCAGGAATGTGTACTGCACCATCTGGATGCCAGTTGGTCCAGTACCTGCAGCGCTAGAGGTGCGAACAAGTCGGGCTTGGGGAGCCAGGAGGGATCAAGCCCAGCCAGCCAGCCACGGACCTGCTACTTCAGATCTGGCTCCATAGAGGTCTCAGGACACTGTCAGGAATGTGTCCTGTACCATCAGTAGGCCAGGAGACCCATTCCCTGTAGCGCTGGAGGTGTGAAGGACCTGGTCCCCAGGGGTCAAGGGGGTCAAGCCCAGCCAGCCTGCTACCGCTGTGGTGGTCCTAGTCTGGCTCCATAGAGGTCTCAGGACACTGTCAGGAATGTGTCCTGTACCATCAGTAGGCCAGGAGACCCATTCCCTGTAGTGCTAGAGGTGCGAAGGACCTGGTCCCCAGGGGGCAAGGGGGTCAAGCCCAGCCAGGCTGCTACCGCTGTGGTGGTCCCAATCTGGCTCCATAGAGGTCTCAGGACACTGTCAGGAATGTGTCCTGTACAGTCAGTACGCCAGGAGACCCATTACCTGTAGCGCTGGAGGTGTGAAGGACCTGGTCCCCAGGGGTCAAGGGGGTCAAGCCCAGCCAGCCTGCTACCGCTGTGGTGGTCCTAGTCTGGCTCCATAGAGGTCTCAGGACACTGTCAGGAATGTGTCCTGTACCATCAGTAGGCCAGGAGACCCATTACCTGTAGCGCTGCAGGTGTGAAGGACCTGGTCCCCAGGGGTCAAGGGGGTCAAGCCCAGCCAGCCTGCTACCGCTGTGGTGGTCCTAGTCTGGCTCCATAGAGGTCTCAGGACACTGTCAGGAATGTGTCCTGTACAGTCAGGACGCCAGGAGACCCATTCCCTGTAGTGCTAGAGGTGCGAAGGACCTGGTCCCCAGGGGTCAAGGGGGTCAAGCCCAGCCAGCCTGCTACCGCTGTGGTGGTCCCAATCCGGCTCCATAGAGGTCTTGGGACACTGTCAGGAATGTGTCCTGTACCATCAGTAGGCCAGGAGACCCATTCCCTGTAGCGCTGGAGGTGCAAAGGACCTGGTCCCCAGGGGTCAAGGGGGTCACGCCCAGCCAGCCTGCTACCGCTGTGGTGGTCCTAATCTGGCTCCATAGAGGTCTCGGGACACTGTCAGGAATGTGTCCTGTACCATCACTAGGCCAGGAGACCCATTCCCTGTAGTGCTAGAGGTGCGAAGGACCTGGTCCCCAGGGGGCAAGGGGGTCAAGCCCAGCCAGGCTGCTACCGCTGTGGTGGTCCCAATCTGGCTCCATAGAGGTCTCGGGACACTGTCAGGAATGTGTCCTGTACCATCACTAGGCCAGGAGACCCATTACCTGTAGCGCTGGAGGTGTGAAGGACCTGGTCCCCAGGGGTCAAGGGGGTCACGCCCAGCCAGCCTGCTACCGCTGTGGTGGTCCTAATCTGGCTCCATAGAGGTCTCGGGACACTGTCAGGAATGTGTCCTGTACCATCACTAGGCCAGGAGACCCATTCCCTGTAGCGCTGGAGGTGTGAAGGACCTGGTCCCCAGGGGTCAAGGGGGTCAAGCCCAGCCAGGCTGCTACCGCTGTGGTGGTCCCAATCTGGCTCCATCGAGGTCTTGGGACATTGTCAGGAATGTGTCCTGTACCATCAGTAGACCAGGAGACCCATTCCCTGTAGCGCTGGAGGTGCAAAGGACCTGGTCCCCAGGGGTCAAGGGGGTCAAGCCCAGCCAGCCTGCTACCGCTGTGGTGGTCCTAATCTGGCTCCATAGATGTCGAGGGACACTGTCAGGAATGTGTACTGCACCATCTGGATGCCAGTTGGTCCAGTACCTGCAGCGCTAGAGGTGGGAACAAGTTGGGCTTGGGGAGCCAGGAGGGATCAAGCCCAGCCAGCCAGCCACGGACCTGCTACTTCAGATCTGGCTCCATAGATGTCGAGGGACACTGTCAGGAATGTGTACTGCACCATCTGGATGCCAGTTGGTCCAGTACCTGCAGCGCTAGAGGTGCGAACAAGTCAGGCTTGGGGAGCCAGGAGGGATCAAGCCCAGCCAGCCAGCTACGAACCTGCTACTTCAGATCTGGCTCCATAGATGTCAAGGGACACTGTCAGGAATGTGTACTGCACCATCTGGATGCCAGTTGGTCCAGTACCTGCAGCGCTAGAGGTGCGAACAAGTCGGGCTTGGGGAGCCAGGAGGGATCAAGCCCAGCCAGCCAGCCACGGACCTGCTACTTCAGATCTGGCTCCATAGAGGTCTCAGGACACTGTCAGGAATGTGTCCTGTACCATCAGTAGGCCAGGAGACCCATTCCCTGTAGCGCTGGAGGTGTGAAGGACCTGGTCCCCAGGGGTCAAGGGGGTCAAGCCCAGCCAGCCTGCTACCGCTGTGGTGGTCCTAGTCTGGCTCCATAGAGGTCTCAGGACACTGTCAGGAATGTGTCCTGTACCATCAGTAGGCCAGGAGACCCATTCCCTGTAGTGCTAGAGGTGCGAAGGACCTGGTCCCCAGGGGGCAAGGGGGTCAAGCCCAGCCAGGCTGCTACCGCTGTGGTGGTCCCAATCTGGCTCCATAGAGGTCTCAGGACACTGTCAGGAATGTGTCCTGTACAGTCAGTACGCCAGGAGACCCATTACCTGTAGCGCTGGAGGTGTGAAGGACCTGGTCCCCAGGGGTCAAGGGGGTCAAGCCCAGCCAGCCTGCTACCGCTGTGGTGGTCCTAGTCTGGCTCCATAGAGGTCTCAGGACACTGTCAGGAATGTGTCCTGTACCATCAGTAGGCCAGGAGACCCATTACCTGTAGCGCTGCAGGTGTGAAGGACCTGGTCCCCAGGGGTCAAGGGGGTCAAGCCCAGCCAGCCTGCTACCGCTGTGGTGGTCCTAGTCTGGCTCCATAGAGGTCTCAGGACACTGTCAGGAATGTGTCCTGTACAGTCAGGACGCCAGGAGACCCATTCCCTGTAGTGCTAGAGGTGCGAAGGACCTGGTCCCCAGGGGTCAAGGGGGTCAAGCCCAGCCAGCCTGCTACCGCTGTGGTGGTCCCAATCCGGCTCCATAGAGGTCTTGGGACACTGTCAGGAATGTGTCCTGTACCATCAGTAGGCCAGGAGACCCATTCCCTGTAGCGCTGGAGGTGCAAAGGACCTGGTCCCCAGGGGTCAAGGGGGTCACGCCCAGCCAGCCTGCTACCGCTGTGGTGGTCCTAATCTGGCTCCATAGAGGTCTCGGGACACTGTCAGGAATGTGTCCTGTACCATCACTAGGCCAGGAGACCCATTCCCTGTAGTGCTAGAGGTGCGAAGGACCTGGTCCCCAGGGGGCAAGGGGGTCAAGCCCAGCCAGGCTGCTACCGCTGTGGTGGTCCCAATCTGGCTCCATAGAGGTCTCGGGACATTGTAGGAATGTGTCCTGTACCATCAGTAGGCCAGGAGACCCATTCCCTGTAGCGCTGGAGGTGCAAAGGACCTGGTCCCCAGGGGTCAAGGGGGTCAAGCCCAGCCAGCCTGCTACCGCTGTGGTGGTCCTAATCTGGCTCCATAGAGGTCTCGGGACACTGTCAGGAATGTGTCCTGTACCATCAGTAGGCCAGGAGACCCATTCCCTGTAGCGCTGGAGGTGCAAAGGACCTGGTCCCCAGGGGTCAAGGGGGTCAAGCCCAGCCAGCCTGCTACCGCTGTGGTGGTCCTAATCTGGCTCCATAGAGGTCTCGGGACACTGTCAGGAATGTGTCCTGTACCATCACTAGGCCAGGAGACCCATTACCTGTAGCGCTGGAGGTGTGAAGGACCTGGTCCCCAGGGGTCAAGGGGGTCACGCCCAGCCAGCCTGCTACCGCTGTGGTGGTCCTAATCTGGCTCCATAGATGTCGAGGGACACTGTCAGGAATGTGTACTGCACCATCTGGATGCCAGTTGGTCCAGTACCTGCAGCGCTAGAGGTGGGAACAAGTCGGGCTTGGGGAGCCAGGAGGGATCAAGCCCAGCCAGCCAGCTACGGACCTGCTACTTCAGATCTGGCTCCATAGATGTCAAGGGACACTGTCAGGAATGTGTACTGCACCATCTGGATGCCAGTTGGTCCAGTACCTGCAGCGCTAGAGGTGCGAACAAGCCGGGCTTGGGGAGCCAGGAGGGATCAAGCCCAGCCAGCCAGCCACAAACCTGCTACTTCAGATCTGGCTCCATAGATGTCAAGGGACACTGTCAGGAATGTGTACTGCACCATCTGGATGCCAGTTGGTCCAGTACCTGCAGCGCTAGAGGTGCGAACAAGTCGGGCTTGGGGAGCCAGGAGGGATCAAGCCCAGCCAGCCAGCCACGGACCTGCTACTTCAGATCTGGCTCCATAGATGTCAAGGGACACTGTCAGGAATGTGTACTGCACCATCTGGATGCCAGTCGGTCCAGTACCTGCAGCGCTAGAGGTGCGAACAAGTCGGGCTTGGGGAGCCAGGAGGGATCAAGCCCAGCCAGCCAGCCACGGACCTGCTACTTCAGATCTGGCTCCATAGAGGTCTCAGGACACTGTCAGAAATGTGTCCTGTACCATCAGTAGGCCAGGAGACCCATTCCCTGTAGTGCTAGAGGTGCGAAGGACCTGGTCCCCAGGGGTCAAGGGGGTCAAGCCCAGCCAGGCTGCTACCGCTGTGGTGGTCCTAGTCTGGCTCCATAGAGGTCTTGGGACACTGTCAGGAATGTGTCCTGTACCATCACTAGGCCAGGAGACCCATTCCCTGTAGTGCTAGAGGTGCGAAGGACCTGGTCCCCAGGGATCAAGGGGGTCAAGCCCAGCCAGCCTGCTACCGCTGTGGTGGTCCTAGTCTGGCTCCATAGAGGTCTCGGGACACTGTCAGGAATGTGTCCTGTACCATCACTAGGCCAGGAGACCCATTCCCTGTAGTGCTAGAGGTGCGAAGGACCTGGTCCCCAGGGGGCAAGGGGGTCAAGCCCAGCCAGGCTGCTACCGCTGTGGTGGTCCCAATCTGGCTCCATAGAGGTCTCGGGACATTGTAGGAATGTGTCCTGTACCATCAGTAGGCCAGGAGACCCATTCCCTGTAGCGCTGGAGGTGCAAAGGACCTGGTCCCCAGGGGTCAAGGGGGTCAAGCCCAGCCAGCCTGCTACCGCTGTGGTGGTCCTAATCTGGCTCCATAGAGGTCTCGGGACACTGTCAGGAATGTGTCCTGTACCATCAGTAGGCCAGGAGACCCATTCCCTGTAGCGCTGGAGGTGCAAAGGACCTGGTCCCCAGGGGTCAAGGGGGTCAAGCCCAGCCAGCCTGCTACCGCTGTGGTGGTCCTAATCTGGCTCCATAGAGGTCTTGGGACACTGTCAGGAATGTGTCCTGTACCATCACTAGGCCAGGAGACCCATTACCTGTAGCGCTGGAGGTGTGAAGGACCTGGTCCCCAGGGGTCAAGGGGGTCACGCCCAGCCAGCCTGCTACCGCTGTGGTGGTCCTAATCTGGCTCCATAGATGTCGAGGGACACTGTCAGGAATGTGTCCTGTACCATCACTAGGCCAGGAGACCCATTCCCTGTAGTGCTAGAGGTGCGAAGGACCTGGTCCCCAGGGGGCAAGGGGGTCAAGCCCAGCCAGCCTGCTACCGCTGTGGTGGTCCTAGTCTGGCTCCATAGAGGTCTCGGGACACTGTCAGGAATGTGTCCTGTACCATCACTAGGCCAGGAGACCCATTCCCTGTAGTGCTAGAGGTGCGAAGGACCTGGTCCCCAGGGGGCAAGGGGGTCAAGCCCAGCCAGGCTGCTACCGCTGTGGTGGTCCCAATCTGGCTCCATAGAGGTCTCGGGACATTGTAGGAATGTGTCCTGTACCATCAGTAGGCCAGGAGACCCATTCCCTGTAGCGCTGGAGGTGCAAAGGACCTGGTCCCCAGGGGTCAAGGGGGTCAAGCCCAGCCAGCCTGCTACCGCTGTGGTGGTCCTAATCTGGCTCCATAGAGGTCTCGGGACACTGTCAGGAATGTGTCCTGTACCATCAGTAGGCCAGGAGACCCATTCCCTGTAGCGCTGGAGGTGCAAAGGACCTGGTCCCCAGGGGTCAAGGGGGTCAAGCCCAGCCAGCCTGCTACCGCTGTGGTGGTCCTAATCTGGCTCCATAGAGGTCTCGGGACACTGTCAGGAATGTGTCCTGTACCATCACTAGGCCAGGAGACCCATTACCTGTAGCGCTGGAGGTGTGAAGGACCTGGTCCCCAGGGGTCAAGGGGGTCACGCCCAGCCAGCCTGCTACCGCTGTGGTGGTCCTAATCTGGCTCCATAGAGGTCTCGGGACACTGTCAGGAATGTGTCCTGTACCATCACTAGGCCAGGAGACCCATTCCCTGTAGCGCTGGAGGTGTGAAGGACCTGGTCCCCAGGGGTCAAGGGGGTCAAGCCCAGCCAGGCTGCTACCGCTGTGGTGGTCCCAATCTGGCTCCATCGAGGTCTTGGGACATTGTCAGGAATGTGTCCTGTACCATCAGTAGACCAGGAGACCCATTCCCTGTAGCGCTGGAGGTGCAAAGGACCTGGTCCCCAGGGGTCAAGGGGGTCAAGCCCAGCCAGCCTGCTACCGCTGTGGTGGTCCTAATCTGGCTCCATAGATGTCGAGGGACACTGTCAGGAATGTGTACTGCACCATCTGGATGCCAGTTGGTCCAGTACCTGCAGCGCTAGAGGTGGGAACAAGTTGGGCTTGGGGAGCCAGGAGGGATCAAGCCCAGCCAGCCAGCCACGGACCTGCTACTTCAGATCTGGCTCCATAGATGTCGAGGGACACTGTCAGGAATGTGTACTGCACCATCTGGATGCCAGTTGGTCCAGTACCTGCAGCGCTAGAGGTGCGAACAAGTCAGGCTTGGGGAGCCAGGAGGGATCAAGCCCAGCCAGCCAGCTACGAACCTGCTACTTCAGATCTGGCTCCATAGATGTCAAGGGACACTGTCAGGAATGTGTACTGCACCATCTGGATGCCAGTTGGTCCAGTACCTGCAGCGCTAGAGGTGCGAACAAGTCGGGCTTGGGGAGCCAGGAGGGATCAAGCCCAGCCAGCCAGCCACGGACCTGCTACTTCAGATCTGGCTCCATAGAGGTCTCAGGACACTGTCAGGAATGTGTCCTGTACCATCACTAGGCCAGGAGACCCATTCCCTGTAGTGCTAGAGGTGCGAAGGACCTGGTCCCCAGGGATCAAGGGGGTCAAGCCCAGCCAGCCTGCTACCGCTGTGGTGGTCCTAGTCTGGCTCCATAGAGGTCTCGGGACACTGTCAGGAATGTGTCCTGTACCATCACTAGGCCAGGAGACCCATTCCCTGTAGTGCTAGAGGTGCAAAGGACCTGGTCCCCAGGGGTCAAGGGGGTCAAGCCCAGCCAGCCTGCTACCGCTGTGGTGGTCCTAATCTGGCTCCATAGAGGTCTCGGGACACTGTCAGGAATGTGTCCTGTACCATCACTAGGCCAGGAGACCCATTACCTGTAGCGCTGGAGGTGTGAAGGACCTGGTCCCCAGGGGTCAAGGGGGTCACGCCCAGCCAGCCTGCTACCGCTGTGGTGGTCCTAATCTGGCTCCATAGAGGTCTCGGGACACTGTCAGGAATGTGTCCTGTACCATCACTAGGCCAGGAGACCCATTCCCTGTAGCGCTGGAGGTGTGAAGGACCTGGTCCCCAGGGGTCAAGGGGGTCAAGCCCAGCCAGGCTGCTACCGCTGTGGTGGTCCCAATCTGGCTCCATCGAGGTCTTGGGACATTGTCAGGAATGTGTCCTGTACCATCAGTAGACCAGGAGACCCATTCCCTGTAGCGCTGGAGGTGCAAAGGACCTGGTCCCCAGGGGTCAAGGGGGTCAAGCCCAGCCAGCCTGCTACCGCTGTGGTGGTCCTAATCTGGCTCCATAGATGTCGAGGGACACTGTCAGGAATGTGTACTGCACCATCTGGATGCCAGTTGGTCCAGTACCTGCAGCGCTAGAGGTGGGAACAAGTTGGGCTTGGGGAGCCAGGAGGGATCAAGCCCAGCCAGCCAGCCACGGACCTGCTACTTCAGATCTGGCTCCATAGATGTCGAGGGACACTGTCAGGAATGTGTACTGCACCATCTGGATGCCAGTTGGTCCAGTACCTGCAGCGCTAGAGGTGCGAACAAGTCAGGCTTGGGGAGCCAGGAGGGATCAAGCCCAGCCAGCCAGCTACGAACCTGCTACTTCAGATCTGGCTCCATAGATGTCAAGGGACACTGTCAGGAATGTGTACTGCACCATCTGGATGCCAGTTGGTCCAGTACCTGCAGCGCTAGAGGTGCGAACAAGTCGGGCTTGGGGAGCCAGGAGGGATCAAGCCCAGCCAGCCAGCCACGGACCTGCTACTTCAGATCTGGCTCCATAGAGGTCTCAGGACACTGTCAGGAATGTGTCCTGTACCATCAGTAGGCCAGGAGACCCATTCCCTGTAGCGCTGGAGGTGTGAAGGACCTGGTCCCCAGGGGTCAAGGGGGTCAAGCCCAGCCAGCCTGCTACCGCTGTGGTGGTCCTAGTCTGGCTCCATAGAGGTCTCAGGACACTGTCAGGAATGTGTCCTGTACCATCAGTAGGCCAGGAGACCCATTCCCTGTAGTGCTAGAGGTGCGAAGGACCTGGTCCCCAGGGGGCAAGGGGGTCAAGCCCAGCCAGGCTGCTACCGCTGTGGTGGTCCCAATCTGGCTCCATAGAGGTCTCAGGACACTGTCAGGAATGTGTCCTGTACAGTCAGTACGCCAGGAGACCCATTACCTGTAGCGCTGGAGGTGTGAAGGACCTGGTCCCCAGGGGTCAAGGGGGTCAAGCCCAGCCAGCCTGCTACCGCTGTGGTGGTCCTAGTCTGGCTCCATAGAGGTCTCAGGACACTGTCAGGAATGTGTCCTGTACCATCAGTAGGCCAGGAGACCCATTACCTGTAGCGCTGCAGGTGTGAAGGACCTGGTCCCCAGGGGTCAAGGGGGTCAAGCCCAGCCAGCCTGCTACCGCTGTGGTGGTCCTAGTCTGGCTCCATAGAGGTCTCAGGACACTGTCAGGAATGTGTCCTGTACAGTCAGGACGCCAGGAGACCCATTCCCTGTAGTGCTAGAGGTGCGAAGGACCTGGTCCCCAGGGGTCAAGGGGGTCAAGCCCAGCCAGCCTGCTACCGCTGTGGTGGTCCCAATCCGGCTCCATAGAGGTCTCAGGACACTGTCAGGAATGTGTCCTGTACCATCACTAGGCCAGGAGACCCATTCCCTGTAGTGCTAGAGGTGCAAAGGACCTGGTCCCCAGGGGTCAGGGGCGTCAAGCCCAGCCAGCCTGCTACCGCTGTGGTGGTCCTAGTCTGGCTCCATAGAGGTCTCAGGACACTGTCAGGAATGTGTCCTGTACCATCAGTAGGCCAGGAGACCCATTCCCTGTAGTGTTAGAGGTGCGAAGGACCTGGTCCCCAGGGGGCAAGGGGGTCAAGCCCAGCCAGGCTGCTACCGCTGTGGTGGTCCCAATCTGGCTCCATAGAGGTCTCGGGACATTGTCAGGAATGTGTCCTGTACCATCAGTAGGCCAGGAGACCCATTACCTGTAGCGCTGGAGGTGCAAAGGACCTGGTCCCCAGGGGTCAAGGGGGTCAAGCCCAGCCAGCCTGCTACCGCTGTGGTGGTCCTAATCTGGCTCCATAGAGGTCTCGGGACACTGTCAGGAATGTGTCCTGTACCATCACTAGGCCAGGAGACCCATTACCTGTAGCGCTGGAGGTGTGAAGGACCTGGTCCCCAGGGGTCAAGGGGGTCAAGCCCAGCCAGCCTGCTACCGCTGTGGTGGTCCTAGTCTGGCTCCATAGAGGTCTCAGGACACTGTCAGGAATGTGTCCTGTACCATCAGTAGGCCAGGAGACCCATTCCCTGTAGTGCTAGAGGTGTGAAGGACCTGGTCCCCAGGGGGCAAGGGGGTCAAGCCCAGCCAGGCTGCTACCGCTGTGGTGGTCCCAATCTGGCTCCATAGAGGTCTCAGGACACTGTCAGGAATGTGTCCTGTACAGTCAGTACGCCAGGAGACCCATTACCTGTAGCGCTGGAGGTGTGAAGGACCTGGTCCCCAGGGGTCAAGGGGGTCAAGCCCAGCCAGCCTGCTACCGCTGTGGTGGTCCTAGTCTGGCTCCATAGAGGTCTCAGGACACTGTCAGGAATGTGTCCTGTACAGTCAGTAGGCCAGGAGACCCATTACCTGTAGCGCTGGAGGTGTGAAGGACCTGGTCCCCAGGGGTCAAGGGGGTCAAGCCCAGCCAGCCTGCTACCGCTGTGGTGGTCCTAGTCTGGCTCCATAGAGGTCTCAGGACACTGTCAGGAATGTGTCCTGTACAGTCAGGACGCCAGGAGACCCATTTCCTGTAGTGCTAGAGGTGCGAAGGACCTGGTCCCCAGGGGTCAAGGGGGTCAAGCCCAGCCAGCCTGCTACCGCTGTTGTGGTCCTAGTCTGGCTCCATAGAGGTCACAGGACACTGTCAGGAATGTGTCCTGTACCATCAGTAGGCCAGGAGACCCATTCCCTGTAGCGCTGGAGGTGCAAAGGACCTGGTCCCCAGGGGTCAAGGGGGTCAAGCCCAGCCAGCCTGCTACCGCTGTGGTGGTCCTAATCTGGCTCCATAGAGGTCTCGGGACACTGTCAGGAATGTGTCCTGTACCATCACTAGGCCAGGAGACCCATTACCTGTAGCGCTGGAGGTGTGAAGGACCTGGTCCCCAGGGGTCAAGGGGGTCACGCCCAGCCAGCCTGCTACCGCTGTGGTGGTCCTAATCTGGCTCCATAGATGTCGAGGGACACTGTCAGGAATGTGTCCTGTACCATCACTAGGCCAGGAGACCCATTCCCTGTAGTGCTAGAGGTGCGAAGGACCTGGTCCCCAGGGATCAAGGGGGTCAAGCCCAGCCAGCCTGCTACCGCTGTGGTGGTCCTAGTCTGGCTCCATAGAGGTCTCGGGACACTGTCAGGAATGTGTCCTGTACCATCACTAGGCCAGGAGACCCATTCCCTGTATTGCTAGAGGTGCGAAGGACCTGGTCCCCAGGGGGCAAGGGGGTCAAGCCCAGCCAGGCTGCTACCGCTGTGGTGGTCCCAATCTGGCTCCATAGAGGTCTCAGGACACTGTCAGGAATGTGTCCTGTACCATCACTAGGCCAGGAGACCCATTCCCTGTAGTGTTAGAGGTGCGAAGGACCTGGTCCCCAGGGGGCAAGGGGGTCAAGCCCAGCCAGGCTGCTACCGCTGTGGTGGTCCCAATCTGGCTCCATAGAGGTCTCAGGACATTGTCAGGAATGTGTCCTGTACCATCACTAGGCCAGGAGACCCATTCCCTGTAGTGTTAGAGGTGCGAAGGACCTGGTCCCCAGGGGGCAAGGGGGTCAAGCCCAGCCAGGCTGCTACCGCTGTGGTGGTCCCAATCTGGCTCCATAGAGGTCTCAGGACATTGTCAGGAATGTGTCCTGTACCATCAGTAGGCCAGGAGACCCATTCCCTGTAGCGCTGGAGGTGCAAAGGACCTGGTCCCCAGGGGTCAAGGGGGTCAAGCCCAGCCAGCCTGCTACCGCTGTGGTGGTCCTAATCTGGCTCCATAGAGGTCTCGGGACACTGTCAGGAATGTGTCCTGTACCATCAGTAGGCCAGGAGACCCATTCCCTGTAGCGCTGGAGGTGCAAAGGACCTGGTCCCCAGGGGTCAAGGGGGTCACGCCCAGCCAGCCTGCTACCGCTGTGGTGGTCCTAATCTGGCTCCATAGAGGTCTCGGGACACTGTCAGGAATGTGTCCTGTACCATCACTAGGCCAGGAGACCCATTCCCTGTAGCGCTGGAGGTGTGAAGGACCTGGTCCCCAGGGGTTAAGGGGGTCAAGCCCAGCCAGGCTGCTACCGCTGTGGTGGTCCCAATCTGGCTCCATCAAGGTCTTGGGACATTGTCAGGAATGTGTCCTGTACCATCAGTAGACCAGGAGACCCATTCCCTGTAGCGCTGGAGGTGCAAAGGACCTGGTCCCCAGGGGTCAAGGGGGTCAAGCCCAGCCAGCCTGCTACCGCTGTGGTGGTCCTAATCTGGCTCCATCGATGTTGAGGGACACTGTCAGGAATGTGTACTGCACCATCTGGATGCCAGTTGGTCCAGTACCTGCAGCGCTAGAGGTGGGAACAAGTTGGGCTTGGGGAGCCAGGAGGGATCAAGCCCAGCCAGCCAGCCACGGACCTGCTACTTCAGATCTGGCTCCATAGATGTCGAGGGACACTGTCAGGAATGTGTACTGCACCATCTGGATGCCAGTTGGTCCAGTACCTGCAGCGCTAGAGGTGCGAACAAGTCAGGCTTGGGGAACCAGGAGGGATCAAGCCCAGCCAGCCAGCTACGAACCTGCTACTTCAGATCTGGCTCCATAGATGTCAAGGGACACTGTCAGGAATGTGTACTGCACCATCTGGATGCCAGTTGGTCCAGTACCTGCAGCGCTAGAGGTGCGAACAAGTCGGGCTTGGGGAGCCAGGAGGGATCAAGCCCAGCCAGCCAGCCACGGACCTGCTACTTCAGATCTGGCTCCATAGAGGTCTCAGGACACTGTCAGGAATGTGTCCTGTACCATCAGTAGGCCAGGAGACCCATTCCCTGTAGCGCTGGAGGTGTGAAGGACCTGGTCCCCAGGGGTCAAGGGGGTCAAGCCCAGCCAGCCTGCTACCGCTGTGGTGGTCCTAGTCTGGCTCCATAGAGGTCTCAGGACACTGTCAGGAATGTGTCCTGTACCATCAGTAGGCCAGGAGACCCATTCCCTGTAGTGCTAGAGGTGCGAAGGACCTGGTCCCCAGGGGGCAAGGGGGTCAAGCCCAGCCAGGCTGCTACCGCTGTGGTGGTCCCAATCTGGCTCCATAGAGGTCTCAGGACACTGTCAGGAATGTGTCCTGTACAGTCAGTACGCCAGGAGACCCATTACCTGTAGCGCTGGAGGTGTGAAGGACCTGGTCCCCAGGGGTCAAGGGGGTCAAGCCCAGCCAGCCTGCTACCGCTGTGGTGGTCCTAGTCTGGCTCCATAGAGGTCTCAGGACACTGTCAGGAATGTGTCCTGTACCATCAGTAGGCCAGGAGACCCATTACCTGTAGCGCTGCAGGTGTGAAGGACCTGGTCCCCAGGGGTCAAGGGGGTCAAGCCCAGCCAGCCTGCTACCGCTGTGGTGGTCCTAGTCTGGCTCCATAGAGGTCTCAGGACACTGTCAGGAATGTGTCCTGTACAGTCAGGACGCCAGGAGACCCATTCCCTGTAGTGCTAGAGGTGCGAAGGACCTGGTCCCCAGGGGTCAAGGGGGTCAAGCCCAGCCAGCCTGCTACCGCTGTGGTGGTCCCAATCCGGCTCCATAGAGGTCTCAGGACACTGTCAGGAATGTGTCCTGTACCATCACTAGGCCAGGAGACCCATTCCCTGTAGTGCTAGAGGTGCAAAGGACCTGGTCCCCAGGGGTCAGGGGCGTCAAGCCCAGCCAGCCTGCTACCGCTGTGGTGGTCCTAGTCTGGCTCCATAGAGGTCTCAGGACACTGTCAGGAATGTGTCCTGTACCATCAGTAGGCCAGGAGACCCATTCCCTGTAGTGTTAGAGGTGCGAAGGACCTGGTCCCCAGGGGGCAAGGGGGTCAAGCCCAGCCAGGCTGCTACCGCTGTGGTGGTCCCAATCTGGCTCCATAGAGGTCTCGGGACATTGTCAGGAATGTGTCCTGTACCATCAGTAGGCCAGGAGACCCATTACCTGTAGCGCTGGAGGTGCAAAGGACCTGGTCCCCAGGGGTCAAGGGGGTCAAGCCCAGCCAGCCTGCTACCGCTGTGGTGGTCCTAATCTGGCTCCATAGAGGTCTCGGGACACTGTCAGGAATGTGTCCTGTACCATCACTAGGCCAGGAGACCCATTACCTGTAGCGCTGGAGGTGTGAAGGACCTGGTCCCCAGGGGTCAAGGGGGTCAAGCCCAGCCAGCCTGCTACCGCTGTGGTGGTCCTAGTCTGGCTCCATAGAGGTCTCAGGACACTGTCAGGAATGTGTCCTGTACCATCAGTAGGCCAGGAGACCCATTCCCTGTAGTGCTAGAGGTGCGAAGGACCTGGTCCCCAGGGGGCAAGGGGGTCAAGCCCAGCCAGGCTGCTACCGCTGTGGTGGTCCCAATCTGGCTCCATAGAGGTCTCAGGACACTGTCAGGAATGTGTCCTGTACAGTCAGTACGCCAGGAGACCCATTTCCTGTAGTGCTAGAGGTGCGAAGGACCTGGTCCCCAGGGGTCAAGGGGGTCAAGCCCAGCCAGCCTGCTACCGCTGTTGTGGTCCTAGTCTGGCTCCATAGAGGTCACAGGACACTGTCAGGAATGTGTCCTGTACCATCAGTAGGCCAGGAGACCCATTCCCTGTAGCGCTGGAGGTGCAAAGGACCTGGTCCCCAGGGGTCAAGGGGGTCAAGCCCAGCCAGCCTGCTACCGCTGTGGTGGTCCTAATCTGGCTCCATAGAGGTCTCGGGACACTGTCAGGAATGTGTCCTGTACCATCAGTAGGCCAGGAGACCCATTCCCTGTAGCGCTGGAGGTGCAAAGGACCTGGTCCCCAGGGGTCAAGGGGGTCACGCCCAGCCAGCCTGCTACCGCTGTGGTGGTCCTAATCTGGCTCCATAGAGGTCTCGGGACACTGTCAGGAATGTGTCCTGTACCATCACTAGGCCAGGAGACCCATTCCCTGTAGCGCTGGAGGTGTGAAGGACCTGGTCCCCAGGGGTTAAGGGGGTCAAGCCCAGCCAGGCTGCTACCGCTGTGGTGGTCCCAATCTGGCTCCATCAAGGTCTTGGGACATTGTCAGGAATGTGTCCTGTACCATCAGGAGACCAGGAGACCCATTCCCTGTAGCGCTGGAGGTGCAAAGGACCTGGTCCCCAGGGGTCAAGGGGGTCAAGCCCAGCCAGCCTGCTACCGCTGTGGTGGTCCTAATCTGGCTCCATCGATGTCGAGGGACACTGTCAGGAATGTGTACTGCACCATCTGGATGCCAGTTGGTCCAGTACCTGCAGCGCTAGAGGTGGGAACAAGTTGGGCTTGGGGAGCCAGGAGGGATCAAGCCCAGCCAGCCAGCCACGGACCTGCTACTTCAGATCTGGCTCCATAGATGTCGAGGGACACTGTCAGGAATGTGTACTGCACCATCTGGATGCCAGTTGGTCCAGTACCTGCAGCGCTAGAGGTGCGAACAAGTCAGGCTTGGGGAACCAGGAGGGATCAAGCCCAGCCAGCCAGCTACGAACCTGCTACTTCAGATCTGGCTCCATAGATGTCAAGGGACACTGTCAGGAATGTGTACTGCACCATCTGGATGCCAGTTGGTCCAGTACCTGCAGCGCTAGAGGTGCGAACAAGTCGGGCTTGGGGAGCCAGGAGGGATCAAGCCCAGCCAGCCAGCCACGGACCTGCTACTTCAGATCTGGCTCCATAGAGGTCTCAGGACACTGTCAGGAATGTGTCCTGTACCATCAGTAGGCCAGGAGACCCATTCCCTGTAGCGCTGGAGGTGTGAAGGACCTGGTCCCCAGGGGTCAAGGGGGTCAAGCCCAGCCAGCCTGCTACCGCTGTGGTGGTCCTAGTCTGGCTCCATAGAGGTCTCAGGACACTGTCAGGAATGTGTCCTGTACCATCAGTAGGCCAGGAGACCCATTCCCTGTAGTGCTAGAGGTGCGAAGGACCTGGTCCCCAGGGGGCAAGGGGGTCAAGCCCAGCCAGGCTGCTACCGCTGTGGTGGTCCCAATCTGGCTCCATAGAGGTCTCAGGACACTGTCAGGAATGTGTCCTGTACAGTCAGTACGCCAGGAGACCCATTACCTGTAGCGCTGGAGGTGTGAAGGACCTGGTCCCCAGGGGTCAAGGGGGTCAAGCCCAGCCAGCCTGCTACCGCTGTGGTGGTCCTAGTCTGGCTCCATAGAGGTCTCAGGACACTGTCAGGAATGTGTCCTGTACCATCAGTAGGCCAGGAGACCCATTACCTGTAGCGCTGCAGGTGTGAAGGACCTGGTCCCCAGGGGTCAAGGGGGTCAAGCCCAGCCAGCCTGCTACCGCTGTGGTGGTCCTAGTCTGGCTCCATAGAGGTCTCAGGACACTGTCAGGAATGTGTCCTGTACAGTCAGGACGCCAGGAGACCCATTCCCTGTAGTGCTAGAGGTGCGAAGGACCTGGTCCCCAGGGGTCAAGGGGGTCAAGCCCAGCCAGGCTGCTACCGCTGTGGTGGTCCCAATCTGGCTCCATAGAGGTCTCGGGACATTGTCAGGAATGTGTCCTGTACCATCAGTAGGCCAGGAGACCCATTACCTGTAGCGCTGGAGGTGCAAAGGACCTGGTCCCCAGGGGTCAAGGGGGTCAAGCCCAGCCAGCCTGCTACCGCTGTGGTGGTCCTAATCTGGCTCCATAGAGGTCTCGGGACACTGTCAGGAATGTGTCCTGTACCATCACTAGGCCAGGAGACCCATTACCTGTAGCGCTGGAGGTGTGAAGGACCTGGTCCCCAGGGGTCAAGGGGGTCAAGCCCAGCCAGCCTGCTACCGCTGTGGTGGTCCTAGTCTGGCTCCATAGAGGTCTCAGGACACTGTCAGGAATGTGTCCTGTACAATCAGTAGGCCAGGAGACCCATTCCCTGTAGTGCTAGAGGTGCGAAGGACCTGGTCCCCAGGGGGCAAGGGGGTCAAGCCCAGCCAGGCTGCTACCGCTGTGGTGGTCCCAATCTGGCTCCATAGAGGTCTCAGGACACTGTCAGGAATGTGTCCTGTACAGTCAGTACGCCAGGAGACCCATTTCCTGTAGTGCTAGAGGTGCGAAGGACCTGGTCCCCAGGGGTCAAGGGGGTCAAGCCCAGCCAGCCTGCTACCGCTGTTGTGGTCCTAGTCTGGCTCCATAGAGGTCACAGGACACTGTCAGGAATGTGTCCTGTACCATCAGTAGGCCAGGAGACCCATTCCCTGTAGCGCTGGAGGTGCAAAGGACCTGGTCCCCAGGGGTCAAGGGGGTCAAGCCCAGCCAGCCTGCTACCGCTGTGGTGGTCCTAATCTGGCTCCATAGAGGTCTCGGGACACTGTCAGGAATGTGTCCTGTACCATCACTAGGCCAGGAGACCCATTACCTGTAGCGCTGGAGGTGTGAAGGACCTGGTCCCCAGGGGTCAAGGGGGTCACGCCCAGCCAGCCTGCTACCGCTGTGGTGGTCCTAATCTGGCTCCATAGATGTCGAGGGACACTGTCAGGAATGTGTCCTGTACCATCACTAGGCCAGGAGACCCATTCCCTGTAGTGCTAGAGGTGCGAAGGACCTGGTCCCCAGGGATCAAGGGGGTCAAGCCCAGCCAGCCTGCTACCGCTGTGGTGGTCCTAGTCTGGCTCCATAGAGGTCTCGGGACACTGTCAGGAATGTGTCCTGTACCATCACTAGGCCAGGAGACCCATTCCCTGTATTGCTAGAGGTGCGAAGGACCTGGTCCCCAGGGGGCAAGGGGGTCAAGCCCAGCCAGCCTGCTACCGCTGTGGTGGTCCCAATCTGGCTCCATAGAGGTCTCGGGACATTGTAGGAATGTGTCCTGTACCATCAGTAGGCCAGGAGACCCATTCCCTGTAGCGCTGGAGGTGCAAAGGACCTGGTCCCCAGGGGTCAAGGGGGTCAAGCCCAGCCAGCCTGCTACCGCTGTGGTGGTCCCAATCTGGCTCCATAGAGGTCTCGGGACATTGTAGGAATGTGTCCTGTACCATCAGTAGGCCAGGAGACCCATTCCCTGTAGCGCTGGAGGTGCAAAGGACCTGGTCCCCAGGGGTCAAGGGGGTCAAGCCCAGCCAGCCTGCTACCGCTGTGGTGGTCCTAATCTGGCTCCATAGAGGTCTCAGGACACTGTCAGGAATGTGTCCTGTACCATCAGTAGGCCAGGAGACCCATTACCTGTAGCGCTGCAGGTGTGAAGGACCTGGTCCCCAGGGGTCAAGGGGGTCAAGCCCAGCCAGGCTGCTACCGCTGTGGTGGTCCTAGTCTGGCTCCATAGAGGTCTCAGGACACTGTCAGGAATGTGTCCTGTACCATCAGTAGGCCAGGAGACCCATTCCCTGTAGCGCTGGAGGTGTGAAGGACCTGGTCCCCAGGGGTCAAGGGGGTCAAGCCCAGCCAGCCTGCTACCGCTGTGGTGGTCCTAGTCTGGCTCCATAGAGGTCTCAGGACACTGTCAGGAATGTGTCCTGTACAGTCAGGACGCCAGGAGACCCATTCCCTGTAGTGCTAGAGGTGCGAAGGACCTGGTCCCCAGGGGTCAAGGGGGTCAAGCCCAGCCAGCCTGCTACCGCTGTGGTGGTCCCAATCCGGCTCCATAGAGGTCTCAGGACACTGTCAGGAATGTGTCCTGTACCATCACTAGGCCAGGAGACCCATTCCCTGTAGTGCTAGAGGTGTGAAGGACCTGGTCCCCAGGGGTCAGGGGCGTCAAGCCCAGCCAGGCTGCTACTGCTGTGGTGGTCCTAGTCTGGCTCCATAGAGGTCTCAGGACACTGTCAGGAATGTGTCCTGTACCATCACTAGGCCAGGAGACCCATTCCCTGTAGTGTTAGAGGTGCGAAGGACCTGGTCCCCAGGGGGCAAGGGGGTCAAGCCCAGCCAGGCTGCTACCGCTGTGGTGGTCCCAATCTGGCTCCATAGAGGTCTCGGGACATTGTCAGGAATGTGTCCTGTACCATCAGTAGGCCAGGAGACCCATTCCCTGTAGCCCTGGAGGTGCAAAGGACCTGGTCCCCAGGGGTCAAGGGGGTCAAGCCCAGCCAGCCTGCTACCGCTGTGGTGGTCCTAATCTGGCTCCATAGAGGTCTCGGGACACTGTCAGGAATGTGTCCTGTACCATCACTAGGCCAGGAGACCCATTACCTGTAGCGCTGGAGGTGTGAAGGACCTGGTCCCCAGGGGTCAAGGGGGTCAAGCCCAGCCAGCCTGCTACCGCTGTGGTGGTCCTAGTCTGGCTCCATAGAGGTCTCAGGACACTGTCAGGAATGTGTCCTGTACCATCAGTAGGCCAGGAGACCCATTCCCTGTAGTGCTAGAGGTGCGAAGGACCTGGTCCCCAGGGGGCAAGGGGGTCAAGCCCAGCCAGGCTGCTACCGCTGTGGTGGTCCCAATCTGGCTCCATAGAGGTCTCGGGACACTGTCAGGAATGTGTCCTGTACAGTCAGTACGCCAGGAGACCCATTACCTGTAGCGCTGGAGGTGTGAAGGACCTGGTCCCCAGGGGTCAAGGGGGTCAAGCCCAGCCAGGCTGCTACCGCTGTAGTGGTCCCAATCTGGCTCCATAGAGGTCTCGGGACACTGTCAGGAATGTGTCCTGTACCATCAGTAGGCCAGGAGACCCATTACCTGTAGCGCTGGAGGTGCAAAGGACCTGGTCCCCAGGGGTCAAGGGGGTCAAGCCCAGCCAGGCTGCTACCGCTGTAGTGGTCCCAATCTGGCTCCATAGAGGTCTCAGGACACTGTCAGGAATGTGTCCTGTACCATCAGTAGGCCAGGAGACCCATTCCCTGTAGTGCTAGAGGTGCGAAGGACCTGGGCCCCAGGGGTCAAGGGGGTCAAGCCCAGCCAGCCTGCTACCGCTGTGGTGGTCCTAGTCTGGCTCCATAGAGGTCTCAGGACACTGTCAGGAATGTGTCCTGTACCATCACTAGGCCAGGAGACCCATTCCCTGTAGTGCTAGAGGTGCGAAGGACCTGGTCCCCAGGGGGCAAGGGGGTCAAGCCCAGCCAGCCTGCTACCGCTGTAGTGGTCCCAATCTGGCTCCATAGAGGTCTCGGGACACTGTCAGGAATGTGTCCTGTACAGTCAGTACGCCAGGAGACCCATTACCTGTAGCGCTGGAGGTGTGAAGGACCTGGTCCCCAGGGGTCAAGGGGGTCAAGCCCAGCCAGGCTGCTACCGCTGTAGTGGTCCCAATCTGGCTCCATAGAGGTCTCGGGACACTGTCAGGAATGTGTCCTGTACCATCAGTAGGCCAGGAGACCCATTACCTGTAGCGCTGGAGGTGCAAAGGACCTGGTCCCCAGGGGTCAAGGGGGTCAAGCCCAGCCAGGCTGCTACCGCTGTAGTGGTCCCAATCTGGCTCCATAGAGGTCTCAGGACACTGTCAGGAATGTGTCCTGTACCATCAGTCTGCCAGGAGACCCATTACCTGTAGCGCTGGAGGTGTGAAGGACCTGGTCCCCAGGGGTCAAGGGGGTCAAGCCCAGCCAGCCTGCTACCGCTGTGGTGGTCCTAGTCTGGCTCCATAGAGGTCTCAGGACACTGTCAGGAATGTGTCCTGTACCATCAGTAGGCCAGGAGACCCATTCCCTGTAGTGCTAGAGGTGCGAAGGACCTGGTCCCCAGGGGTCAAGGGGGTCAAGCCCAGCCAGCCTGCTACCGCTGTGGTGGTCCTAGTCTGGCTCCATAGAGGTCTCAGGACACTGTCAGGAATGTGTCCTGTACCATCAGTAGGCCAGGAGACCCATTCCCTGTAGTGCTAGAGGTGCGAAGGACCTGGTCCCCAGGGGTCAAGGGGGTCAAGCCCAGCCAGCCTGCTACCGCTGTGGTGGTCCTAGTCTGGCTCCATAGAGGTCTTGGGACACTGTCAGGAATGTGTCCTGTACCATCACTAGGCCAGGAGACCCATTCCCTGTAGTGCTAGAGGTGCGAAGGACCTGGTCCCCAGGGGGCAAGGGGGTCAAGCCCAGCCAGGCTGCTACCGCTGTAGTGGTCCCAATCTGGCTCCATAGAGGTCTCGGGACACTGTCAGGAATGTGTCCTGTACAGTCAGTACGCCAGGAGACCCATTACCTGTAGCGCTGGAGGTGTGAAGGACCTGGTCCCCAGGGGTCAAGGGGGTCAAGCCCAGCCAGGCTGCTACCGCTGTAGTGGTCCCAATCTGGCTCCATAGAGGTCTCGGGACACTGTCAGGAATGTGTCCTGTACCATCAGTAGGCCAGGAGACCCATTACCTGTAGCGCTGGAGGTGCAAAGGACCTGGTCCCCAGGGGTCAAGGGGGTCAAGCCCAGCCAGGCTGCTACCGCTGTAGTGGTCCCAATCTGGCTCCATAGAGGTCTCGGGACACTGTCAGGAATGTGTCCTGTACCATCAGTCTGCCAGGAGACCCATTACCTGTAGCGCTGGAGGTGTGAAGGACCTGGTCCCCAGGGGTCAAGGGGGTCAAGCCCAGCCAGCCTGCTACCGCTGTGGTGGTCCTAGTCTGGCTCCATAGAGGTCTCAGGACACTGTCAGGAATGTGTCCTGTACCATCAGTAGGCCAGGAGACCCATTCCCTGTAGTGCTAGAGGTGCGAAGGACCTGGTCCCCAGGGGTCAAGGGGGTCAAGCCCAGCCAGCCTGCTACCGCTGTGGTGGTCCTAGTCTGGCTCCATAGAGGTCTCAGGACACTGTCAGGAATGTGTCCTGTACCATCAGTAGGCCAGGAGACCCATTCCCTGTAGTGCTAGAGGTGCGAAGGACCTGGTCCCCAGGGGTCAAGGGGGTCAAGCCCAGCCAGCCTGCTACCGCTGTGGTGGTCCTAGTCTGGCTCCATAGAGGTCTCAGGACACTGTCAGGAATGTGTCCTGTACCATCACTAGGCCAGGAGACCCATTCCCTGTAGTGCTAGAGGTGCGAAGGACCTGGTCCCCAGGGGTCAAGGGGGTCAAGCCCAGCCAGCCTGCTACCACTGTGGTGGTCCTAGTCTGGCTCCATAGAGGTCTCAGGACACTGTCAGGAATGTGTCCTGTACAGTCAGTAGGCCAGGAGACCCATTACCTGTAGCGCTGGAGGTGTGAAGGACCTGGTCCCCAGGGGTCAAGGGGGTCAAGCCCAGCCAGCCTGCTACCGCTGTGGTGGTCCTAGTCTGGCTCCATAGAGGTCTCAGGACACTGTCAGGAATGTGTCCTGTACCATCAGTAGGCCAGGAGACCCATTACCTGTAGCGCTGGAGGTGCAAAGGACCTGGTCCCCAGGGGTCAAGGGGGTCAAGCCCAGCCAGGCTGCTACCGCTGTAGTGGTCTCAATCTGGCTCCATAGAGGTCTCGGGACACTGTCAGGAATGTGTCCTGTACCGTAACTAGGCCAGGAGACCCATTCACTGTAGCGCTGGAGGTGCAAAGGACCTGGTCCCCAGGGGGCAAGGGGGTCAAGCCCAGCCAGGCTGCTACCGCTGTGGAGGTCCTAATCTGGCTCCATAAAGGTCTCGGGACACTGTCAGGAATGTGCCCTGCACAGTCAGTACGCCAGGAGACCCATTCCCTGTAGTGCTAGAGGTGCGAAGGACCTGGTCCCCAGGGGTCAAGGGGGTCAAGCCCAGCCAGGCTGCTACCGCTGTGGTGGTCCTACTCTGGCTCCTTAGAGGTCTCGGGACACTGTCAGGAATGTGTCCTGTACAGTCAGTACGCTAGGAGACCCATTACTTGTAGCGCTGGAGGTGCAAAGGACCTGGTCCCCAGGGGTCAAGGGCGTCAAGCCCAGCCAGCCTGCTACCGCTGTGGTGGTCCTAGTCTGGCTCCATAGAGGTCTCAGGACACTGTCAGGAATGTGTCCTGTACCATCACTAGGCCAGGAGACCCATTCCCTGTAGTGCTAGAGGTGCGAAGGACCTGGTCCCCAGGGGGCAAGGGGGTCAAGCCCAGCCAGGCTGCTACCGCTGTGGTGGTCCTAATCCGGCTCCATAGAGGTCTCGGGACACTGTCAGGAATGTGTCCTGTACAGTCAGTACGTCAGGAGACCCATTCCCTGTAGCGCTAGAGGTGTGAAGGACCTGGTCCCCAGGGGTCAAGGGGGTCAAGCCCAGCCAGGCTGCTACCGCTGTGGTGGTCCTAGTCTGGCTCCATAGAGGTCTCAGGACACTGTCAGGAATGTGTCCTGTACAGTCAGGACGTCAGGAGACCCATTCCCTGTAGCGCTAGAGGTGTGAAGGACCTGGTCCCCAGGGGTCAAGGGGGTCAAGCCCAGCCAGGCTGCTGCCACCGTGCTGGTCCCAATCTGGCTCCACAGAGGTCTCAGGACACTGTCAGGAATGACTGGTGCTGAGCAGGTTCCTTGCAGCCCTGCCCTCCCTTTTGGTCGAGCAACGCAGGGCTTGTCACCCCCTCCCCTTTGGCCTCCCAAATCCGACCTGCCGCGCTCACGGCGCTGCGAGGCAGGCCACGGCAGCCTCCTGGCAAGCAAGGAGATCCAGCTGCCGGCGCCGGCAAAAAGGTTACTCTTGGAGAACCAGGGAGTCGAACCCTGCGCCTCTCGCACACGAGGTGCTAAGCGAGCGCTCTACCGATGAGCTAGATCCCCTGGCACGAGGCCTGAGGATGTCCTTCCTCAATATAAAGCGCCCCGCACAAACGAGAGAAGCGCGCCTACACAGCATGCGAGGCCGAGAGGGACGCTCGCTTGGGAAAAGTCAACTCGGCTCGCTCGCGACGGTCAAGCTCTCGACGTACTCGTCGCACAGGTCGCAAAGAAGCTCGCATCGTTGCAGGCAGGAGTGTGTATTGCAGAGAGGATTACTGAGGGGGAGGGACGGCTCGAACAGAGGCGCGAGAGGCGGCAAGCAGGAGGAGAGGCGCAGGCGAGAAGGAGAGCGAGAAGAGGTCGTCCCTGTGCAAGAGAAGGGTCAGCACGGGTGGCTTGAATAGGAGAAGAATGAGAGAGGGACGCACGAGGTCAAGTGCGTCAGGCGCGGGGAGCCTGGTCGCCGACGGCCGACTTGTCCTTCTGCAGAATCGTGCGAGCGAGTCAGCGTCGAGCACGAGAGGTACAGCGGCGTGCGGAAGCGCACCTTGGGCAGGATCGACCAGAGTTGGTCGCCATTGGCACTGGTGCGGCGGACGAGCACGACACGACGGGCCTTCTGGGCGCCCTTGAGCTTGAGGCTCAGCTTGAGGCGGACCTCGGGCTGCGGCGAGTGCGGGAGCGAGGCGGTGGGAAGGCCAAGGTCATCGACGAAGAAGAGGCCGCCGCCGACGCTGTAGAGCTTGATGCGAGGGGGCATCTTCTCGAGGAGGCGGCCGAGCGAGACGGGCGACGGGGCGAGGGTCGTGCGGTTCTCGACATCCCCGCGCGGCCGAGGCTCGAAGAATACCTCCTCAAGCGCAGGGAGCGACGCCATGTACTCGACGAAGAAGGGGAGCTGGCCGTCCTGGCCGATCGAGACGAAGCTGATCTTCTCGAGGCGGTCGAAGGCACCGAGCCATCCGAGGAACGCGGCGTCCCATGCACGACGCTGGTACTTAGGCCAGTCAAGGATGTTGAGCGTGAGACGGCGCAGGTTGGTGCAGGCGGGCAGGCCGCGAAGGAGCTTGACCCGAACCTCCTCGCTGCCCACGAGGGAAAGAACGGAGAGGTTGCGGAGCGCAGTCGCCATGACCGACGAGAAGATGCGCGGCCAGATCGTTGGGTCCTCCGGGCTAGTGTAGGGCGTGGAGACGAACAACACGTCGAGGCGGGTCGAGCACATCTCGACGAGCTTGACAACCTTGTCAGGGGCGAGGCGGCGACGGTCGATCGACGCTCTCGGGCCGCCGAGCTCGGAGCTTGAGGGTCGGAAGGCTAGCTCGCGGATCTCGCGCGCAAGCTCCGGGCGCACGAGGAGGCCCTCGATGAGGTCGTCGTCGGCCCTCCAGAAGCAGGTCAACCTCGACCAGGCGATGCGGCGGCCGCCGAGCCTCCAAGCCGAGCAGACGCGCTGCATGCGGTACCCGAGCTCTCGCTGCGCCGACTCGGCCTCGAGAGCCTCGTCGTCGCTGGCCGAGACGAGCTCGAGGTGCTCGAGGATCAGGACGAACACCTCCTGCGGGAAGACGGGCGGTCCCACGATGACGTCTTCCTGGCTGCAGTGAGGTCTTGATCAGCTGTCGTCCCACTGTGTGCGCGCAGGGGGAGCGAGGACGCACTTGCTCGGCGAGATGAGGTCGGGCGACGAGGCCATCTTGAGCTCGACGACGACGCGATGAGGACCTTGACGAGGTGTACGAGGCGGATCCAGAGAGTCGAGGGCAGCAATGCCAGGCTCAGGCGACGCAAGCTGTGCGAGGCGAGGCGAGCTACAGTGAGCGGCAGGAGCGAGGAGGAGCCAGGCGAGCGCGACCTCAAGGTCCCGCTCCGTTCAGCTCGCAGTCGCTTGCACTGCTGTGTGCGCCGCGCCATGCACCGATCACTCGCCGCAACTCGGCTCTTGCGCCCGGCAAGTGCGCGCACCTTTGCCTCGTCGTCGTGCTGGTGCCAGTCCGAGCCGTTCGTCCTGCCTCCCTCTGCCGTTGCGCTGCCAAGGCAGTGCCAAGCTGACTCCGCACGCGCGCACACTAGATCGAGCGCCTCGGACCAGCCGCCACAACCGAGCGCAGCGCCAGAGCCCGCCGCCGCCTACTCGCTCCCGCAGGACGCCTTCGCCGGCGAGGACAGCCCATCGTCCGCCGCCTCCTTCCGCCCGTCGACCCGCCCACCGACGACCAAACCCCGCCAGCGACAGTTCCTCAGCACCGCCGAGGCCCAGGCGTTCGCCGACCTCCTCGGCGAGATCCTCCCGCGCTCGGCCCGTCCGCCCGACTCTGGGCCCTCCTCGGGCGGCGCACCAGGCGCGGGTGCCCCTCCACCCGGCCTCTTCGACATCTTCTCGCCCAGCACCGCCGCCGCCGGCCAGTCGCCCGAGGTCGCGTCGGGCGTGAGCCGCGTCCAGCAGGCGCTCATGCGCAAGGTCGGGCACAAGATGGGCGTCTCGCTCGAGCCGGGCTCGGGCCGTCTGCAGCGCAAGGCGCGCGACGAGTTGACCGAGCAGGAGACCCTCGAGCTCGACCGCCACCGCGAGGAGCTCGCGACCCTGCGCTCGGACAAGGACGTGCTCGAGTGGGGCATGCGCACCGTCTTTGGCCTCGGCGCGAGCTCGCGCGCCGGCATCCTCCCCGACCCGTCGACGCTCCCCATCGAGCTGCCCGCCTCGATCGACGCCGGCTCGGCCAACAAGGGCGCCGCAGCCACGGTCGGCCCCTCGTCGCGCCTGTTCCCCGACCTCCTCCACCTCCTCTTCCTCTCGCTGCGCGACACGCACCGCTCCCCGAACGCCGCCCTCTCCGTCTTCGCCCTCGCCGCGTCCAACCCGTTCTCGTACATCTCGGGCTGCACGACGGCGCTCTACAACGAGGTCCTGCGCACGCGCTGGGCCGAGGGCGACGTCGAGTCGCTCCTCGCGTCGCTCGAGGAGATGCGCGCCGCCGGCGTCGGCCTCGACGACCGCACGCGCGAGCTCGTCTCGGCCGTCGGCGAGGCCATGCGCGTCGACGAGGAGCGCGCCGACGTGCGCGTGTCGGCCCTCCTCAGCTCGCGGCAGCTCGGCGGCGCGGCGGGCATCCTCGACGAGCGCGAGCGCCAGGCCGAGGTCCTCAAGCGGCGCTTCTTCTCGGCGCACCAGGTCGACGCGTGGGGCCGCATGGACCGCATCGTCGAGGAGAACCTGTCCGAGATGGCGCGCGAGCGGCGCGAGCGCGACGAGGACCGGTGGCACGCCCAGGAGCAGACGCGCCTCTCGCTCGACGACCTCGAGCGCGACGCCATCGAACGCGAGCGACCGAGCCTCGTGAGCCGGCGCAGCCTCAGCCCGTACGACGAGGGCCAGTCGGCGTACTCGTCATCGTCGTCGGGGCCGGGTCGTCGCGGCGGCGGCTCGTCTCGCGGTGGAGGAGGGAGGATGACCGAGTTCGGCTGGAAGGACCCAGTGCCCGAGCGGGACGAGGACGGGCGCATGAGCTTGCCCAAGCGGCCCTCGTTCGCCAACCCGTACAAGATCCGCCGCAAGTCCTTAACCAAGGCCGAGAAGTCGTCCAAGGACGACAGGCACCCGGCGCTCTGGTGGAAGAACTGAGCGCTCCCGTTCCTCGCACCTTTTCCTCGAATCCTCTGTAGCTGTCCTCGCTCGCTCGCACGGGCCTCTCGCACCCTTCGCAACTCGCACTTTTGTCGCACTCCTCGCTTCTCGACGAGCCAGGTCAAGGAGAGCGCGCAACGATGCTTTGCAATAATGAGTCAAGAGTGAGGCAAATGCACAGGGAAAGGGGAGAGTGTAAGGACAGGAGGAGCTATAAGGTGCGAGGCGGCGGCGAGAGGAAGACGAGGGCGAGAGAGGTCGACGCTCACGACGACGACGCAGCGCCGCGTTCCTTGAGCAGCCGGATCGCCCCCTCGAGGAGGCACTCGTACACGCTGCGGAACTGGCGCGCGTTGGCGACGAGCGACATGCGCTGCTCGCGCAGCTCGTTGACGCCCGCAAAGACCGGGTCGGCCTGACCGAGGGCGGGTTCGTCGAGCGACGGCAAGGTCGGGTGCGGCGGCGGACCCGGCGATGCGGGCGGGCCCTCGAGCGACGACAACGAGAGACCTGCCGAGAGCTGCGACGTCTCGGGGTCCGACTGTCGCTCGAGGAGCGGCGGGCGCGCCGGCGTCGACGAGGCCGAGTCGCCCGTCGCGTCGATGTCCATCGCGTCGCCGCTCGCGCCGGCGACGCCGCTCGAGGACGAGGGCTGCTGGCCGCCGAGGTCTCGCCGCAGCTGGGCGAGGAGCGAGCTGACCATGATGAAGACGCCGGTGCGACCTACGCCGGCCGAGCAGTGCGCGAGGATGGGCGGCTCGAGGCCGCCGTGCTCGGCGACGTTCCACCCGACCTCGCGCATGTAGTCGCGCTGGGCGGCGTCGACCTCGTCGACGAGCGACACGACGTCGGCCGGCTCGGCGGGGATGTCAAAGTCGGGCCACGCTCGATACTGGATGTGGCGGATCTTGCGCGGCGAGGACGAGGCGGATGAGGAGGAGGAAGGAGCGCCGGCTGCACGAAAGCGGCGCTGCACCGTAATCGTGCGGCGGACGGTCGAGTCCTTGACGGTCGGCTCGGCCTTCTCGGGCTTGGTGTCGAACGCGGCGAAGAAGCCGCCGCCGGGCCCGCTCGCCGCACTCGCCGCCTCGGCCTCGAGGCGCTCACGGTCCTCCTCCTTGTGCGCAGCGTCGCCGTCGACGCTGACGTCCCACTCGCCGTCGTGCTGCGGCACCCAGTACCGGCCGCACTTGTCGCGCCCGGCCTCGCGCAGGTTGGTGAGCATGATGACGACGCCGACGTGCTCCTGGTCGCACATCTGCCAGAAGTCGCGGAACGTGGTCGGGAGCGGGCCCTGCGACGCGATGAAGCGCTTGGTCGAGCCGCGCAGGAAGAGGTGCGACGCGTTGACGTAGTCGGTCGCCGACGGCGAGTGCTGCTTGAGCCGCACCCGCGAGTGCTCGTACTGCGAGCGCGGAAGTGAGCTGCGTCAGCGAGCAGCACCTCGGCGCCGGCGAGAGCGGGGAGAGGAAGGGACGCACCGGGAAGATGTTCTTGAAGCGGTTCAGGTGGCCGAGCTCGACGCCTGCCGAGATGCCGAACTTGGCCCAGTGCTCGGCGTCGCCGTCGCTCTTGGCCGCCGCATCGCCCTGCGCGCCGCCCTTCTGCCCCTGACCCGCCTCGCCGCTCGCCTCGAGCGCCGTCTGCTGCGCGTGGAAGCGGAACATGCCCTCGAGGCGCTCGCGCTCGGCGACCTCGAGCTCGTAGAACTGTCGCGCGAGGCGATCGGCGCGCGACATGGGCGAGAGTCGGAGGAGGGCCTGGAGGTAGGGAGGGAGGGCGCCGGCGATGGCGGGAGGGACGGTGGGCAACTCGACCGGCGTGAGGTGCGCGAGCGAGCCCTCGAGCGAGAGAGCCTGCAGGAGGAGGACGCAGAGGGAGTTAGCCTCCTCCCCGGCAGCTCGGAGACGGAGAGAGCGGGACGCACCTCGCTGTTTTGGCGGATGTTGTCGAAGAAGGGGTTGGCGCTCGTGCGCAGCTGGTCGCGCTTGCCTGCGAGAACGGGATGGTGGCTCGCTCTGTCAGCTTTGCCGAAGCCGAGGGTCATGGGCGAGGCGAAAGTCGGCCGGTCGAGCGGCGCCGCCGGGTCGGGGGAGGCAGCAGACGTACCCGGTTCGTTGCCGCTCTTGCGGCGCTTGCCCATGTCGGGGCGCTGGCTCGCGAGCGACGAGATGCTGCCCTCGCCCTCGCTCGACAGCGGGCTCGTCGCCTTGCCGTCGACGCTGCGACGAGACGTCGGCAGCGCGCCCGGGTTGCCCGGCGCGCCGCCGCGCACCGACTCGTGCATGTAGGCCGACGTCGATGCGAGCTGGAACGCGGCGATGGGCAGGTCCCGGACCTGGAGGACGGGCCGGCCGTGCTTCTTCGAGCCTGGGCCGGCGCTGGCGCCGCTCGGCGACGACGTCGGGTCGGCCGCGAGGGACGCCGACAGGGGTCCTCGCTGCTGCGGCGCGCCGTCGAGAGGCGTCGACGTGCCCGTCCCAGGCGCCGACGATGGCGCGCCGCCGGCTGGGCCCGAGTGGAGGAGGACCTGCTGCTCGTCGGCCGAGAGGCCGCGCAGCTGCGTCCTCGCAGCGTACCAGCCGCCCTTGACCCACCCGAGCTTGCCCGCAAAGCCGGCCTTGTCGAACTTGGCGAGGAGCGACACGACGCCTTGGCCCTCGACGAGCGACGTCGACTCGTTGTCGAGGACGACAATGGCGGCGGCCGACGCCCACTTCTCGAACACGGCCTGGTCCGACGGCGGGAGGCCCTCGGCGACGCGGTCGATGCCGAACGCCGGGCGGCGGAGGAGCGTCGACGGGACGCAGATGTTGATGGCGCCCGTGAGGCGCTCGGCGACGTAGGCCGTGTGCGGGCGGATGTCGAGGAGGAGCAGGGGAGGCGGATCGGGTGCGACGTCGGGAGTTGCCGAGCTCAGGATGACGGTGAAGAGCGTATGCGGGTTGTAGAGGGTGTAGCGCGACGAGTTGACGACCGGGGCGGACGACGCCGGGGTCCGCGACGAGAGCGAGGAGGGTCGGCCTGCGACACGACGACCGGGCGGCATCGACATGGGGAACGAGAAGGACGACGGCGTCGCAGAGGTGGACGGGAACGAGATGCCTGCGGTAGTGCTCGGACCGGGCGTGGGCGGGACGGGGTGTGCCGAGGAGGAGGAGGTGGGTGGCGCGGCGAGGTCGAACGGGTTGGCCGTGGCGGTCGCCGCGGGCGTCGCGGCGTGGCTGTCCGACGAGGGGAAGAACGGCGAGCTCGCAGGCGCGTGCAGGGGCGTGCCAGGCCCGCCACTCGACGACGGCCCGCGGAGGAGGTGGTTGAACTTGGTGTTGAAGGCCGTCGACGAGGGCGAGAGCGCGAACGACGGCGGCGCCGATGCTGCCCAGCCGTCCGGCGCGCTCACCTTGCCCGCGCCGCCTGCCGGTCCTGCGTCGCCGCCACCGCCGAATGAGAAGCCCGCCTGGCCACCGCCGACCGCGTCATGGTGGAAACTGGTCCGCCCCTCGGCACCGCTCGCCGCCTGCCCGTTCTCGTCTGCGGCGGCAGGAACACCGTCACTGGCGCCGCTCGTGCCCCACCCGGGCGGGCCACGCTCGACGGCCGGCGTCGGCGGAGCGAAGTAGTCGGGCCCTGGTCGGTCGCCGTTGACGATGGTGGGCGAGAGGCGTGGGCGACTTGCGGGCGGGCCATGGAGCTTGTCGCGCATGTCGCGCAGTCCTGGGAGAGGCGCCAGACTGGCTGGCGGGATGGGGCGAGCGGGCGGAGAGCTGCGCCGGTGGAGATCGTCGAGGAGCGAGGGTGAGGCGAACGGCGTCGGGGGAGCGCGGCGCGGTCGGCTGTGTCGGTGCGGTGGACGTGTGTGGTCGGTGGCGGGTGCAAGAGCTACGCGAGCAGGGGCGCGCGGCTTGTAGCGAAGGGCGGCGGCCTCTCCTCCTTGTCTCGCTCCTTGCCGGGCGTCGCTCGCCGTCACCGTTTCGAGACCAACCTCTCTCGTGTCTCTAGGTGCAGCAGGCCGTCGCGCTCGAGCAGGCAGGCGATAGAACATGCCGCCCATAGCGCGACCGGGCCTCAAGAGGACGCCGCCCAGTCGACCTCGCTTTGACCTTCGGCGTCCGTAGCACGCTCGCGCTCACAGCGCGCACCGCCCTGTCAGCTCGCGCGCTACTCGCTTCTCAGTCTTTGCCTTGCACCGAGACACCTGAGCGGAAGCGCAGCGCCTCGCACCCGCTCGCGCTCGCTCCCCTGCGCTCCTCTCGCGCTCTCGCCGACTCTCTCGCTCGTCGCGGCGCAAAAAGCTCGTCGTTGCAGCCGCCCGCTACATCTCCCACACGGCGCCCCTCTCCGGGTGCTCGCGCTCGACGTCCCACCCGACGAGCGCGTCGAGGCACGCCCTGCCGACCTTGGGCTCGAGCTCCTCGACGACGGCCGGGTCGATGAAGGCGCCGCCGGTGCGGTCGGCAAAGACCATGTGGCAGGCGGCGGCGCGGATCTTGGGCGAGAGGTGCGAGAGATGCAGGAGGTGGGCGCTCTCCATCTGGTGGGTGCGACAGGGTCGAGAGTGAGGGAGGGGAAAGCGGCTCAGTTAGCGTGTGTGCGGTTGCGGCGGGAGGGACGAGAATGCGGCCGCACCTCGAGACTGGCGCAGTCCGGGTTGGCCTCGACGAGGTCGTCGATGAGCGTCTCGTTGTCGTCCTGGAAGTTGCGGTCGATGCGGCCCTGGCTCGAGTCTGCGGAACGCGTGTCCCTCGTCAGCAAGGACCTTCTGCGAATCGGATGACGAGCGAGACGGAGAGAGGGCCGCACAAAAGCAGTCTGCCGAGGCATGGAGCGCGAGCGAGCGGACTTTGCAGGTCGAGGACTCGACCGTGTCGGTCAAGGACGAGAGGAGCTGCGCGGCGAGCCCATCAATTCTTGCTTGGCTGGCCACGGAAGTGAGGAAGGGGAGGACTTACAGCGGCTTGGAGGTCTGCGTCTGCCGGGATCTGCAGGCGGAAGAACTGCGTCAGGCCGAGGACGAGGGCGGGGCAGCGTGAGGAGCAGGAGGGAAAGCCCTACCGGCGGCGAGAAGAGGTAGGGCGGCTCGGCCTTCTTGTCGCCGTCACCGTGCCAGTGCGCATAGTTGGTGCTGATCTGCAGAGCCTGCTTGGGGACGCCGATCGAGCCGACGGGGAGGGCAGGGTCGAGCGAACCGCACGAGCCGAACCTGCAGACGCACGCCTCGAGGGTCAGCTCGGCTCGTCCTCTTCCTGGAGCAAGAGAGGAGTGAGCGCGGACCGGATGATGGCGAGGTCGCCGTCGACGACTGCCCGCACCTCGCGCACGAAGAAGTCGACCATGGCGACACCTGGAGGAGCGCGAGTCAGCGTCCCTGCTGTTCCGCATGGAGGACGAGGACGCACCCATGCCGATGGCGATGAGGGTGACGGGCACGCCCTTGTAGCGGCCCGTCACGGTCGTGTAGCCTCGCGCCGAGGCGTGCTCGAACGGCTTGGGCTCCTTGTCGAGGAAGCGCTTGAAGCGGTGAAGGCGGGCCGGGTCGCCGACGGTGACGATGCGGTTCGCGACTTGACCTGTCGTCGTCGTCGGAAGACTCTGGGTCAGCGGCGAGCTCGAAGGAGCCGTGCGCGCTCGCAAAGAAGCGGCGCTGTCGTCGTCGCGAGGAGGAGGGAGAGGCAGGAGCTCACCCGACTTGACCGAGACGTGGTACACGCGGCCATCAGCTGTAGATGGGCATGCAGGATGGTCAGTGGTGCAAGATGCGGTCGTGGAGGACGAGACCGAGGGCTTGCCGTCCATCGGCTGCGAGCAGTGGGGAGAGCACGAGGTCAGCGCGCGAGGATGAGCACCGAGATGGGAGACGGGCGCACAAAGTTGGCATTGCTGATCTTGTCGAGCATCTTGTGCAGTCTCTGGGCGAGGTACCGAGGTGCGAGATAGCGAGTCGAGCGAGGTCGGGCGGGGGAGGTCGAGTCGAAGGAGGGTTGAGGCGCTGTAGGTTTTGGCGCGGGGCGGGAGGGAGAGCTGTAAGGTCGGAGCTGCTACAGGTAGAGCGGATCTGAGCAGCGAGCGAGTAGCGGAAGTGAGAGGGGTGGCTCAACGAGACCCGCGAGGCGGAGCGGCCGAGATGCGGGCCTCGCGCTCTCACACCACCCAGGGCCGCGCTGCACGCCACAAGCGCGCGCGCAAGAGCTTGTCCTAGCTGCTGCCAGCCCCAGCGCGGCCGCACACCGCGACACGCACCCCCTCCTCCCGCCACTCGACTCGTCGCGGCGACCCTGCCGACAACCACCTTGCTCCGCCTCGCAGCCCAGTGGGTGCGAGCTGGGCACGCGCTGTACCGCCACTCGAGCCCGCTCGGTGCGTCTCCCGCTCCCTGACGCGTCCACTCGTGACGTGAGCTGACCCCGCTCCATTCTCATCTCCCAGCGCGACTTCCCTTCCACCTCCCTCCTCGTACGACCATGCACCACCACGCAGAGCCCGTCATCTCCGACTCGGAGCCCGAGTGCACCTCGCCGCTCCCGCAAGTGCCCGCGCACAAGACGGCCGCGAGCCGGTCGAGCCGTCGCCGCACGTCGGACGAGCGCCCGGGCTTGAGCACCGGCGAGGGCGACGGCCGCGACGTGCTCGTCCTGTCGTCGGCGTCCGAGAGCGAGGGCGACGGCAAGCCCGTCACGTCGTCCTACTTTGCGCGCTCGGCGACGACCAAGCGCCGCAAGCGTCCCTCGCCCGACGGTCCCGACGACGACTGGCCTTTCGCCGGTCTCGCCGGCCTCGAGCCCCTCCGCAGCGGGTCCTCGGGCGCGAGGCTCGCGTCGAGCGACTCGCGCTCGCGCTCGGGTAGCAGCGCCGAGCTCGTCATCCCGACCCTCCGCTCCCCGTCCGCCGCGACCTCGACCGCAACCTCGCACTCGCCCGACCTCGCGCCTGCGCCCTCGACCTCGTCCAACAAGGTCCCTTGGGCCGGCCTGTCGTTCATCTCGGCCCGCGACCTCCTCGGCGCGAGCCACTCGCCCGCCCCGCGCGCCGACGACAGCGACGAGGAGCTCCTCCCGCCCGCCCAGCTCGGCCGTGCCGCGTCGGCGGCGGTCAAGGACACGGCTCCCGTCGCTGGCGTCGCCGAGAAGAAGAAGAAGAAGCCGACGCCCGCGCCGCCACGTTCGATCTCGGTCGAGTCGCACTCGTCGGTCGAGGTCCTCGAGCCTGCTCCGCGCGCCAAGGGCGCGAGCCGCTCCGCCAAGGTGCCCCCTCGCCGCCGCCGCGCCGCTCACGCCGACCCCGACGACGACGTCGTCGTGCGCGAGGACTCGGGCGGGTCCGGCGGCTCGTCGACCGGCTCGCTGCCGCAGCCGCCGAGCGAGTGGCGCGACCGCTTCGAGCGCGGAGCGTCCTCCAGCGCGCACATGGCGGGCGCTCCTCGCGCCGGCAGCCAGGCGCCGGCGGCGACGCCAATGCCGACGCCGTCGTCGTCGGTGCGCCGCAAGCCGTGGGAGGACCTCGAGGCCAAGCTCGCCTCGGGCAAGGGCAAGAAGAAGGCGGCCAAGCCCCGCCCGCGTGCGGTCAAGGCGGTCAAGGCCGAGGTCGTCGAGGTGGACGAGCTCGAGAGCGACGAGGACGAGGCGGCGGTCGTCGTGTCGAGCAGCAGCGCTCGGGCCTCGTCGTCCCGTTCGGCGTCGACGGCCGAACCGGCCAAGCCGCGCCTCAAGAGCACCACCTTCCTCCCGACGCCGATGGCGCTCCCCGCCGACGCCCGCCTGCGCCTCCTCTCGTCGTGCCCGCTCCCGCTGTGCGGCCTCCCGCTGCCGGTGACCAAGGCGCTCTCGACGCGCCAGAACCACCTCCGCACCTGCGCCAAGAAGCTCGCCATCACGGCCACGACCGTGTCGGACCTCGTCGACGCGCAGATCGTCGCCCTCGCCGACGCCGCCGACGCCGCCCGCCTCGCGACGCTCGAGTCGCACACCCTGTTCGACCAGAGCATCGGGCGCGGGCTCGGCGGCGCGGGCAAGATGGACGTGCGCGTCGTCGGCGTCGAGGGCTACGCAGACGGCGACCCGGCGGCGTGGAACCGCGCGACCAAGGAGGTCCAGGACGAGGTCGACCTCGCGCGCAAGAAGGCTGGGCGCCCCAAGGACCTCAAGCTCGAGCGAATGGCCAAGGAGATCCGCCGCGAGCGCGCCGAGGCGGCCAAGAAGGGCGACGGCGGCGGGTGGGACGTCGGCGAGGAGAACAAGCCGCGCGTCGATGACGCCGCCGACGAGGACGAGAAGGAGGGCGACGACGCGATGCCGCCGTCGACGGGCCGCCTGCGCGCCGACACGCCCACGAGCCGTAAGGCGGTCGTGCAGCGCGCCGAGGCGCTCCTCGGCTCGACGAGCGCCAGTGCCACCTCGGCGACGGTCGACTCGGACGGCGACGACGTCCTCGACTTTGACGGCGCCGACGGGCCCCTCTTCACCTGCGACATGACGCCGCCTCGTCCGACCCAGGTGTTCGAGCCGAGCATCTTTGCGCCGTCGACCCGGCTCGACTCGGACTCGAGCGTCGAGGTGATCAAGACGACGAGCGGGGCCGCTCCGGCGCGGCCTCGCTCGCCCTTTCGAGGGCTGTTGCTGCAGGACCCGTGCAGCAACAGCAACACCGACAAGGGTCCCCAACTCGGGCGTCGCAGCAGCAACAGCAGCAACGCCCGCGACTCGCTCTGGCGAGCCGCAGCAGGTCGCGACGACGCCGTCAAAGTCGTCGTGCGTCGTCTTTCAGTGCTACTCTCCTCGTACCGCGATATGTTCCTCACTGACTCGACCCTCTCGAATGCAGCTCAAGAAGCCTCGTCTCGCCTCGAACGACGAGTCCGCTCACGCCGAGCGCAACGCGCGTGATGAGAACGCTTGGTTTATCCAGCCCTGAGCGCGCCGTCGCGTTCGCGCCCGCCGCCGCCGATGACGACGAAGCAGTGTGGATGGAGGAAGAGTCGAGCGCCGACCTCGTCCTGGTCGGCGGAGCGGACATCGGCGCCGAGTCGAGCGAGGAAGAGCCGCTCGCCAGCGTCATCCGCCGCACTGCCGCGTCTACGCCGGCTCGTCACCGCCACATGCACACCTTCCTCGCCTCCTCCCCTCTCCCCAGACGCCCTCCCTCTCCCGCCTCCGACAGCGACGACTGCCTCCCTCAGCCCGTTCGCCTCCCTCAGCCCGTTCGCCTCTCCCAGCCCGTTCGCCTTCCCGCACCCGCTCGCCGCCTTCAGCACACCTCTCCCGCCATCCCCAACGCGCCGCCCACGTCTTCAGCCCCCGCGCCGGCGTTGGCGCCGCCCGACTACTCGTCGCTGTCGCTCGCCGCCCTGCAGCGCAAGGTCGCCACGTACGGCTTCCGCCCGTCCAAGGAGCGCAGCGTCCTCGAGCGGCAGCTCGCCGACGTGTGGCGCGCGCTGCACCCTGCCGGCGCGAGCGAGACGGGCGGTGCTGCGGCCGAGGGCGGCGCGGCGGGCTCATCGCCGTCGTCGCCGCCGCCGCCGAAGAAGACGCGAGGGCGCAAGAAGAAGGTCGTCGCCGAGGAGGTGGACGACGCAGACGGTTCGACGGTGCAGGACGACGGCGAGTCGGTCGGCGAGAAGCTGCGGCGGCTCGTCGTCGCTGACGAGGGCCTCTACCTGCGCATCTTGCGGTACGAGGTGCGCCCCGTTCCTGCCGCTTGCGCCCTGCCTGCTCCGTAGTAGCTGACTCTCCTCTCACGCTTGCAGCCCATCCACTTCGACGAGTTTGTCGCCCTCGCGAGCCGGGGCGGCGTCAAGATCGCCAAGCCGCTCCTCGTGCGCTTCCTCGACGAGCAGGTGCGCCTCTCCGTCTCCTCTTCCCGCTCGACGAGCTTCACCTGACGCTCACTCTCTCGCAGAGCATCACGTTCTTCACGCAAGACCCGACCGGCGGGACGAGGCGCCGCTACCGGTGATACCCTGTCGCGCGTCGTGCTCTTCCTCCCTTTCCTCCCCCTCCTTCCTCACGTGCCCCTCCGCTTCCTGTTCGTGCTCTCCCTTTACCGACCTCGCCGTCGTTCCGCCTGGTGCCGCCGACTTGCCCTTTGTCGCTTGTAGTCTCTCTCGCAGTGCGATTCCTCTTCCTTACCTCCCGCTCGTCGCCGAGCCTCTCTCGACGAGTGCGCTCTTATCTGCGGCGTCCCTGAGCCACCACGCGAGAGAGAATGAGAGGAACAGCAAGATGATGCAGCGCAAGCAGGCTCTACTACTAGGGCGCCGCGCCCGGGTTGACGTCGTCCCTCACTGCTTCATCCTCGCCCGGTGGCTCAGCTCGCCGAGCCTCCTGCGGGCGCCTCTCGGCGCCGCCGACTCTCACGTTCAAAGCCTCGCCTTGATCAGGACTGACCGGCATTGCAGTCCCGGCGCTGCGTGCGCTGGTGCAAGGTCAAGGTCAATGTCGCGCACGAGCCCTTCGCGCCGCTGCGGCCAAGCCCGAAGCTAGATGCTGCCCGAGCTGAGCATTCGGCCGCAGCAGGTCCTGACTGCGATTTGCCGGGTCTTGAAGCTTGGGGCGAGCGGGCGAGGCCGAGGGCGCGCAGCAGAGGAGGTGGCGCGGTGGAGGGGGAAAGGGGGACCTAGGTGGTGCTGATCGAGGAGCTGGCCGGTCGCTATGCGGCTCTGAGGTCAGCTGAGGGAGGGAGGTAGGGACGCTCGTCAGCTCGGGCATCCCGGCTCGTCGCGCTCGAGATGGGCGAGAAGGGCGAGAGGGGGAGGAGGAGAAGGGGAGTGGACAAACCTGTGCTGGAGCGGGCGTAGCGGGAAGCTGGCAGACGGCATTTGAAGCTACTTCGACGACCTCCAGGGCAGCTTGTGGCCCTCAGAGCTGTCGCCGCCGTGGTCGACGAGCCGACAACGGCGAGGACGATGAGGACAGCAGAGTCGCGACGACGCAGCGGGCGCGGTCGTGGAGCCCACAGGAAGTCCTTTAGAGCTACCAGAGCAGGCCTAGCTGTCGATCTGGTGCACCTGAGCGCGAGAGCGAGCTGGCGAAGGCGGAAGAGCTGGCCCCCACCTCGTCCCCGTCCCTCTCGTCGTCACCCTTCACCGCTCGCTCGCTAGCTGAGCCACGTTCCACCTGGCGAGTACCTCATCGCCTTCGAGTCGAGCTAGAGCCTGCAAGAACTTCATCGAGGCCCGGTAGCCCTGTCGAGCTTCGCCCTCGTTCCTTTGAGCAACACGGTGCGTCCTCGCTCCCTCCTGAGCCCGCCGAGGAGGCATGCAAGGCAGCAGAAGAGCTGATACGAGCCTCTTGAACACAGACACACATCATGGCCGAGTCGCAGCAGCCCCACAACCCGCTCCTCCCGTCGCCCATCAGCCGCCTGCCGCGCGAGCTCCTCGACCAGGTCTTCGGGCATCTCGAGCTGTCGATGGACAGCGAGGATAGACCCAAGATCTTCAAGGCCGAGATCAAGCTGCGCAAGCTCGGCACCAACGTCTCGCTCGTCTGCAAGGCCTGGCACCTCGCCGGCCGCCGCGTCGCCTGGTCGCAGGTGACCTGCCTGTGGGACGACGGGCGGCTCGTCGAGTTCCTCCTCAAGGACGAGAACGACAAGATCGTCAAGGAGATCCGCAAGCTCGTCCTCATCCAGCCGGTCCAGGGCATGCAGTCGTCGACGTCCGACCTGCACCGCCGTGCCGCGGTCGACTTCGTCCGGCTCGTCGAGAGGTGTTCGACGCGCCTCAACGTCCTCAAGTGCAGGTTCCCCGAGGAGGCCCCGGCTCTCTGGGCTCGCCTCGCCACGGCCACCTCCGCAGCAAGCCTCCGCACGCTCGAATTGGCCACCCCGATCAGCAGCGACGACGCCTTCCTGTCCCTCTCGCGCGCTCTGGCCAAGTTCAGCCAGCTCAAGGCCCTCACCGTGTACCCCAGCCTGTGTCCTGGGTGGCAAGAACTCAGATCGAGCAGTCCAAGTGAGCCGGCGCCTGTCGTGCCCGCCCTCTCGGTCACGGACCTCGTCCTGTACCCACGCGGCGACAGGACGGTCCAGCCGACACTCGCCATGGGTCCGCACCTCGCGTCGCTGCTCGACTCGGACCAGTTGCGCTCCCTCTACCTCAGGACGTCGGCTCGCGATGCTGCCGCCCTCACGTGGATCGGCCAGTTCCGCAACCTCGAGCACATCTTCCTCAACATTTCGATGACGATTACGCCGCGCGGTCCGACCATCTCCTACTTTGTCGAGGTCGTGTCCTCGCTGCCCGTCGTCAGGCGGGTCTTCGTCGGCTCAGACCCGGGCGAGGACGCAAAGCGCGGCATGCGCCTGGAGCCGTCGCCCATCTCGCTCGGCCGCCTCCTCGCCAAGCTTCCGCCCCGTGTCGAGTACTACAACATCGGCGGCGGCGTCTACTTCGTCGAGGACCTCGGCCTGTCCATGGTCGCCGAGGACCGCCTGCCGACGCCCGAGTTTCACCTCAACCTCAACCTCAAGCTCGAGCAGGACAAGGAGGCGAGGCCGAGGACGATCTTCCGCCGCACCCAGGCAGATGGTCGACAGTCTTGGTCGCGTTTGGTCGCAGGTGCGCCGCATATTCCCTTTCGACGTCGTCGAGCCACGGGCTGATGCACACTCGGGCGCCTGCAGCTCGCCCAGTCTGGTCGCCATAGGGACGCGATCCCCAAGGAGACGGTCTACTCGCGGGACCAGGCGTAGACGACAACTGCGCGTCTCGACGTCGCCGCTCGTCCGCCCGCTCCCCCTCCCCCTCAGCCCTCTCGACGTCTCCTCGCCCTCTCTCTCTTCCTCCCTCTCTCCCTCACCCTCTCGCACGCCTTCGTCCGTCTCCGCCCTCGTCCCCGCCGTTGCCGTCGCCTGCACCCTCGCCATCCCCTCGACCTCGCCTTTGCCCCTCGCCTCGCCTCGCCTCGCCTCGCCCTTTCTCGACCTGGCTTCGCACCCTCGCTCGGCGCGACCTTATACCCTCTCCCCATCCCCACTTTATGCCCCTCACCGCACTGCAGCCGTATCATCGTTTGTCCTCGAGAGGTTGTCGCCGGCGAGAGCGGCTCGAGCGCAAGCACGGAAGACGCTCCTCGAGCCGGATCCGCTCCCGCTCTCTTGCACGGTCCTCGCTCTCGCTCGACAACGGGATTTGGCACGATCCCGCTGCAGGGCCGGCGTGCTCTGGAGCTCGAGCAGGTCGTACATCCTCACCTCGCTCCACGCTCCCTCTCGCTCGTCGTCATCACGCTCGCCGGCCAGTCGAAGCTCTCGCTCGCTAGCTGTCACTCGAGGAGGCTCGGCATGAAGGAAGTACAACAACAGCTAGTCTTTGTGCGCCTCCTCGCTCCCTCGCTCGGACCTCCTCCTCGGCAGCCCGTCCCTCCTCGGCTCCCCTCTCTCAGGCAGGCGCCGCGCCCCACACCTGGACGGTCCCGTCCGAGCTCGCCGTGATGAGCTGCTGCTCCTTGGGGTGGTGCGCCGTCCAGAGGATGGGCTTGTCGTGCGCCTTGAAGGAGGCGCGAGCGAGAGGGTTGCCCTGCGTGCGCGCGAGGGAGGAGGAGGGCTGCGTCAGCGCTGCACTCGAGGAACCGCGCGCACAGGTGAACGAACGAGCTGGTCGCTCGTCGAAGGAGGAGACGAGGGGGAAGCAGTGCGACGCACCGACTCGAGGTCCCACCCCCACACCTTGCCATCCTCGTCGCCGCAGAACACCGTCTCCTCCCTCGCGCCGATGCAGCTCTGCGAGCGGTAGCTCGTGTTCTTGTGCCCGGTGAACGACTGGACGACGGTGCCGTTCGACAGGTCGAGGAGGCGGTGCGTGCTGGCGAGCGTCGAGACGAGGAGGAGGGACGAGTCGACCGTGAGCGAGAGGGAGGTGACGGGCTCTGTGAGGTCGACAGGGCGTAAGGGCGAGTACTGGGACAAGCTGGACGACTTGAGGGCCTGGAGCGAGCGCTCGCCGGCCGGAAGAGAGGAAGGGAGAGAGCGACGCACGGTCGAAGAAGTCGGCCTGCAGCTGGCCCATGCGCAGGTCGTAGGTGCGCGCGTAGCCGTCGACACAGCCCGTGATGACGAGGTGGTCGCGGATGAGGACGCTCGTGATCGAGTCGCGCGCCTCGTCGAGCACTTGGAGCGGCGCGCGGTTCTGCGACCTGCGGAGCGGTCATCGCGCGTCAGTCTTGGCCACTCAGTTCAGCTTGAGCGGCAGCTCGACGCACTTGATGTCGAACAGTCGGACCGTCGTGTCGAACGAGCCTGTGGGGCGCCCACAGCGGGTCAGCTCAGGTCGCCAGGCTCGAGGAAGAGGAGGGACGCACCGCTGGCGAGCACGCTCGCGTCTCGGTTCCAGGCGACGGCGTTAACCTTGCCGACGTGACCGGTGAGGCGACGGAGAATGCCGCCCGACGTGACGTCCCACAGGAAGACGCTGCGGTCGCCGCCGCACGAGGCGAAGCGCGTGTTGTCGTGCGTGCTGCAGGGCGACGAGGCGAGGTTAGCGGGCTCGCGCAGCTGCACCTCGTCGCGCACGTGCAGCGGACAGGCTGCACAAGCTTGAGTACAGGAAGGAGAGAGTGCCGACGCACCAAGCCAGGCCGAGGACCTCGTAGCCGTGCCCGCCGTACGACTTGATCTCGGCGCCGGTCTTTGCGTTGGTGAGCCGGATCTGGCGGTCTGCACCTCCTGTGAGGATGTAAGAGCTGCCCGTGTTGTACACGGCCGTGTGGACGGCGCCCTTGTGCGCGTCGATGGCGAAGAGGAGGTGGGACGGTGGGGAGCGGGGTGGGGCCATGGTCGCGCCGCTTGTGGCTGCTCGCCTTGCGCGGGAGGAGCACAGACAGGAAGCCGAGCACGCGCAGAGCCGGTCCCGAGCGAGTGCGGCGGTCGACGGGAGGAGGAGGAGGTCCGGCTCATCGTCCAACTCGCTCTTGCTCTCCACCACGCTCGCTGTCATCGCCGAGGGCTGAGCTCAGAGCACTCTAGCGCTTCTGTCGACCCTCTAGAACGCCTCTGTGCACCTCTTCAAGCTCCTCGTCGCGTCGTCGTTCAAGCCCAGATGGCCTCGTCTCGCGACCTCATCTCGCCAAGCAGGTGCGTCCCTGCTTCCCCTGCGCGCACACAGTGGGACGACAGCTGACCAAGAACCCACTGCAGCCAGGAAGCCGTCATCGTGGGACCGCCCGTCTTCCCGCAGGAGGTGTTCGCCCTGATCCTCGAGCACCTCGAGCCCGTCGAGCACTCGGCCAGGCACGACGCGCGCCTCAACGACGCGCGCCTCAAGGCCGAGTCGGCACAGCGCGAGCTTGGGTACCGCATGCAGCGCGTCTGCACGGCCTGGTGGGTCCTCGGCCGCCGCATCGCCTGGTCGAGCGTGACCTACTTCTGGAACGCCAACGACTACCTCATCGAGGGCCTCCTCATGCGCCCGGAGCTTGCGCGCGAGATCCGCGAGCTAGCCTTCCGACCCTCACACTCCAAGCTCGGCGGCCCGAGAGCGTCGATCGACCGTCGCCGCCGCGCCCCTGACAAGGTCGTCAAGCTCATCGAGATGTGCTCGACCCGCCTCGACGTGTTGTCCGTCTACACGCCCTACACTGGCCCGGAGGACCCGACGTTCTGGCCGCGCATCTTCTCGTCGGCCATGACGACTACGCTCCGCGACCTCGCCATCCTTGCGCGCGTGCCCAGCGAGGAGGTCATGGTCAAGCTCGTTCGCGGCCTCGCCGCATTCACCAACGTGCGCCGTCTCACCCTCGCCATCTTCGACTCGTCTGGGTGGCAGCCTCGCACACTGGACGCCGCGCTTCTTGGCCGGCTCGGTGCCTTCGACCGCCTCGAGAAGATCAGCTTCGTCTCGATCGGCCAGGACGGCCAGCTCCCCTTCTTCGTCGAGTACATGGCGTCGCTCCCTGCGCTTGAGGAGGCATTCTTCGAGCCTCGGCCGCGCGAGGATGCCGAGCCCCTCTTGACCCTCGCCCGGTCGCCCGTCTCGCTCGGCCGCCTCCTCGAGAAGATGCCCCCTCGCATCAAGCTCTACAGCGTCGGCGGCGGCCTCTTCTTCGTCAACGACCTTGGCCTCCCCACCGCCTCGCTCCCGCACTCGCCGCAGCCCGAGGTCCGCCTCCAGCTGAGCCTCAAGATCGACGGCGCCCAGATGGCTCGCGCCGCCGTGCTCGTCCGCCGCACCAATGCCAATGGCGTCCAACTCTGGTCAATCCTGCCCAAGGTGCGCTTCCCCATGCCGCTGTTCCTCTCAGGCTCGAGGCTGACTCGCTTGCCCGGACCTGCAGAAGGACAACTCGGCCGTCGGCGACCAGGCTGGCCGCGCCTGACGTACTCGACCTCGTGCGTCACTCTCTCATTCTTCTCCTACTCAAGCCACCCGTGCTGACCCCTCTCTTGCACAGGGACGACCTCTTCTCGCACTCCTCCTCGCCTGCGCCTCTCCTCCCGCTCGCCGCCTCTCGCGCCTTTGTTCGAGCCGTCCCTCCCCCTCAGTAACCCTCAGTGCACAACCTACTCCTGCCTGCAACGATGCGAGCATTTTGCGACTCGGGTCTGAGCCCGCTGAAAGCTTGATCGTCGCCGAGCGAGGCGAGTCGACTCTCCTCAAGCGAGCGACGCTCTCGGCCTTCCTCAGATCAGCGAGTGCGTGGCTCTCGTCGGCGTCTCGTCTCGAGGTCGTCAGCAGAAGGAGTACGAGATGCTGCAGTGCAAAGATGCCGCGCCTGCTCGCGCACGGTCACCCACTCGGCTGCGTCCTCCTTCCTCGCACGCTCCGCTCTGTCAGCGCCTCCACCATGCTCACTCCTCCGCCTCGCCTGCTCGTCCACCTTCTTGAAGAGTTTCGCATCGTCGATGACCGGCCGTCGCCGCGCACCCGACGCTGCTCTGCTCGTGCGAGAGCAAGGGTCAACGCCTTGCTCAGGCCCTGCGTCGAGCGCGGCAGAAAACCATGCTCGATGCTGGCTGGGCCGAAGCAGAGAGGTCGGCTCAAGGTAGGCTGAGACGGTGATGCGTAAGATAGGCGGGCGAGGTGCATGCGGACGAGGTCGAGGGCGTGCGGCCGAGGTGTGTCGGTCGAGGGGGGAGAAGGCGAGCTTGACGGTGCCGGAGGTGAAGCTGGACCGTCGGCATGCGGCTTTGAAGTTGGCTGAGAGACGAGAGGTGCAGAGGCTCGTCAGCTCTGTGACTTTGACTGGTCGCGCTCGAGGGGGGCGAGAGGGGCGAGAGGGGGAGGAGGAGAAGGGGAGTGGACGGACCTGCGCTGAATCGGGACGCAGCGGGAAGCTAGCAGAGAGGCACTCAAAGCTAGCTCGAAGCTCTCCAGGCCAGCATGTGGCCCTGAGAGCTGTCGCCGCCAAGGTCGACGAGCTGAAGACGGCGTGGACGATGAGGACGCCAGAGCCGCGGCAACAGTGCGAGGGCGCCTGCAGAGTCGGAACTAGCTCTTGTAGAGTCACAAAAGCCGCTCTAGCTGTCGGCCTGGTGCATCTGTGGGTGAGAGCGAGCTGGCGAGGGCGAAAGAGGTGGCCCCCACCTCGTCCTCCTCCTCGATCTCCTCATCCCGCCATGCTCAGCGCAAGAGACCAGGAGTGCCTCGAAGTGCGCTCAGTCGTTCTTCCTCGACCGGCTCCCGACAGCGCTGACCCACTCTTCGCGCGTCTTGCAGCTCCTTCGCGCCGTTCCTCCCCTCCTCTCGCCCGACCTCCCGTCGCTCCCGCCCTCTGCACTCGCCGCCGACGCAGGGTCGCTCAAGCGCAAGCGAGAACCTAGTGGCGATTCGGCGACTGCGACAGTCGGGCTCGGTCTCGAAGGAACGGTCCCCGTCGAGCAGCCTCTTCCCGCCGCGGCTAGCAAGTGCGTCTCTACCCTCTCGAGCCTGGCGCGAGGTGCTCTACTGACTCTCACGGCACCTTCAGACGATCTCGACCTGCTGCTCCGCCCCCGCCGCCACCTCCTGCACCCTCGTCTCGCGGCCCTCCTGCGCCTCCTCCCCCTCCACCAGCCGCTCCCCCGCCGGCCGACCTGCGCAACTCGCCTGCGCTCGCAACCGCCAAGCTCCCCATCGTCAAGGGATCGCCGGTTATCGGCTCGACGTCGATCTCGCGAGTCGACCGCGAGGCAGAGTGGAGGAAGGACTGGCCCAAGGACCGGCTGCGGAAACTCGCCGCACAGTGCGTCTCTCCTCGTCGCTGCAGCCTTCTCGCACAGCACTGACTCGCCGGCGACCTGCAGGTGTCGCGACCACGGTCGCAAGCTCAAGCACGCCGGCGACGCCATCGGCCGCGCCTCGTCGCCCGGGCGCAAGGACGTCCTGCGCGCGCTCGCCCACCACGTCGACTCGATCCTCCTCTACGTCTTCAGCTTCTGGTGCGACGATGCGGCGAGTCGAGCGTGCAACGTCCAGCAGTGGGGCAGCATGTTCGGCCTGATCGCGTTCGTGCGCAAGATGGCCGAGCGCGAGAACGTCGCCGTCGTCGTCGGCATGTGGTGCGTCCGCTGTCGTCAGCAGCTCACCTCTCGGTCTCGAGTCGCTGACTCTCGTCCTCGCAGCACGCGCATGGAGGCGATCGCCGTCTACACGACGTCGATGCACGAGCAGAAGGCGCTCAACTTTGCCGGGACGCAGCTCACCAAGGCGCACTCGTCGACCGCCGCGCCGAGCGCGCGCCCTCCCCCTCCTCCTCCTCCAGCACCAGGACGGCCACCTCCCCCTCCCGGGCCGCCGCCACCACCACCGCCACCGCCTGCTCCTCCCACCGATGCGCCTTCCGCCTCTCCCTCGTCCGGCACGACCGAGTCGCCCGCCGCCGTTCCCTCCCCAGCACCCGCGCTCGCCGCCCTCCCGAGCACTTCCTCGGCCGCCTCGACCTCGACCAAGGCGTACGACGACTTCCTGCGGTCGTTCCTGCGCGCGTCGCCCGACCTGTTCCGGCACCAGCGCCTGTACGACGACTCGTGCGCGCTCCTGTCGCCGGCCGTCCTCGCGTCGTCGTTCCCGCGCACGTGGGCGCTGTGCACGTGCCCGGACGAGCAGACGAGCCTGACGAGCTTTGTCGTGCCGGCGCGGCCGTGGCGGTTCGCGTGGCCGGCCGAGCTGGGCAGGGGCACGCTCGGGCACCAGGTGGCGTGGGCGAGGGCCATCTTGGAGGAGTGGAGCGAGAACGAGGGGCTCGGGTACGTCCCTGAGGATGTCGGAGCGGGCGTGTGAAATGCAGCTCGACGTCGTCCCGGTGTCCGCGGACTTTGTGCGCGGAGGAGCAGCGCCTCCGCTCTCGAGAGCAGCTCGGGCCAGAGGTCGGCCGCCGCTCTCGCTCCCACCTCACCCCGCCTGCTACGAGCGACCAAGTGCCATGCGTCAGAAGCGCACCAAGGGCGCCCGCAAGGTCATGCAGCTCTATCAGAGCGCGTTCGGGTTCCGGTGCGTCTCTCCGCCGCCTCATCTCCCTCGACGGCGAGCGGGTCGACCAGGCCTGTGCCCCCGTCTGCGGGATCGGGATCTCGCGCTGACACGAACATGCATCCGCAGCGAGCCCTACCAGCTGCTCAGTGCGTCTTGGCCTGCGCTCCCTTTCCCCTCCTCCCCGCCTGCTCGACGGACCTGACCCGTTCTCTCGCCCGCCTCGCAGTGGATGCCGCCTTCGTCCAGTCGAGCGTCAAGCAGAAGTTCGAGCTCATGTCGAGGCTGCACGACGTCCTGCAGGGTGTCGTCAAGCCGAGTGCGTCTTCTCCTCCTCCTTCCTCTCCTCGCTCATGAGCAGCTCGCTGATCTCCCTCTCGTCGGCCTCCTCGCGCAGTGATCACCCAGTGCTGCATGCAGGCGCTGTACAACCTGGGCGAGGAGGCGCAGGACGTCGTCGACGTCGCCAAGGGCTTTGAGCGGCGCATGTGCAACCACCTCAAGGCCCGACCCGAGGACGAGTGCTTGACCGCCATGGCCGGTGCGTCCTCCTTCCCTCCTCTCTCCCTCTCCACCAGGGTCGCACGAGCTGACGAGGCACGCCCTCCACAGGCTCGGACAATCGCAACCGCTACGTCTTTGCGACCCAGTCGCTCGCGCTCCGACAAGCGCTGCGCAAGGTGCCCGGCTCGCCCATCATCTACATCGCTCGGAGCGTGCTCCTCCTCGAGGCGCCGTCGGACCAGACACTCGCCAAGAAGCACCAGGTGCGTGGCCGTCTCCCTGTCTCTGGTCGATGCGACGAGAGGCTGCCCTCTCGCCTCGTTCGCCTGGACGATTCGAGCTCGTCACGCATGCTCACCAATATCATCCTCCCCTGTCGCGCGCAGATGGAGACGGCCAAGCTGCACGTCTCGGCGCAAGAGCTCGCCGCCATCACGGGCAAGCCCGTCCCCTCCTCCGCTCCCGAACCCTCGACCTCGACCTCGACCGCGACCGGCGCCGCCGACGCCGCGCCCGACGCCGCGCCCAAAAAGCCGCGCAAGCCCAAGGGCCCCAAGGGCCCGAACCCGCTCAGCGTGCGCAGCAAGAAGAAGGGCGCCACGCCCGGCGGCGGCGGCGAGGCGGGCGGGCGGCCGCCGAAGAAGCGCAGCAGGGACGGCGAGGAGCACGACGGGCCGGATCGCGAGGCCGAGCGCGAGGGCAAACGGAAGCGCGAGGAGGAGAGCAAGGTGGCGAGCATGCCGACGAGGGGAGACGGCGAGGCGAGGAAGAAGCGCAAGCGGAGGAAGAAGGGCACGGCTGCGGGTGGCGGCGACGCGGGCGAGGGCGGCGGCGATGATGGAGGAGGGAGCGGCGGCGAGTAGCCTCGTCGTGCAATTCTGCGCAAGGTTCTTCGCGCTCTCGAACCGGTCCGAGAATGAGAGAGAGTGGAGCAAGTGCTTCTCGCAGGGTACAGTGCGACGCTCGTGCGCCCGTCTAGCAAAGCTGCGGCGCCGACCTCGTCCGTCTATGCTTCTCCGTCTACCACCCGGCCGGCCTCGGGCACTTCTCGCCGTCGTCGCCCCTGAACACGGTGCGGTGCGAGTGCGGGCTCTTGGCCGGGCTCTTACTCAGCGCCGCCGGCGATGTCGGCGAGAGCGCGACGGCGCTACTGTTGCCGTTCGAGTGGCCGTTCGTGAGCGGGATGGCGACAGGCGCCGCCGTCACCGCGCCGAGCGGGCTCTGGCCCGGGCTCGGAAGCGCGCCCGGCGCCTCGACCGGGATCTCCTTGCCGTCGTGCGCCTCGTCGCCGCCGCCGACCTCCTTGACGTGCCTGCCCAGCTCGGTCAAGATCTCGCGCCCGCCGCCCTCGACGAGCTCGCGCGCGACGTCGGCGCCGAGCTGCTCTGCGTCGTCCTGCGAGTGGACGCGCCGCGACAGGGTGCACATGACGGCGTGCGTGCCGCTGAGCGACGTGATGGTGCCCGTGAGGGTGAGCGTCGCGTGGTGCGTCAACTCGCTCGCGCCGCCGGGGCAGTGCGGCGTGCGGCCGGGGCGGTGCGTGCACGCGTGCAGCGGCGGGATCACCATGTCCTCGGCGCGCTGCGACTGCGGCTGTGCGCCGACGGGCGAGACGGGCGAGAGGGGCGACATGGGCGAGCCGCCGGCGAGGTGCAGTGCGCCGGCCGAGGGCGGCGAGAGGGGCTTGGCGCCGGGGAGCATGCGGCCCGTGACGGGGCACACGTGCGCCGGGTTGACGGCCGGGTGCCCGTCGGGGATGCCCGTCGTGTCGTCCGGCTCGGCGATGCGGTACGACGCGGCGGCCTGGGCGGTCGCCGACGCCGTCGCGGGCGGGAGCGCAAAGGCGGCGCTGCGGGGCGACATGGAGAGCGGCGGGGCGTCGATGACCATCTCGGGGCTGACCGGGTTGGGCGGCGCGGCCGGGTCGCGCGTGACGCTCAGGCCGTGCGTGTCGGGCTTGAACTTGCCGCCGCCGCTCGTCGTGCTCGTTGGCGACATCGAGAGGACGGCGGCGGCGTCGTCGGGCGGCGGCGTGTCGCCCTCGCCGCCGCGCACAAACACCTCGGTGAGGGTCGTCTCGCACCCGACCGGGACCGAGCACCCGCCCTCGAGGACGTGGAGCATCATGCGCTCGGCGCGCGTCGTCCAGCTCGTCTTCCAGCACTCGAGGCTGCCGATGATCTCGGACGAGCGCGCGTCGCCCTCGCGCACCTCGATCCCGATCGCGCCCTGCCCGACGGCGTGGTACAGCGAGGGCGACGTGACGGGCGCCGTGATGCGGTGCCCGAGGTTGAGGCGGATGAGGCCGGCCGAGGCGAGGATGAGGGCCGTGTAGGACGACGCCGGGTCGTCGAGCTTCTTGAGCCGAGTGCCGAGGTTGCCGCGCTGCAGACGCCGTTCAACGATTCAGCTCGAGAGCACGGGAACGAGGAGAGAAGGCAAAGAGAGGGAGCGAGGACGCACGACGTCGGCAAAGCGCAGGCCCGGGAACTTGCGGCGCAGCTGAGCGACGCGGCGCACCGAGCTCGTGCCGATGATGCTGCCCTCGGGCATCTCGGCGAGCGACGTGTACGGGAGGCCCTCCTTGACGACGAGGGCGTCGCTCGGGTCCTCGCGCTCGAGGACGGCGCCGAGCTCGCACCCGGGCGGGAACTCGGTCGGGACGTCCTTGAGCGAGTGCACGATGGCGTCGACTTGGTGGTTGAGGAGGGCGACCTCGAGCTCCTTGGTCCAGAGGGCTGCGGGCGGGAGGGCATAGGTCAGCAGTGGGTCCGGGCGGGCGTGAAGGACGAGGGAGAGTGCGACTCACCCTTGCCGCCGAACGTGTACAGCGGCTGCGTCTGCACGTTGTCGCCGAGCGTCGTCTGTGTGTCATGAGAGCTTATTAGTCAATGTCCCGTGCGCAGGCAACGGGAGGATGGACAGGTGAGCTCTGCCAGACGCACCATGCCAAAGATGCGGATCTCGCACCCGGGCCACCGCTCCTCGAGCTCGCGGCGGACAATCTCGGTCTGGACCTGTGTGCGTGGGCGGCAGAGCGAGTCAGCGCTCGCGCCGGCCAGGAGCTTCGACGGCGCCGCTCGAGCGTCGCCGACTCGCGAGCGGCACCGAGGGCGAGCGGCCGCGCGCGCGAGGAGGAGGGCGCACGCACCATGGCGAGCTTCGAGTTGCGCGTGCCGAGGGTAAAGACCTCGCCGGCGTACGGGTGCCCGGCCTCGTCGGGCGTGCGGCTCGGGCGGCTCTGCGCGAGGAGGCTCATCGGGCACGCCGGGGGCGGCACGGTCGGGAACGACTGGGACGACGTGGTCGGGATGGGCGGGTGGTCGGGCGGGAGGGACGAGATCATGCTGGTGCTCGTGCTGCTGGGCGGGGCGGTGGTGGGTGCCGTCGAGGCGGCCGGGCTGATGTTGGCGAGCGGCGGCGACGAGTTGCCGGGAATCGGGTCGGGCGAGCGGGGGCGCGGCTGGGCTGCGTGCTCGAGGCGGAGCTGCGTGTAGTGGCAGGTGCGCGAGCAAGTCTAGCAGGAGGGTGGTGCGCGCTTTCGAGACCAGCGAGCCGGGGTCGGCGCCGGTCGGCGAAGAGCGATCTAGACGCGCGGCTCGCCTCGCCTCGAGCCAATCGCACCCAGTTCGATTCCCGCCGCGGTCGTGCCGGCTATCGCGCCCTCTCAGGGCGTAAAGCCGTGCCTTGTTCTCGTTCGTCCCAGCAGCTACGACGTGAGTACATAGCGCGCCCCGCCAGAAGGCGAGCTTCCACTCGAGTTGGCTTTCGACGCGGCTCGCCCGACCAAGCACGCTCTCACAGGCTTCTCCCGCTCTTCCAAAGCAGGGCTCTTCTCGTTCGCTGCTCTGGCCATCTCTGAGTCACCGTGCGAAGGAGAACGGGCGGGCGCGAGAAGGAGAGAGACACGACGAGTCCATTGCGACGCCCGACACCCGGTCCAGCGAGCCCAAACGCAGACTAGTGGTCCCACGGGTGCTTCATGCCCTGCGAGGTGCGTAGCAGGAAGAAGGGAGCGCTTGGAAGATGGTCAGCAGAGCCCAGGGCGAGCCGACGTCGAGCCGGAGCGGGCCGACACGAGGGAGGAGGGGGACGAGAGGGCGGGCCGCACGAGGAGGACGGCGCCGTCTTGCCGTGCGCGGTAGAAGATGAAGAACCACATGCTGGCACCGAGCATCTTGGCTCCGAGGCGGTACCCGAGGCCTGGCGAGCACGAGAGGGGCGCGGGTCAGCGATGAGAGCGGCGGAGGGAGGGGAGAGGGACGAAGGGAGCGAGGCGCACCGGGGAGGTGCGGGTGGAAGCCTCCTGCGGGGCGGGCGTGTGCTGCGCCGGCCATCTTGTTATGTGAAGGTGTGGAGGGCGAGAGCGACGAGCGAGCGATGAAGTCGGTCGTCGTCTTGCTCCGACCACCTCGTCCTCGGCCCCGCCGAGCGAGCTGCGCACGACCAGCCACACCGCACAGCACACGCGCAGCCATGCGCTCCCTCACCGTCCTCGCCGCGACCTTCGCGCCCCTCTCCTCCTCGGCCTCCTCGACCGCAAGCTCGACCTCGGCTGCCCCACCCGCCGTCCTCGCAGCTACCGCGGTCGACCCGGCGTCCGACGCCACCTACGCCGTCGCTGTCGCCCGCCATAACGGCCCCGACGGCGAGGCCCTCGTCGAGGTGCACCGCCTCGCAGACCGCTCGCAGGTGCGCTCTTCCTGTCCCTCCTATCGAACAGTTGCTCTCGCAGAGCCCAGACGCTGACGTACAGCGCCCTTCTCGCAGCCCGCATCCCTCCTCACGTCGTTCTCGTCGCCGCCAATCCCGCCCGCGCGCGCTCTCGACCCGGCGCACCCGTTCGTCGTCTCGTTCAAGTACCTCACCGACGACGACGCGCTCGTGCTCGTGCTCGCCAACGGCGAGATCGAGCAGGTCTTCCTCGATGGTGGAGCGGGACAAGTGAGGGTGAGCTGCTCGGACTCTCTTCCTGCTCGAGACCTGGCCTGCCTCGGCGACTCGCGCTGACCTCGCTGCCACCCCTCTCCTCTTGATCCACATTATGCGCCTTCTCCCGTTCCAGCGCGAGAACGTCGGCACGTTCGACTCGGGTATCGCGGCGGCCGAGTGGAGCCCGGACGAGGAGCTCGTCGCCATCGTCACCGGTGCGTCGGGTCTCCTCTCTCCTCTGCACCATCCTTGCTACGCTCTGCCCCACGTCGAGACTGCTTACTTACTGCTCCGATGCCGTCCCCCTCCTCCCGCCTCCCCCTGTCCCTCAACGTGCACAGGCGACCTCCAGCTCCTCCTCCTCACGCGCACCTTCGACCCTCTCTCCGAGGCGCCCCTCCACACGGCCTCGTTCGGCGCCGACGCCCCAGTCTCGGTCGGCTGGGGCACCCGCACGACCCAGTTCCACGGCTCGATGGGCAAGACGGCCGCCGCGGCCGCCGCGCACGCCGACCCGCTCGCCGTCCCCTGGCTCCGCTCGCACGCCGACGACGGCCGCGTCCGCATCCGGTGGCGCGGCGACGGCGCGTGGCTCGCCGTCTCTAGCGTCGAGACGACGCCCGACGACCGCGACCGCGACGGCGGCGGCGGCGGTGCCGGCGCGCGCGAGCTGCGCCGGATCCGCATCGTGAGCCGGGTGGGCGAGCTCAGCTCGACGAGCGAGCCCGTGCCCGGGCTCGAGGGCGCGCTCGCGTGGATGCCGAGCGGCGAGCTCATCGCGGCGACGCAGCGGCGCGTCGTCGACGATGCGACCGGGCGCGAGGACGTGCGCGTCGTGCTGTTTGAGCGCAACGGGCTGCGCAGGGGCGAGTTTGATGTGCGCGAGGGCGAGGGCGAGGGCGAGGGCAAGGGCGCGAGGAGGGCGGGGGTGAGGGAGCTCGAGTGGAGTAGCGGGAGCGACGTGCTCGGTGTGTGGGTCGAGCGCGAGAACGAGCAGGGCGTCGTCGAGCATGTCGGTGCGTCCTCTTCCCCCTCGCCCACTGCCCTTCTCGGTCCCCAACCTTCCTTGGAGGCTCGACATCTCTCGCACGTTTGCGTCTGAGCTCGACTAGGTCGCTGACGAGCTCTCTTCCCGCCTCGCTCTCCCTCCCTCCCTCCCTCCCTCCCTCCCTCCGCCTTCCCCGTCGTCGCCACCGTCAGTCCAACTCTGGCACCGCTCCAACTACCACTGGTACCTCAAGCTGTCGCTCTCGCCCTTCCTCGCCTCGACCTCGTCGCCCGTCGCGCCGCACCTCTCGCTCGAGTCGCGCGGGTTCGCGTGGCACCCCGAGAAGCCGCACTCGCTCGCGCTCGTGGCGTCGAGCGGCGCGCAGGCGTACGAGCTGTGCTGGGACACGTACAGGAGCGAGCGGGCGGCGCCGATGGATGACGGGACGGTTGCTGTTGTCGATGGGGGTGCGTTCGCGAGTCTCTCTGCCGTCTCTCCTTGATGCACAGGCTCTTCTGGAGCCTGTCCTGAAGGTCGAGCTTCAAAGGATAGAGCTCGTGACGCTGACTTCTCACGTCCGCAGCCGACATCAAGCTGACGCCGTTCCGGCTGCAGAACGTGCCGCCGCCCATGTGCGCCTTGACGCTCCGCTCGCCCTCGGCGTCGCCGTCGCGCCCACCGGCGCACATCGCCTTCGCACCCTCCTCGTCCACGGTCGCCACCTCGTCCCTGTCTGTCCCCTCAACCTCGACCACCTCCCCATCCTCGACCTCGCCCTCGACCACCACCCCTCCTCTCCTCTTCGCCACCCTCTACCCCTCGACGCCCGCCCGACCCGCGCGCGTCGAGCTCTACGCCTGGGCGCTCCCGCTCTCGGGCTCGGCGCAGGCCAACGCGCGCGCCGGCCTCCCTGAGCCGCAGCAGCGCTGGTCCGTCGACCTGCCCGCCGAGGTGCGCGGCGTGCGGCAGTGCGCCGTGCGCGCTCTCGGCGCCGGTGCGGCCAAGGATGAGCGGGAGGAGACCGTCGTCGCTGTACTGGGCGAGGATGGCGAGGGCGAGGTGGTCGTCGTCGTCGGCGAGAGGGGCGTGCGCGGCGCCGTGCGCGTGCAGGAGGGCGCGAGGAGGCTCGTGGCTGCGGCGGCGAGACCGAGCAGGGCGAGCGACAACGAGGACGCGGGAGAGGACGAGGCAGCCGAGGAGGGCGAGGGCGCGTTCGTGCTCGAGACGAAGGAGGGAGAGATCCTCGAGGGTGCGCACGGTCCTCTCGCTCCCCCCGACCCGACCCGCTTCGACGATGCTGACTCTCGACTCGCACAGTGTCAACGAGCGCCACCGACAACGACTGTGCCCTTCCCTCGTCGACCCTCTCGCCGCTGCCCGAGTTCTGCCCGCACATCTCGCACCTCTTCCTCCCTCCCTCCTCGCCGTCCTCGACATTCCGCATCCCTTCCCTCGTCGGCCTCGCACCTTCGGGCAGGCTCTACGCCTCGTCCCGCCTCGTCGCGTCCGACGCGTCCTCTTTCGCCCTCACCGACACGTTCCTCATCTACACGACCTTCTCGCACGAGGCCAAGTTTGTCCCGCTCGCCAAGCTCCCGGCGACCGAGCACAGCGAGTCGTTCGCGCGCCATGCCCTCGACGGCGGTGCGAGCGCGGGTGCGGCGGCGCCTGGGTCGGCCGGCGTCGTCCAGCGCGCGGTCGAGCGTGGGTCTCGCATCGTCGCCGTCGTCCCGAGCGCGACCTCGCTCGTCCTGCAGATGCCGAGAGGCAACCTCGAGACGGTCTGCCCGAGGCCGCTCGTGCTGAGGGTCGTCAGAGCGCTCCTCGATCAGTGCGTCGGCCTGTCGCTTGACGTCGAGCACGCGCCACAGGGCCAGAGTCCTTCTGATACCGAGCGGCGCGTCGTCGTCGATGTCCTCAAGCTGACGCAGTGTACATCGCCCGCAGGCACCGCTACCGCGCCGCCTTCCTCCTGTGCCGGCGCCACCGCATCGACCTCAACCTGCTGCACGACCACAACCCGTCGGCGTTCGTCGACAACCTGCACGAGTTCGTGACGCAGGTCCGCGACGTCGACTTCCTCAACCTGTTCCTGACCGGGCTCAAGGACGAGGACGTGACGGCGACCATGTACCGCCCGCTCTTCGCCGACTCGAGACCGAGGTGCGCGCGACTTTCTCCTCCTCTACCTCTTCCGCCTCCCCTCTCCATGGCTCGTCGCTCAGCACTGACGCTCAAGCGCGTACGTGCGCAGCCCTGTCGACTCGAGCAACAAGGTCAACCGGATCTGCGACCTCGTCCGCCACGACCTGCAGGAGCGCGGCGACACGTTCCACTGGGCCAACACTATCCTCACGGCTCACGTGCGCAAGCGTCCGCCTGCGTACGAGGATGCGCTCAAGGTGCTCGTGGACCTCAAGGGTGCGTCGGCCTGTCCATCCTGCCTCAAGGCTCTCTCGAGCCGAGCGGCTGACGCTGTTTAGCTACCCTGCGGCGCAGCCCAAGACCCGGAGCGTGCAGAAGACGCCGTCAAGTACATCATCTTCCTGAGCGACGCCAACAAGCTGTTCGACCTCGCGCTCGGCATGTACGACTTCCCGCTCGTCCTCATGGTCGCCCAGCAGTCGCAGAAGGTGAGCGGCGGTCTCGCTCGTTCGGCGGCTTCGTCTCTCGCACCTGCTGATCCATGCCGAGGGCCACGCGCAGGACCCGCGCGAGTACCTCCCCTTTCTCCGAGCGCTGCGCGCCCTCCCGCCCTCGCTGCAGCGCCACCAGATCGACGACCACCTCGGTCGCCACGCCTCGGCGCTGCGCAACCTCGCCCAAGCCGGCGACGAGCACTTTGACGACGCCGTGCGGTACGCCGCCAAGCATGCGCTGTGGGAGGTCGCGCACGAGGTGTACGAGGGCGAGTCGAGCAAGTACGAGGTGCGTCGTCGACACGAGCCTCGGTCAGCCCTCCCGCCCCTCACGGTGCTGCGAATGCTGACCTTGCGCGCCACGCGTCACGACGCAGACTGTCCTGTGCGCGCATGCCGAGGACCTCTTCGACAAGTCCAACTACCCCGAGGCCGCTCTCCGTGCGTCGTCTCTCGCGCCGACGCTCGTCTCGTCAATGTCGCTGACTGACTGTCGTCCGTGACGCAGTGTTCCAGCTCGGCAACGAGCCCGAGAAGGCGCTCCTCGCCTACCAGCGCGCCAACCTGTGGTGCGAGCTGTTCACGCTCGCGCGCTCGTCGGGCATCGTCGACGAGGACGCCGTCAAGGAGCTCGCAGCAGATGTCGCAGGTGCGTGAGCGCCGATGACCTGGTTCGGGTCCATGCACGTCTTAATGATGGCGCACTGACCTGATACGCGTGTCTGCGTCTTGCCGCAGAGAGCCTCTCGGGCAAGCGGCGCCACGCCGAGGCGGCACAGGTCCTCCTCGAGTACGGCGACGACGTCGATGGCGCCGTCTACTACCTCTGCGAGGGCTCACTGCACGGCGAGGCCGTCCGCACCGTGCGTCTGCCCATCCTCCTCCCGCCGCCGGTCCGCTCTCCTGACGCCTCCTCCTGCTCGTCCACAGGCTACCCTGCACGACCGCCTCGACCTCGTCGACTCGCGCGTCAAGTCGAGCACGCTCGAGCTGCAGCAGCGCCTGCTCGACGACTTTGCCGAGATGGAGGAGCAGCTCGACAAGCAGATCTCGCGGCTGGGCGACCTCAAGACCAAGTACGAGGAGAACCCCTGTGCGCCCTCTCCTTCCTTCTCACTCTCGAGTAGCTGGACCTGACGCCGGTGCGCGCGAGCAGACTACTATTTCTGCGTCGACGACCCTGCGGCGGCCCTCGAGAACGTCGAGCTCGCGCCCGATGGCATGTCCGACGCCGGGACCGCCTTCACGCGCTACACCGTCAACCCGACGACGCTCGCGAGCAGTACTCGCAGGACCTCGTGCGTCGACTCGTCCCCGGGCCAATCGTTTCTCTGCCGAGCGTGCGCTGACCGTCTTGCCCTCGACGACCTTTCCCGCCCGCAGGAAGACGGCCAGCTCTCGACGACGTGCGGCGCTCAAGCGTGCGGCGGGAAAGAAGGGCACCGTCTACGAGGAGATGTACCTGCTCAACTCGATGAAGAAGGCGGCCGAGGTCAAGCTTGCCGAGCTCCAGAGTGCGCCTCGCTCTCTCTCGAACTCTCCTCTCGCTGCTACAAGGTGGCCGTCACTGACTTATGCCACCGCGCTCGCAGTCGAGACGGCTACGCTCCTCCCCGTCCTCCTCACCCTGCGGTCTGCGCCGCACCGCTCGGCCGCCCTCGAGCTCCACTCGTCCCTCGCCTCTCTCGAGTCGACCCTCGCCCGCGCCCTCTCGACCGTGTGGGACCCGCTCGAGTCGACCTGGGCGGCCGAGCGCGCCGAGGAGCAGCGCGTGCGCGAGTCGGGCGACCCGGTGCGGCTCGCCGAGTGGGAGCAGAGGCCGCGCGCGGTCGAGGGCGAGGAGGAGACCAAGCGGGTCGAGCGGCCAAAGATGGCGAGGGAGAAGTGGAGGCTGGGGATGCTCGAGAGGAGTGCGTGAGCGCGCCGTTACTAGACATTGGTCCGCTCGTGCAAGGACAAGTAGAGCAGCTTCGTCGTCGTCGCAGCTCGAGGAGGTCCGAGCAAGTCCGAGAGTCTTCCCCTCTCGCTTGCCTCGTGCTAGCATGTCACTCCGCCTGCATGCTCGTGAATGCTTCATGTGCACGGGCAGTCGAGCGCAGCGAGTCCACAAAGTGCGAGGGTCGACAGGTCCGCCAGCACCGCCTCCTCCTCCTCTCCCCCTCCGACAACCTCGCGCATCACCAAGACGGTACCAGATCCAGATGCAGACCGCTGCAGAGCTCCCTCCACTGCCTCCCTACGCCTCGCTCAAGCCTGCACCGCGCTCGACGCCCGCCATCGCCGCCCTCGAAGCGACCATCGGCTCGCTGTACCGCGTCACGGTCGCCCACACCTCGCGCCAGTTCCTCGGCACCTTCGTGTGCGTCGACCCGCAGGGCAACCTCGTCCTCGACGCGACGCTCGAGCTCGAGCTCGACAACGAGGGCAGGGTCGTCGGCGACCCGCGCGGCCGAGACGTCGGGCTCGTCCTCATCCAGCGCAGGTGGTGGACCAGGGTCGAGCGGCTCAAGTCGGACGACGAGCTGCGGGACGAGCTCGGGCGGGCGCAGCAGGCCGAGGCGCAGGGGTGTGCGCCGTCGTGAGCGGATCCAGGGCGACTCGAGCCGGACCAGGTGTGCTCTCCCCTCCCCTCAAGCTCGCAACAGCTGGTACAGGGCGACAAGCTGACTCTGCATTGACTACAGCGCATGCGCATGTCGCCAACTACGGCAAGTTCAAGCTCCTCGAGATCGCGCCGCCCGAGCCGCAGGACGACTTGACCCGCTCCGCTCGTCGTCGACGCCCGGCCGACGACCTCATCCGCGCCGCTCAGCACCGTCATCGACAACTTTGACGTCGGCGACGGGCAAGGCGCCGTCAAGTGCGCGCTCGAGGTGTCGTTCGCAGGCGATGAGCGAGCGGGAGCGACGACGGGCGCATGACCGGCACGGCGTGGCGCGCGTCGTACGGCGGCGGGACGGGCGCTTAGTAGGGCACGAGGCGCGCCATGGGGTGGAAGCGTCGCGCAGGGGGTGCAAGGGAGCCGGTGCGTCCTCGAGCGAGGTCGAGCGAGGCGAGGCCGGTCTCTCTCTGTAACAGCTCTCTTACTCTTGTGGACCTCGCGAGCGGTTCAGCGCGCGCTCGTCTGCATCGTGCACGTTTGCTCGAGACGGTAAAGGCGTCGGCGCAGCTCCGCGGAGGAGGAGGCGGAACCGCGCGGGCGGGGGACATCGCGACGAGGCTCGACCGAGCGGGCGCGCGCTTCCTCCTTCTCTCTCCCTCCTCCCACATCGCACTCCTTCGTTCCTCGACCTGTACCCTCCACCTCGCGCTCGCACCTGCACCCCCTCGCCATGAGCGACCGCCCCGTCGCGCCCGCCATCCCCGACGTCTTCTCCTCGTCCTCCCCTCCTCGCTCGCCTCCTCCCTCGACCAGCGCACCCTCGGTCGACCCTGCGTCGCCTCACCTCGTCCCGGTAACGCTCGACTGGGTCAACGCGGGCACCGCGAGCTTCGGCGACGACCAGGCGCTGCAAGCCCTCGACGACAAGGACGACTCGGTCAACTCGGGTGCGTCTCGTTCGCCTCTGCCCCCTCGCATCACCGCACACGCTGACCCGAACACGTCCACTCGTGCACGCAGCCAGCTCGCAGGACCAGAGCGAGCGGCGCGACGTCTTCCCCGAGTTCCTCCCGCCCCCGACCACCCCGTCGACCTCGCCCCGCGGTGCGTACCTCGGCGGCCCTCACTCGGTCACGCCCAGCTCCTTCCACGCCGACCTCTACCGCACGCCCATCAAGCCCGGCGCGCGCGAGCGCTCCAACCTGTCGCCCGAGTCGCCCAGCTTCAACCCGGTCGTCGGCTCGTCCTCGTACAGCACGACCCCGACCCGCCTCGACCCGCCGTTCAAGCCCATCTTCCGCTTCAACCAGCTCGGCAAGTCGACGTCCGACCCGGCGACGCCCCTGCGCTTCTCGACGTTCGAGCACGGGTCGCCCTGGACGCCCGACCGCATCAAGTCGACGTCGGCGCCGTTGCCCTGGACATGGCCGCCGCGCAACGCCAAGCCCGACGAGGACATCAAGCTGCACTACCGCGAGCCGGCCATGTCGTCGATGGGTGGCCTGTCGCGCCGCGACGACGACGAGGGCACGCCGACCAAGGTCGGTCGCTTCGCTCCGTCGTCGTCCTCAAGCCTCCTCGGCTCGCCCTCGCCGCACAAGCTCGCCTCGAGCCCGGATCATGTCGCCACGCGCTACGTCCTCGTCGAGGGCCTGCGGCGCGACCTGAGCGAGACGGACCTGCGCGAGATGCTCCTGGTGCGTCCTCGCTCGTCTCCTTCCTCCTCGACCTCCTCCTCATCCCCTCGACTCACGCTGATGCTCTCTCCTTTTTGCTCGCAGCCCCGCTGTGCCGGCCTGAGCGCCCGCGGCTGCTACAGCGCCCGCCTGCGCGTCCACGGCGAGGTCGTCCTCTTCTTCCACGACGTGCGCCACGCCGTCGCCGCGTCACGCCTCGTCCAGGTCGACTCGTCGGGCCAGCTCGCCCTCAAGGCGAGGTGCATCACGCGCGAGGCGTTCGAGCAGGTGCGCCCGCTTTCTCGTCGAACAGCTCATTGACCTTCTCAAGTGCCCTCGCCTGACGCCTCTCGCGTGTCCCGCAGCTCGTCGGTCACGGCCAGGCGTCGGCTCTCCTCTCTCGCTCGGAAGGCGTCCTCGTTCTGACGCTCACCGGCACCCCGACCTCGTCGCCGTCGCTCGCGCCTGTGTCGCTCCTCGCCCAATTTGGCGAGGTCCGTGCGCTCAAGGTCGTCGAGGAGCGCTTCCACGTCGTCGAGTACTGGGACGACCGGGCGGCCGAGCGTGCGCACGAGGTCCTCGACGGGCGCGAGCAGGGCGGAGCGAGGTTCGAGTGCAGCTTTGAGCCGGCCGTCGCGGTGCGCTCCTCCTCTGCATCCTCTCGAAGCTCGTCTTGCGCCCGGACTGACGCACGCTTCCCCTCTCGCTCGCAGAGCACTGACCCACCTTCATGGACGACCACTGCGACGGCGACGACCGCGCAGAACGTCGCCGCGCCGCTCGACCTGTTCGTCCCGCCGACGCCGTCCGCCACGCCCAGGTCGACGACAAGCTTCGACCTCGGCTATCTGTCGCCGTCGGCGCCCTCGTCGACCTTCAGCTTTGGCTCGGCCGCCTTCGCCAAGCCGTTCACGCCGTCGACCGCGCCTGCGCGTGCACCGGCGCCGCCGCAGTCGCGCTGGACGGCGCCGCTCCCGCCCGTCGCGCCAGCCGGCTTCCTCCACCTCGACCCGACTTCGCCGCTTCCTCAGCAGTACCAGCAGCAGCCGTCGCTGTTCGCCTCGTCGGTCCAGCCTCGCTCCTCGACCGCCTCGACCGCCTCGACCGGCCTCGCCGACGGGCCTCGCGCCGCAGCGTCGCTGCCCGCCTGGCCCGTCAAGCACCGGTCGCACATCGGGCAGGAGTACGGCATCGTGCGCGACGACCGCATCCCGGCGAGCAACGTCCTCAACTTTGAGCGCATCGAGCGAGGTGCGTCGAGCTGTCTTGCCTCGAGCGTACCCGGCTGTGCGTCTCGCCCGGCAGCCCGTTGACGATAGCCTCGTTCTGTCACAGGTCTCGACGTGCGCACGACGGTCATGATCAAGGTGCATTCTCGCACTCTGCGCGCTCGAGCCTGCGCCGTGCTGACGCCTCGCGCACTCGCCCGCCCGCAGAACATCCCGAACAAGCTCAAGGACTACGAGGTCATGGCGCTCATTGAGGAGGTGAGCCGCGAGCTTCTTCGCGCCGTGCTCGACCTGTGCAGGCCTCGACTGACGCAGCCTCGCTCGCTCGCAGGTCGTCGGGCGCTCGTTCGACTTCTTCTACTTGCGCACCGACTACTCAAACGTGCGTCGGCGTCCCTCTCTCGCTCAGTCCTCATCCTCTTCAAAGAAAGTGAAGCTGATCGGGTCGTTCTCCTCGCACAGGACTGCAACGTCGGCTGTGCGTCGTCGTCCCCTCCTCGCCCTCTTTCGTTCATGCGGCCGGCGGCTGACCTACCCCGTCCGTCCCCCTCGCACGCTCGCAGACGGCTTCTGCAACTTCACGTCGACGTCGGCGCTCCTCGCATTCGCCAAGGCCCGTCTCGGCACGCGCTGGAACCTGTGCGCGTCCGACAAGCTGTGCGTCCTCAGCTACGCCAACATCCAGGTGCGTGAACGGCCATGATCCCTCGTCCTGTCTGTCCCAGCTTCACGAGCTGCCGACTCACCGTGCGCGGTCCGGCCGAACTCCCACAGGGCAAGGCGTCGCTCATCAACCACTTCCGCAACTCGTCCGTCCTCGACCAGGCCGAAAACCGCCGCCCCAAGCTCTTCGTCACGAGCGGGCCTCACGCCGGCGAGCCCGAGCCCTTCCCTGGTGCGTGCGCGTCTTCCTCGGTCGTCAGGCGACCCCTCGCACCGAGGCTCGTGAGCTGACGTACTTGTACGGGACGCGCGCACAGTCTGCGACGACCCGGTGCGCAAGGCGCGCTCGGCGCTCAACGCCTCTAACGTCGGCCTTTTCCCCGCTCAGCGGCCCGTCTTCAAGCTCGCGCAGGCGTTCCAGGGCGTCGGGCTCGGCCAGCCGTCGTCGGCGGCGTCGGCGCCGTGAGCGAGGTGTCCTTCCCCCTTCCTCTCTTCCTCCCTCACCTTCCCCTCCTTCTCCTCCCGCCTTAGCTAGTCGTCGTCCGGCCTCTTCCCCTCTCACTTGTACCCCTCTCCCTCGCTTGTACTCTCGCCTGCCTCCTGCCTGTCCCCGCCTCGTCTCGCCTCGCTTGATCTCACTCTCTCTTCCACCCTCCTTGCCGTCCTCTTCCCCTCTCTTTCCCTCTTCTCTCTATCCACACTCTCTCTTCGTGCTCTGTCACTGTGTCGGACCTCCCCCGCTTGCCTTCCTGTAGCTCCCCTCCTCCTCTCGCAGTACCCTCGCTGTTGTCGGAAATGCATCCCCGCTTTGACCTCGTGCCTCGGCTCGTCTTCCCGCGTGCGGCCTGCTCGAGAACCCGAGGCTTACTGCTTGTGAGAAAGCTCACGCTTTCTGCGCCAACCTGTCTGCGAGGAGGAGAGAAGAGATGCGAGGGTGCGAAACGACGGAGCAGTCGTGCGCGTGAGAGGCCTGAGCGCTCGAGGGGAGGCTCGCCAGACTCGGGCTCGCGAGGTGGCTCGGCTCGCGGCCTTGCCGCACTCGCTCGCGCCGCGCCTGCCCCTCTCTCGAGCTCCTCGCCCGGCAGCGACCCGCTACACGCCGCTCGCGGCGCCTCGTCCTCGTCCTCGCGTCGTCCCAGCTAGTCTTCTTTTCTACCTCGGGCTCTCGCGCGTCTCTCATGGGCTGCAGCGACGCGATCAGGAGGAAAGGCCACGAGTTGCACCCGGCGAGCGAAAGGCAGGGAGGGAAAGAGAGAGAGAGACCAGGGAGGAAAAGCTACAGAGCGCGCTCGGCCCCGTCGAGGGGCAGACGAGGAACGCGAACGCACGCAGAGAGGGGAAAAGCAGGAAGGGAAAGAAGAGAGAGAGGGTACAGCGAGGACGAGGGGGACGGTGGAGGAGAGAGGGGGACAAAGCGGGGGCGGGAGGCACAGATGGGAGGGGAGGAAGCGCTACGTTGAGGGAGAGAAGAGGAGAGGGGTCGAGTCGAGAGGACGAGGAGGGGAAGGACGAGGAGGAGAGGACGAGGAGGAGAGGACGAGGGGGAGGCTACCACGGCATGTCAGGCGGGATCTCGCTGTGCAGGGCATTCTCAAGGCCTCGGAGCTGGACGCCGGCCTGTGCGCACGACACTCGCTCGCGTTATCAGCATGCGTCGCCCTGGTCAAGAGGGCCGAGCGCTGAAAGCGGAGCGGAAAGACCACGCACCTTGCGCGGCACGTCGGCCGTGACGCGGTTGTTGCCGTGGAGGAACAAGATCCTGAGGCGCTCGCACCCCTCGAGGAGCGCCTGCACGACAAAGTTGTCGGTCGCGCGCACAAAGCTCAGGTCGAGGACCTCGAGGTCGGGCGCGGCGCCGCCGCGCGCGAGGGCGTCGGTGAGGAGCGGGGCGTCGAGCTCGTCGCACGAGTGGAGCGAGAGGTGGCGGAGGGTGCGGCCCGAGTGGGCGAGGAGGGCGCGCAGGGCGAGGGGCGAGAGCGAGCCGAGGCGGTGCAGGTTGAGCGTGTGCAAGCCGGGCGACGACCAGGGCGTGTTGTCGACGATGGCGGCGGCGACCTTGCCGTTCTCGGCGGCCTTGTCGGCCTCGCCCGCGTCCTCACCCTCGCCCTCGGTCGCCATCGCGCCCGTCGCCGCGCCCGGCGCCTCCTCGGCAGCCTCGCCGCCGGCGTCCTCGACCGGCGCCTGCGCCGGCATCGGCGTCGCGCCAAACAGCGCCTCGACGCCCTCGGTGTGCATCTCGACGCAGTCGCCGAGGCTGAGCTTCCTCAAGCTCGGGCAGTGCCGCTTGACGCCGTCGATGAGGACCTTCTCGGTCAGTCGCTCGTTGCCGTCGAGCGTGAGGCTGACGAGGCCCGCGCCGACGTGCGCCAGGAGCGCGACGACGTCGTCGTCGTCGAGGACGTGGCCCTGCGGGGTGCCGAGGCGCGCGAGGTCGAGCGAGGTGAGGGTGCCGTGCTGTGCGAGCGGGTGCAGGGCCGCGAGCGAGGCGCTCGTGAGGCGGCCGAGCTCGGCGAGCTGGAGCGTGACGAGCGAGGGGTTGTGCGCGATGAGGGCGGCGAGGGCGGCGTCGTCGAAGCCTGCGGGCGAGGCGAGGCGAGGCGAGGCGAGCGAGGCGCGGCGTCAGTCGCAGGCGAGGGAAGAGAGGGAGGCGAGGGAGAGGCAGGAGAAGGAGGAGAGGCAGGAGAGGACGACGCACGGGACGACATGCGCAGCTCGAACGTCTCGAGCTCGGGGCGGTCCGTGCCGCACTGCTCGAGGAACTCGACCCACTTGTTGCCCGTGACGAGGTACGGCGCTGTGGGTGCACGGGATCCGTTCTCGCTAGCTGATCAGCACCCGGGACGAGGAGCAGGATCCGCACGAGGCTGAGAGCGCGCGCGCGACCGGACGCACCGTACAGCGACAGGTGCCTGAGCTCCTTGAAGCCCTTGCTCCACGCGTCGATGACGTCGTCGTCGAGGCGGCCGCACAGGTTGAGGGCGAGGCGCTCGAGGTGCGGGCAGAAGGTCGAGATCTGGGCCAGGTCCTGGTCCTTGACGACTGTGCGAAAGCGCGTCACGATTATGAATCAGCTCCCCTTCCTCGCCGCGATTGACGAGGACCGGAAGACGATGCAGAGGACGGGCGCGCGAGACGCACGGGTGCAGTCGTACAGGCGCAGCTCGCGGTGTCCGACCTCGAGGAACAGCTTGAGGTTGTCGCCCGTGAGGGCGCGGTTCTTGCACAGGACTTTGGCGACGCGGTCGAGGTTCTTGAGCCCGATGTCGCCGAGCGCGTCGATGTCGGTCGCGTACTGGCCGACGACCTGTGGCGCGAGAGAGCGGGGGAGGGCGCGGGGAGGTCAGTGCGCTGTGCGAGGGGGTGCGTGCGCGGCGAGGGGTGGAGGAGCGAGGGCGGGCGGGACAGGCGAAGGTGGAGGTGAAGACGGAGAGCGAGGAGGGAGAGCGGCGATGGACGGAGAGGGAAGGAGAGAGAGAGAGAGAGAGAGAGAGGTGGAAGGAGGAGAGGGGGAGGGAGAGGAGCACGCACGGCGAGGCACGTCTGCTGCAGCGTCGGCACGGGCGTGTACAGCGTCTCGAGCTCTGCCCGCTGCGCCTTCTTCTTGGGCGGCTTCTTGGCGGCCGCCTTGGACGCCGAGGGGAACGACGCGCGGTCCTCGATCGACTCGGTCGTGCACGGCGCGCACAGGACGCCCGCGCCGTGAGGGTTGCTCGCCGTGTACTGCGGGCGGGCGCCTCACCGAGTCAGGACCCCTCGAGGCGCACGTGCAGAAGGAGGACAGAGTGAGAGAGAGAGAGAGAGAGGGGCGCGCGCACCTTGGAGACGGTGAACTTTTTGCCGCACTCTGCGCAGACGGCAATGCTGCCCGGCAGGCGGTTCTCGTACCGGCCCTTCTTGGGCGCCGTGTGCGGGACGCCGGCGAGCGTAAAGTCGTCGCCGTCGACGTCGGCCTTGTTCTTCTTCTTCTTCTTGGCGGCGGCGGCGGCGGCGGTAGCGGTCGAGTCCTTGCCCTTGCGCTTCTTGGTCGACGAGGCGGTCGAGGGCCCGGCCTCGGCGTTGGCGTCGGTCGAGGGGGCGGCCGAGGCGGTGACGGAGGACGAGGACGAGGCGGCTGGGTCGGCGGTGAGGCTGACCGAGGTCGAGTTGTCGTTGTCGTCGTCGTCGCTGTTGGCGGCCGTGGTCGAGGCGGTGGTGGCGGCGGTGGAAGGGGTGGGAGCGGGGCGGCGGTTCGAGTAGTTGAGGCGGGCGTTGTTGCCCGTGATGCCTTGCTCCTGCGTAGGGGTGTCGAGCTGTGGTCAGGCTCGAGTGGCGAGGGTGGGAGGGCGGCACGAAGACGACGAGGGAGCGAGCACGCACACGGAGGAACGAGGTGAGGGCGGAGCGCGGGCCGGTGACGGGGGCTGATGAGCCGCCCTGGGCGTTGTCGTGCGTGTTGCGCCTGCGCGGGGGCATCTTGAGCGTGAGGCGGGGTGAGCGGGAGGAGGAAGACGAGCGACGAGATGAGTTGACATCGGCTTGGCTCGTCTCACTCTCTCGCTCTCGCTCGATCGGGCTCGCCACAGACACCATGGCCTTCCTGTGGGGTGCCAGTGCTCAGCAGCAAGAGTGGGACCAGCTCATCGGTGCGCCATCCTCCCTCCCCTCCCCCCTCTCCTCCTCGCCCCGCCCCACCCCGCGTCACCCAAGCCGAGCCCTCCCCTCTCTGCCGCCGCTCCAGCCTGTCCTGCCCGCCCACCTTGCTCAGCAGCACCGCCAAGCACCCCCCACTGACCCGCCCACCCAACGCAGACAAGGCCACGTCCGACCTCCTCCCCGCCAACTCGCACGTCGACCTCCCCGACGCCCTCCACCTCGCCGACCTCCTCCGCTCGGCCCAAGTCCCCGCACAGCACGCCACCACCTCGCTCGTCCAGCGCCTCCGCCACCCGAACCCCAACGTCCAGCTCCTCGCCCTCGAGCTCGCCGACCTGTGCGTCAAGAACGGCGGCACCCCGTTCCTCGTCGCCTTTAGCCGCGGCGCCGCCGACCACGGCGCTGCCGCCGAGCTCGAGCTCCTTGCCCGCGGCGTCAAGGCCGGCGGCGGCGTCCACCGCGACGTCAAGGAGCGCGTCCTCGCCCGCCTCCAGGACTGGGCCACCGCCTTCAAAGCCAAGGCCCCCTCGTCCTCGTCCTCCTCGGCGCAGCTCTTCGACTCGGAGCTCGTGCGCGTGTACGACCGCCTCGTGCGCGAGGGCGTCGACTTCCCGCCGCGCGACCCGACCGCGACGGCCGCCATGGTCGACTCGCTCTCTGCGCCCGACTGGGCCGACGCGCCCTACTGCACCCGGTGCCGCACCGACTTTTCGACCTTTAACCGCAAGCACCACTGCCGCAACTGCGGCAACGTGTTTGACGCCCAGTGCTCGTCAGGCCAGGCGCCGCTGCCGCACTATGGCATCCTCGAGCCCGTGCGCGTGTGCGACGGGTGCCTCAAGAAGGTGCGCGAGGGCAAGGGCGCCTCGGTCGTCCCGGCCTCGACCTCGGCCTCGGCGGCATCGCCCGGCCTCGCGCGCAGCCAGTCGTTCGGCGGCGCAGCGGCGGCGCGCCCCGCCGACGTCTTGCTGCGCTCGACGCCGGCGGGGCGCGCCGCCGCCTCGTCGTCGAGGGCGGCGGCGGCGGCAAGGGACCGCGAGGACGACGACCTGCGGCGCGCGATCGAGGCGAGCCTCAAGGACGTCGAGCCCGACTCGCTCCGGCGCGACGACGCCGGCGCGCCCCTCCCGCCTGCGCCCGTCGCCAAGTCGGGCTACAACCCGTCGTACGCCGCCCAGGTGCACGGCGCGAGCGATTCGAAGCGCGGCGGCGGCGCCAAGGCGGCGGGCGAGGACGACGACCCGGACCTCGCGGCGGCCATCGCCGCGAGCCTGCGCGACCTGCAGCCGCCGGCGACGGCGCCCGCCTTTGCGCGCTCCGAGACGGCGAGCACGTTCGGAGGCGGTGGCGGGGCGCCGCTCACGTACGCGCAGATGTTCCCCTCGTCGACGCACGAGCCCTTCCCCTCGGCGCACGCCAACAAGCCCGCCGCCATGGCGCTCCCCTCGTACGACCTCACGCCCGCCGAGTCGGCCACGCTCGGCTCGTTCGTCGCGCTGTACGCCCCGCCGCACGGGCACCCTCACGCGCCGCCGCCGCCGCCGTCGGGGGGCTACCTCGGCGCGCGCGAGCGCGGCTTGTACGACGAGGCGCGGGGCGCGCAGGGGCGGCTTGCAAGGGCGGAGGAGGACGCGAGGAGGAGGGGCGAGATCCTGAGGGAGATGGAGTGGAAGCTGAGCGAGGCGGCGAGGCTGTATGGGGCGGGCTTGACCGAGAGGGCCAGTGCGTCGTCCTTCCTTCCTCACACTCCCTCCCTCCCTCTTTCCCTCCCTCGTCCAACTCGTCCTCCATGTCACCTTGCTCCCCTTGGTGCGCGCACCGCTCACAGTCGAGCAGCACTGACCTCGCCGCCCGCCCGCAGGCTACCGCCCGACCGCCTCAACCCGCACCTCGTCCTACCTCGCCCAGCCCGTCGCGCCCCAGCCGCTCGCCCACACCTACGCACCCGAGCACGAGCACGACGCGCGCCGGTACCAGTACGCGCCGCCCGCCGCGCTCGCCGGCCAGCCCCTCCCGGCGTACGCCGTCCCGCCCACCCAGCCTCAGCACGCCGAGATGCGCTCGCCGCCGCCTCAGCTCGCCCAGCAGCAGCAGTACGAGCACCCGCAGCAGCACCACGAGCCGCACCGCGCTCCCCCGCAGTCGCAGCACCAAGCGCAGCCCGTCCCCGTCCCCGTCCCCGTCCCGGCGGGCTTCTACAAGCCCTCGCAGTTCCCCTCGGTCCCGAGCGGGCCCGCCGCGGCGCTCTTCCCGAGCGTGCCGCACGGCGAGCCGTGGCGGCGAGGGCCGGGCGAGGGCGAGCGCGAGCTCGAGGAGGAGGAGGAGCGGGAGGAAGTGAGGGAGGAGGCGCGGACGGGCGAGCTGATCGAGCTGTAGAGGGGTGAGGGAGGGTGGAACGAGGCTGTGTCGTATCCCTTCCTCGAGCGAGAGCGCGAGACCGAGAGCGCGAGCGGATCGTGCTCGTTCGAGAAGCGTCTCTGCTGCTCGCGCTCGAGCCGCTCTCGTCGTCGAGCGAGTCTCGGGAAGACGAGGACGAACGACGACACGGATGCATTGCGAGGCGGGGCATTAGAGAGGAGAGAGGGCATCAGGTCGCGCCGGGCGAGAGGGTGCGAGGCGAGGTCGAGGAGAGGCGAGGCGAGGCGAGGAGAGGCGAGAGGCGAGGAGAGGCAAAGGCGAGGTCGAACAGATGGCGAGGATGCAGGCGACGGCGACGGCGAGGACGACGGAGGACCGAGAAGGAGGGGAAGGGCGGGCAGGCGACGAGGCGGAGAGCGAGATGGACGCCGGGAGGGCTCGAGAAGGAGGCGAGACGCGAGGGGAGGAGGGCGTCGCCGCCATCGGCTCGCTCGTGGCCGCCTGGGTAGGCCTAGATCGACGTGTTCGAGTTGGGCGGGCTGTCGCGCTCGTCGGCGGCGCCGTCCCCAGCGTTCTCGTCGACGGCGTTGTTGGCCTCGGCGGGTGGGAGCTGCGAGGGCGAAAGAGTCAGTTTTGAGGCTGTCCAGGTCGACAAGGAGAGAGAGGAGAGCGCACCTCGAACTGGACGCTCCAGACCTGCAGGCCGTTGTCCTCGATCTCGCGCACGAGGACGACCCGGTTAGGGTCGCCGACGATTCCGCCCTTGACGGCCACCTCGACGCGCGGCGAGGTCGTCGGCACGTCCTGCTCAAGAATTCTCGACAGCCCGCCACGATCCTCGAACACGACGCCGAAGATCGAGTATAACTTGACGTTGGGCGGGATCGAGTCGAGGAGCTCGTCGAGCTCGATGGGCGAGTCCGGCGAGTCCTCAAAGTTGGGCTCGACGTCGTCAGGCTTCCACATGTTCGAGTAGATGGTGACGTCCTCGACAGAAAGAAGCGTCTTGACGACCTTGACCATGGGCAGAAAGGCGGCGGGGAAGTAGGCGTAGTAGGGGGTGCCGAGGACGACCTCCTGGAGCCGGGGCAGGCTCGCGAGCCACGCGAGGTCCTGCACGTTGGCGACCGTGACGTTCAGGACAACCCTGCGCAGGGTGCTCGGGTCCCAAAGCGGGGCGAGGGCGCGACCGAGGCCGCCAACGGGAACCGCCGTGTCCTTGGTCTGGTCGTCCCCGATGAGGAGCCTCTTGAGGCGCAGGCCGGTCGAGCTCATCGGCGGGAGCTGCGACAGGTCGCCACGGCCATCCCACTCGAGGCTCAGAATGAGACGCGACAGGCCGACGAAGCGCACGAGCGCCGAGACGATGTCGGTCAGGCTGCACCCAGGTCCGACGTAGACGGTGATCTCGAGGTGGGCGAGCTTGTGGGCGGCGGACGAGCGAGCGATACGGTCAAGGACGCTACCATCTGCAATGTCGGCCTCGCCGGCGTCGAGCGTCTCGAGGCGGGCAGAGCAGCGCTCGATGACCTGGAGCGCTGTTCCGAAATCGTCGCCAGACTCGCCGCTCGACACGACCGAGGTGCCGTCCCGGCTCGCCGCGTCGGCCGACTCAATACGGAGGTCGCGGATACTCGCCGTGATGAGCTTGTTTTGCTCCTGCGCGAGCTTGGCGGCGAGCTGGTCGACGCCGTCGCAGCGCAAAGTAATCTTGGCCCACACGATGCGGCGCCCGCCGTCGAGCCAGTCTCGGCAGACGAGCGACACGCTCCGGCCGACGTCGATGCGCTCTGAGCCGTTCTCGATGTTCTGGAGGTCCTGGAAGACCTGGTCGAGGAGCTCGCGCGGGAGGCGGCTGATGGGCGAAGGGAGAAGCGGGCTCGGGGGCTGCGGCTCGGGCATGGCGCGGTGCTGTGGGTTAGGGGCGCGAGTCAGCTCTTCTACTGCCTTGTATGCCTCCTCCACGGGCTCAGGAGGGAGAGAGGACGCACCGTGTTGCTTGATGAGACGAGGGCGCAGCTCGAGAGGGCCACCGGGCCTCGATGAAGTCCTTGCAGGCTCTAGCTCGACTCGAAGGCGATGAGTAACTCGACAGGGGGAGCTTGGCTCAGCTAGCGAGCGAGCGGTGAAGGGTGACGACGAGAGGGACGGGGACGAGGTGGGGGCCAGCTCTTTCGCCCTCGCCAGCTCGCTCTCGCGCTCAGGTGCACCAGGTTGACAGCTAGACCTGCTCTGGTAGGTCTACAGCCGCTCCAGTGAGCTCCACGACCGCGCCCGCTGCGTCGTCGCGTTTCTGCTGTCCTCATCGCTCTCGCCCGTCGTCGACTCGTCGACCTTGGCGGGAGGGCTCTCAGGGCCACAGGCTGGCCTGGAGGTCGTAGAGCTAGCTTCGAGTACATCTCTGCTAGCTTCTCGTTGGACGTCCTCGTGACGCGGGTGCGCCCCCTCCTCTTCTCCTCCTCCCTTTCTCTCCTCGAGCGCGACAAGCCACGTCCGTAGGCTGATATCACCCTTCCTCGTCTGCCACGTGTGCACAGTCCCTGCACTTGACCGCCGCACCTCGTCCCCAGCCCGTCGTGCCCGCCCTCGACGCCCGCCTCCCTCCTCCTCGACGACCCAATCCTCCCGGCGCACGCAGCACACGCTCGCGCAGCAGCCCGTCGTCTTCCTCCTTCCTACTGCCGAAATCGAGCCGTCGACTTCAGTGTCGGTCGAGCGTGCCGCGGAGCGTGAAAAGGCGCAGCGAGGAAGGAGGAGCGTAGTCGACATGGGCGAGCTTCTCGAGCTGTAGCGCACCGAAGCTGGCATGAGACGACGCCGCTCTCCTTCAGCTTGCGGGAGCCCTGCGCGCAGAGAGCGGGGAGCGCGCGAGGCGTGCGTGACGAGGAAAGGAGCTGGATCGTCGGGCCCGGGGCGGTCGTCGCAGCCGGTGCGCGTGTGCTCCGCCCGACGCCGCCCTGCGCCGCCTGCCGAGAGCGAAAGCCCGCGACGAGCAAGGTCGAGAGCCGCGAGGTCGAGCGCTGAGCGGGCGGAGCAGGCAGGGCAGGGCAGGGCAGAAGCACGAGAGGGTCCGAGCGCCGCAGACGAGGTCGCGAGCCCGCACGCGTCGGGCTCGCGGGAGCTCGTTGCAGCTGAGAGCTCGAGCAAGAGCGAGTGCAGCGAGGATGGTCGCGCGCGAGCAGGGAACGCGATGCGCGCAGCCGCAGCCGGGCGAGCTGGTTGACGACCTTAAGGCGATGCGGCGCTCGCGCTCGGTGAGCTGCTCGACGAGGCGTGCGCCGACGTGAGCCCTCGGACGAGGTGCTGGCGGTGCAGGCGTCGCAGGCGCCGAGTGACGACAAGGTCGGCGGGCGAGAGCGAGGTCGGTTGACGACATTGACGGTCGAGCTCGAGCGACGAGGCGACGAGCGTGAAGGCGCCGAGCTCGGTATCTGAGACGTGGATCTCGACGACGGGCAGCTGCGCGCGGGGCAGAGACGGATCAGCGTCGTCGTCGCCACGGACGACCGTACGAGCCGGCAGAGGGACGAGGCTCTCGGCGAGGTCGACGGAGTGAGCATGGCGCAGACGCACCGTGTTGCTCTCGGGCGTGCGCGCGAGGTCGATCGTCGAGTCGGCGTCGGTCGTGCAGGCGCAGGGCGAGCGTGACGAGAGCGAGGTCCGTGCGCAAGGTCGGCGGTCGAGGTCGAGCGGGTAGGCGAGGAGACTCGGCACCGAGTTGCACGGCGGGTGATTCGTTGTCTGCACGCAGGGCGACGTGTGTGTGAGTCACAGGGCTCCGGTCCAAGTAGACAGGCGCGGCGAGGTGCAAGCCCTCGACCCGCTCGTCAAGCTCTGCAGGACGAGGACGCACCTGCTGGTTGAGCGCGCTCGCTCGAAATAGTGAGGCCCTTGGAGATGCAGCGCAGGTAGCTGGTGCACCGGGCGCACACGAGGCCGGCGAGCGAGGACACGAACGAGGTCGAGGCCGACCGACGACGCTCAGGCGTGACGGCGGCGAGCTCGGGCGTCGAGACGTGCATGCGGTTGGCGAGCATCTGCGAGCGAGACCCGGCGAATCAGCATCGCCTGCGACGAGCTTGTCACCTAGCAGGCCGAGGGACGAGAAGACCCTCGGCGCGCACGACGAGGGGCACGAGGCGAGGACGCACCTTGTCACTCATGGCGAGGACGCGAGGGCGATCGTCGAGTCCGTGTCGGTGGTGCAGGCGCAGGCCGAGCGTCGGTGATCGAGGCGAAGGACGAGGCTCGTGCGCGAGGTCGGCGGTCGAGGTCGACCGACGAGGCCGCGAGCTCGCGTGACGACGGCGAGCTCGAGCACCCAGACGCGGCGTCCGTCCATCGATATTTGCGTGCAGGGCGGGAAGAGTGAGCGTGCTTCGCTCGGGAAAAAGGCGAGCGAGCCGAGATGCGAAGCCCGGCTCGCTCGTCACGCAGCGGGAGGCGGACGCACCAGCTGGTCGAGCGCCGAGACGGGGGCCCGGTCGACGAGAATCTGCAGGAAATGAATGCGGGTCAGCATCGGGGCTTGACCGCCTCTAGGACGAGCACGCAAAGGGACGAGAACGTCCTCGGCGCGCTCGACGAGGCGGGACAGGACGACGCACCTGTCGCTGCTGCTCCTGCTCCTCGCTCCTGGTGAGCTGCACTCGGACGAGCAGAAGGTGGAAGCGGCCGTGAGAGCGTGCGACGAGGGCAAGGTCGGCGGTCGAGGTCGAGCGCCGAGGCGGTCCGAGCCGAGGGCGACGGCGACGGCTCACGCGAGCGTCTCGGCGGGTGCAGCGCGACGCCTAGGTATGTGCGCACGGGTGCAAGGGCATGAGCGTCGCCCGCCGAGCTGCATGAAGACCTAAGCGAACGAGACAGAGGGGGCACGAGCCCCTCCTTCTCGCTCGCAGTCGTCGCAGTGCGGGACGGCGCACCTTGTCGCGCCGCGCCGCGGCGGTCGTCGTCGAGGATCCGAGAGGGCTCGGTGCGGCTCGACGAGGCTGTGGCGGCGGCGGCGGCGAGAGGGCGGGCCCTGGGCGGCGCCAAGCGCGGACGAGGGAGGGTCGAAGGCGAAGGTGCCACGACGAGGCCTGGAGGATGACGCGCGGCTGCAGACGGAGTCTTCCGAGATCAGCTACAGTCCAAGGTGCCGGCCTCAGAAGCCAAGAGGTCGACGCGGCGGGGAGGGAGGCTCCCTTGCTCGGACGGCCTGCCCTGTGAGGCGACCTGGACGCACCTGACGTCTCGTGCTCGGTGCCCTTGCACACGCTGGTAGCAGCGGCCCGCTGAGCGTCTTGACGACGGTGACGAGGCGTGCGCCGAGGTGGTCGAGGGCGGTCGTAGGGGAGCCGGCGAGGCCGAGGTGGGGGCGGGCGCGAGGGGCAGGGTCGAGGGCTCGAGAGCGGCGGTGCGATGGGCGCCAGAGGGCGTCGTAGAGGGTATGTGAGGCTGGTGCGAGGGTGCTCGAGGCGCAGAGTGCGGTGTGTGGGGAGGGAGGAGCAGCGGGTGATGAGGTCTGCGATGAGGACAGGGAGGGTCGAGGAAGGGTCGGGGTCGCTGTGCGGGCGGGCGGGCGTTGCTGTGGGTGCACTGTGGTGCAGTGCAAGGCTGCTCGAGGCTCTAGCTGGTGCACTCGAGGGGATGTGGGACGAGAGCCGGGTCGTCCCCTTTGTCCCTTTGTCTGCATCGCCTCGTTTCCCGCTCGTCGCCTCTTTGCTCGCTCTCGCTCCCCTCGAGCAACGCGCACTCACCATGGCCTCGATCTACGACTCTGGTGCGTCCCGCTCCTCCAACCCTCACGCCCCCGCGAGCCAAACTCACCCCCTCGACCTCGACCTCGGCCCCGCCTCCAGTCCTCACCGCGCCGTGGATCTCGACTCCCTCGGACGGCGTCCCCACCTCGGACACGCTCCGCCTCCAGCACCAAGCCGAGCAGTCCATCTCGCACCTCCTCACCGACCACCTCGCCGCGTCAGCCACCGTCCCCCCGGCGCTCCACCGCGACTCGCACGCGCGCTACCTCACAAAGCTCCTCACCCAGCCCCTCCCCAGGCACTTTACCGGCCTCGACGCCTCGCGCCCCTGGCTCCTGTACTGGTCCATCCACTCGCTCGCCCTCCTCGACGGCGAGCTCGACCCGGACGCCCAGCGCCGCGTCGTCGACACGCTCAGGCAGTGTCAGAACGACGACGGCGGGTTCGGCGGCGGACCCGGGCAGCTGAGCCACTTGGCGCCGAGCTATGCCGCCGTGTGTGCGCTCGCGTACACGGGCGCGGTGGGCTGGAACTCGATCGACCGGTGCGTGCTCGCTCGCTCGTTCCCCCGCCCCCTCCTCCCGCTCGTCGCACTGACGATGGCCCACACACGTCCACAGCCAGGGCATGTACCGCTTCCTCCTGTCGCTCAAGCAGCCCGACGGCTCGTTCATCATGCACGACGGCGGCGAGGTCGACGTGCGGTGCGCCCCCCTCCCCCTCGCTCCTCGCTCACCTCCCCTCTCCCTCCCGCTGACTCCCCCTACCCTCCCCCGCTCGCTCGCAGCGGCTGCTACTGCGCCCTCACGATCTCGACCCTCCTCAACCTCCTCACGCCCGACCTCGCGCGCCACACCCCGCAGTTCATCGCCGCGTGCCAGACGTACGAGGGCGGGCTCGCGAGCTCGGCGCACCCGTTCGCGGGGCCACGCGACGGCGACGAGGACGCGCACGCGGCGCCGCTCGGAGAGGCGCACGGCGGGTACGCGTTCTGCGCCGCGGCGTCGTGGGCTATGCTGCGCGCCTTCTCGGACCCGTCCTCGCCCGCGTTCCTCGCTCCCTCGTCCTCCTCCTCCTCGCCCTCTCCCTCCTCACTCTCTGCGCCCTCGCCCTCCCCGGCGCGCCCACGCCCGCCTCAAGAGCTCGACGTGCGCGCCCTCCTGCGGTGGAGCGCGAGCCTGCAGGCCATGCCGATCGAGGGCGGCGGGTTCCGCGGCAGGACCAACAAGCTCGTCGACGGGTGCTACTCTTGGTGGGGCGGCGGGCTCGTTCCCGTCGTCGAGAGCTTGCTGTGCGAGGGCGAGGAGGGCGACGGCGAGGAGGAGGAGGAGGCGCGGGAGCACGAGCTGTACGACCGCAGTGCGTCCCTCTCCCTCTTTCTCTCTCTCCCTCCCTCCCTCGCTCTCTCCCTCACTCTCTCTCCCTCTCCCCCTCTCTCGCACCCCCGGGAAAAGCGTCCACTGACCGTGCGCCCCTCCCGCTCTCGCCCGCAGCCGCCCTCCAGCAGTACATCGTCCTCGTCGCTCAGGCCCCCTCGGGCGGCCTGCGCGACAAGCCAGGCAAGCCCGCCGACGCGTACCACACGTGCTACAACCTGTCGGGCGCCGCCTCGGCGCAGCATGCGCCGCGCGTTGTCGCGCGTCGGGCGCGCCGCGAGCTGCGAGAGGGGTGGGTGTCGCCGTTTGGGCTCCGGGCGGCGCTCGTCGAGGTCGAGGTCGGTGGGGAGGGGCAGGGGCACGGGCAGGAGGGGAAGGGCGAGGTCGTGCGCGGCGAGGGAGAGGGGAACGAGGCGGCCGAGGGACGCATGCGCGAGGTGTGGAGCAGGGCGCTCGCGTGGGAGCTGTCGCCAAGCAACAAGGTCGTCTACGGCGACCCGGCCAACGAGCTCGTGCGTCGGCTCGTCCCGCGTTTCGGCTCACGCTCTCGATGAGAAGCCTGTACTGATGTCTCGCTCGCGTCGTCGTGCAGGTCCCTGCGCACCCGGTCTTCAACCTCACGTTCCCGCACGTCCGGGGCATCATGGCCCACTTCTACCGCCAGCCTCCTCTCGTGTAGCTCTACTCGCCCTGTACCGTCTCTCTCTCAGTCTTCTCTGCCCGCCAACCGAGAGCGAGAGCAAAGGTGACAGCGATACGGCCCCGACGCTCTAGACATCATCCCCGAGCAGGTCCCTCCTCCTCCTCTTCTCGTCCTCCCTCGCAAACGCCCCCTCGAGCTCCCTCCTCTCCCTCTCGAGCCGCTCATCCTCTTCCTCCCCGCCGCCGCCGCGGCCCGAGACGAGCCCCTCGAGCCCCTCGATCCGGTCCGCCTCGTGCTGCCGCGCCTTGTCGCGCTCGCTCAGGCGCGTCAGGCTGTGCGCCTCGGCCGCCGACGCGTCAAACTCGTCGAGCAGGCTCGCGGCCTGCGCGTCGAGGTCGGCAAAGGACGACATCGAGTCGCCGCTCGCCCGTCGGCGAGCGCGAGAGGGCTCGTCGTCGTCGTCCGAGCCCGAGCCCGAGCCGAGCTCGTGGTGCGGCGCCGCCTTGGCGCGGCCGCCGCCGCCGCCGCCGAGCGAGCCGTGCCGCGCGTGCGCGTGCGAGACGGGCAGCATGGGCGCGCCCTCGCCCGCCTCGCGGTACGCCTCGTCGCCCGTGTCGGTCCCGTCGCCGCTCGGACCGCCGCCATGTGCGCCGTCGTGCTGCTGCCGGGCAGCAGCGAGCGACGCCGCGTGCGTGAACTGGCGGTACTTGAGGTAGTTGTAGAGGGCGATACCTGCGAGCGAGCGAGCGAGCGAGCGTGCGAGCGTGAGTGACCGAGCGAGAAGAGAAGGAGGAGAGGAAGGAGAGGGGGAGGTGGAGGAGGACGCACCAAAGATGGTGACGCAGAGGCCCGAGACGTTGATGGGCGTGAGCTGGTCGTGGAAGAGGACGGTCGAGAGGAAGATGGTGATGACCTCCTTGAAGATGCCGGCGACCGAGAGCGTGACGACCGACGTGCGCTGGATGAGCCTGTGCGCGAGACGAGCGGGCCCCGTCAGCGGGGCCGACACTGCGCCGACAAGCGCCGAGAGGAGACGCACCCGAACTCGGTGATGTTCATCATGAAGGCGAGCACGCCGGGGAACACGATGGCGCACACGGTCTGGATCGTCGACCCGAGCGTCCCCCAGAACTCGTCGTGCGAAAACACGTTCCCCCACCCGTCAAACACGAGGCTGCACGTCGCGAGCGTGACGCCCATGATGGGCGCGAGCCAGAACAGGGTCGCGATCGGGTTGTTCATGCCCATCGACTCCTTGTGGAGGAGGAGCTGCGTGAGCGACCACCGCAGGCCGCCGAGCGCCGACGCCGTGAGGACCTGGACCATGCCGACGGCGTCAAACTGCGTCTCGGTCGAGACCATGAGGACGACGCCCGACGTGATGATGAGGATGATGCCGACGAGCCGCCACGACGGGACCTCGAGGCGGAACAGGAAGGCAAAGATGAGGACGAAGGCGAGCGACGACGACTTGCACATGGCTGCGAGGGATCAGGGTCAGCTCATGCGACACCTGAAGAGTAGGAGAGGGGAGGAGGACGCACTGTAGAAGGAGAGCGTGATGGTGCGCAGGCTGAGGTTGGACAAGCCGATGTCGAGGCCGGTGGCCATGCCGCAGGGCGCCACCTTGGTGCTGCGGGTCGGCGCAGAGAGCGTCAGCTGAGATCTCCCTACATCTCGACGAGCCGGAGGGAGGACGCACGCATAGTCTCGCGGCTGGGGCTTGGTCTGAGGGCGCAGGTTGCGAAAGATGCTGAGGGTGAGGGCCGACAGGCACCACTGGACGAGCATGTGGACCGAGGTGACGAAGAGAGGGTAGGGGAAGTTGTAGTGCTCGGCGGAGAACATCCACTTGTCTGTCGCAGCGAGCGAGGGGAGGGTCAGCGTGTCGAGGTTCGGCGGCAGGTGGGGGAAAGGTGCGGCGAGTCGAGGGTCGAAGCGCACTGTACAGCGAGATGAGGGTCGAGAAGCAGTACCTGTCGGAGTGCGTGGATGCTGTCAGCAAGGCCTCACGCGAGCTAGACGGCGAGGAGAGGCGCACCAAGCGAGGATGAAGACGGCGTTGATGGCGGCGCTCCTCCACCACAGGATGCGCAGCCGCCGCTGGTCCGGCGTCTCCTCCGGCTCGGCGTACGGGACCCTGCTCGCCCTCCTGCGCCCGGCCTCGGCGTGCGCGTAGCTGTGCCGCCTCGTCCCGCCCGGAGTGCCGCCGTCGCTGTCGCCCGCCTCCCTCGCCCATGCGCCAGACGCTCGAGCGTGCCCGTCGAGCGCATCGTCGTCGTCGTCGTCGTCGTCGTACATGCGGGCCTTGCCCTTGTTGGACGGGTACGCCGCGAGCTCGTAGTCGGGGCTGGAGCGTGTCGAGGTCGCGGCGCGCTCGTGGTCGGCGAGGAGGAGCGTCGACGGGTAGGCGAGCCCGCGCGACTCGTGAGCATCGTCGCTGACGAGCTGGTGAGCTCGCTGCGTGTCCATGGCCGCGACGTGACCGAGAGCGAGAGGCGAGGCAAGCGGCGCGCCTCCTCTGCCTGCCCCGACTTGGCGCCGTGAGCGAGCGGCGTCTCAAGTCGACGTGCAGCTCTCTGTGGCTCGCCGAGCCTCTCGCGAGTACTATCGCAGCCAGAACCGAGCCTCTCTAGAGATAGCGAGCAGGACGGGCCGAGGTCGAGGAAACGCACGTGCAGGTTGCAGCCGGCGGCGAAAGTCGCGAGAGGCGCAGGGGGAGAGGGCAGGCATGAAAGGGGGAGAGCTAAGCAGACAGGGGTGCGAGGCAGAAAGGCGAAAGTGAGAGAAGAGCGAGACGCAGGCGGATAAGAGGGAGAGGGAAATGGGAGGGAAGAGGGGACGGAGAGGCTCAGTCGCTCTCGTCGAGCTCAAAGTCCTCCTCGTCGTCGTCGTCGACCATGAACGAGTCGTCCTCGACGTCCGACGGCAGCTCGAGCTTGTACGACTTGGCCGGCGCGCGCGTGGCACGGGCGGAGCGGGCCTTGGGCGCAGGGGCGACGTCGCTCAGGTCGTCGTCCGACTCGACGACGGCCTTCTTGGCAGCCTGCGCACGAGGTAGATGGTCAGCTCGACGTCGAGTCGTGAGGTGGGCGAGGGCGGGGACGCACCGACTTGGCCTTGGCCGGGGCAGCCTTCTTCTTGGGCGCAGGCAGGAGCTCGTCGTCCGAGTCGTCGAGCGCGAGGACCTGCTTCTTGGCCTGTGTGACGGGCGCCGGGTCAGCCACGTGGACGAGAGAGATCAGAGCGAGCGAGAGGGGCGCACCGTCGCCTTCGTCTTGGCCTTGGGCGAGTGCGCGGCCGGCTTCTTGACGGGGAGCGAGTAGATGTCGTCGTCCTCCTCGTCGTCCTCGAGCGCGGGCGTCGCCTTCTTCTGCACGTGCACGGCGTCAGGACATACACTGCAGCAGCGAAAGAGCCAGAGGAGAGCGCACCTTGGCCGCAGGCTTGCGAGCGGCGCCCGTCGCCGCCTTCTTGGCCGGTGGAGGGCTCGCGTCGTCGTCGTCCGACAGGTCGAGGTCGACGCTCGCGCGCTTGCCGGGCGCCTTCTTGGCCTTGGGCGCCGCAGGCGTGGGCGCGGCCTTGGCCTGCGCATCGAGAGAGCGGCAGAGAGGGTCAGCGTCCTCTGCCCGAGATCCAGGAATCGAGGGAGCGCGACGCACATTGGACGTCGACGGAGCAGCCGTGATCTCGTCGTCGTCGTCCGTCTCGGGGAGGGCGACAGCGGCTTTGGCGCGCTTGGCGGGCGGCTTCTTGGCGGGCAGCTCGACCTCGTCGTCCGTGTCGGGAAGCGTGACGGGCGCTTTGGCCTTCTTGGCGGCGGCGGGCGCCTTCTTCTTGGGCTTGACCTCGAACTCGTCGTCGTCGTCGTCCGAGGCGGCCGCGCGCTGCGTGCAGGGCGAGCGTCAGCAAGGAGCTCTCGACCGCGAGGCGCACGGAAAGAGGGCAGCCTGGCTCGTCGCACGCACCTTCTTGCCCTTGCCCGGGTTCTTCGACCGCGAGCGCGCCTTGTTGACAAGGTCCTTGGCGAGGAGGTCCTGTGGGCGGGAGCGAGCGCCGTCAGCGAGCGGTCCTGCAGGGCGGGAACGGCAAGGAGGGGCCGACGCACCTCCCACTTGTCCATGAAGGCGTCGAGGTCGGCGCGCCACAGGTCCTGCACGGTGCGCTGCAGGAGCGCCTCGAGCTCGTCCTGGCGCGCGTCGCGCTCCTCGAGCAGCTTGGCGACCTTCTCGGCCGTGAGGCTGTAGATGGCCATGCTCATGAGGTAGTCGTAGTCCGAGTCGGCGCCCGGCTGCGCGTCGGCGTCCTCCTCGTCGCCGAGCTGCTCGGCCTCGTCGACGTCGCCCGCGACGTGCGCCTTGGCGACCTTGGGGAACGGGCGGAAGTTGCGCTTGCGCAGCTCGGCGACGACGTCGGCGCGCTTGCGGTTCGAGACGACGAGCTCGCGCGAGATGATGAGCTGGATGAAGCGCGCCTGGTTGCTGAGGCGTTCGTGCACGAGCTCGAGCTCGCCGACGAGGTGCTTCTTGCGCTTGTGGTAGAACTCGAGGCGCACGTCGTAAAAGTCGCTCACGATGTCCTCCGGGGTCGCGTACTTCTTGATCTTGCCCTGCGGGTCGAAGCAGACCATGTTGCTCGTGTTGACCTTGGACACGATCTTGAACACCTTCTCGAGGCCGTCGGCGTCGACCGCCTTCTTGCCCTCGGCCGTGAGCGTCACGATAAAGTGCACGTTGCGCTCGGTGTGGTACTCCTTGTAGTCCTGCAGAGCGTGACGGGAAGGTCGTTAGGTCAGGAGATGGCGAGAGCGAGACGAAGAGGGAAGAGGGGAGCGCACCTTGACCCACGCCGCCTGCTTGTCGGTGCCGGCGACCCAGCCCTCGAGCATCTCCTTGTAGCTCTGGGTCCAGGTGCGGATCGGGAGCTCGGTGATCTCGACCGTGTTGTCGTCGGTGCGCTCGATGATGCCGCTGCACTTGTAGCCCTCCTTGTCGCCCTTCTCGATCGTGCCCTGCGCGGTCGGTCGAGCGTCGTCAGCTGCTGCTGCGCCTGGCGCGGCGGAGAGAGAGAGGGAAGGAGCGCACGTTGAAGCCGCGGTACCAGGGGTGCATGGGCTCCATCTCGTCGCCGTCGAGCTTGCGGCGCAGGTTGGCGACGATGTCGGCCGGGTTGAAGTTGGGCACGTACGAGCTCCAGCCCGTGCCGATGCCGTCCGAGCCGTTGACGAGGACCATGGGGAGGACGGGGATGTACCTGCGAGCGAGGGCGAGCGAGGTCAGCTTCGGGCGAGGCGAGAGGAGGGAGAGGGAGGGGACGCACCAGCTCGGCTCGATGCTCTGGCCGTCGTCGTTAAGGTAGTCGAGGATTGCGTCGTCGGCCGGGTGGAAGATGGTGCGCGTGACCTGGGCGACGTTGGTGAAGATGTACCTCGCGCTCGCCGCGTCCTTGCCGCCCTGGAGGCGCGTGCCGAACTGGCCGTTCGGGTCGAGCATGTTGAGGTTGTTGCTCCCGACAAAGTCTTGCGCGAGGCCGATGATGGTGCCCTGGAGCGACACGTCGCCGTGGTGGTACGCCGAGTGCTCCGAGACGTAGCCCGACAGCTGGCCGACCTGTGCGGCGCGAGAGGAGTACGACAAAGTCAGCTCCGCCCTTTTTCGACGGGCGAGACGACCATGTACTGGAGCGAGCGGGACGCACCTTGATCTCGTTCTTGAGCTTGCGCTTGAAGCAGGCGAAGAGGACCTTGCGCTGGCCGGGCTTGAAGCCGTCGACGACCGAGGGGATCGAGCGCACGTTGTCGGCCATCGAGAAGAGGATGAGCTCCTTGTTGATAAAGTCGCTGATCGGCACCTCGTCGACGTTGTGGTCCATGTACGTGCCCGGCTGCGAGCGGCGAGAGGCGAGGCGGTGGAGGAGGGAGGACGAGGAGGGCGGGCGGGCGAGGAGCGAGCGGGTCAGCTCGACGTCGAGCGCGCGCTCACGATCGAGAGAAAGGGGGACGCACGACAAAGCCGCGAAGCCACTCCTTGCGGTCGTCGGCCTTCTTCTTGTTGAACGCCATGTCGATCAGGGCGCGGTCGTCGTTGGTGAGCTTGCCGAACGGGAGGCGGTGCTTGGCCATGTCGCCAAAGTACTTCTGCGCGTCGCGCGCGTCGCTCGTGCCCAGTCCCTTGAAGTACTTGATCTTCCAGCCGCGACCGTCGTCCGTCTCGCGCTTCCACTGCTCGTACTCGGGGATGGTGAAGAACGACACCTCCTTCTTGGCCTTGGTCACCTTGACGATGGGCGTGATGAACTCGACGAGGAAGTTGGGGAGCTTGAGGAGCGACGGGAACCAGTAGTCGAGGAAGTTGATGAGGAGGCCCTTGATGTGCGAGCCGTCGTGGTCCTGCGGGCCGGCGAGCAGGGACGGGTCAGCTCGCGGATCCTGCCGCACCACCTCGTCGCACCGAGGCGAAGCGCACCTGGTCGGCCATGATCATGAGGCTGCCGTAGCGGAGCGAGTCGGTCGAGGCGTACGTCTTGCCCTGCTGGAGGCCCATGATCTGCTTGATGGCCTGGATCTCGGCGTTGTCAAGGAGCGCCTTGCCGCTCGCCTCGCGCACGTTGAGCAGCTTGCCGCGCAGCGGGAAGACGCCGTAGTTGTCGCGGCCGACGACGGCGAGGCCCGACACGGCGAGCGCCTTGGCCGAGTCTCCCTCGGTAAGGATGAGCGTGCACTTGGAGCCGTTGCGGGTACCGGCGTTGTTGGCGTCCTCGAGCTTGACGAGGCCGGTGATACTGTCGACGAGGACGAGGTGCGTCAGCTCGAGATCGGGCGAGATCGAGGAGGAGGAGGAGAGAGGAAGGGGAGAGACGCACCGGGAGCGCTTGGACCCGTCCGTCTTCTTGAGCATCTGGTCCTGCTTGAACTTGGCCCAGTTGAGCACGTTGTCGATGACGCCCGACTTGGCGACTGCGAGGTGGAGGGGCGGGCGAGCGAGGAGCGAGGGCAGAGAGGACGGGTCAGCGCTGGCCGCCGACTCGACGACGAGCGGACGACGAGCGGACGACGAGGGACGACGCACCCTTCTTGAGAAAGTCCTCGGACAGCTCGCACTTGCTGCCAAACTTTTTGGCCGAGAGCGTCATGTTCTCCTTGGTCTGCGAGTCGAAGCTCGGGTTGTTGACGAGGCAGTTGACAAAGACGGTGAGGTGGCTCTTGATCTGGAACGGCTTGACGGCGACGGCCTTGTTCTTCTTCTTGACGAGGTCGACGAGGCCGTGCACGATCTGGTCGGCGATGTAGGTGACGTGCGTGCCGCCCTTGGTCGTCGCGATGCCGTTGCAGTACGACACCTGGCTGAACTGGCCGTCCGAGACGGCGAACGCGATCTCCCACCGGTCGCCGTACGTCTCGTACACGACGGTCGGCTTGGCGGGCTCGGTCGAGCCGACGACGAGGTCGTCGTCGTCGAGGAGGGCCTGAGCGGCGGTCGACACGGCGCCGTCGTCCTTCTTGGCGCCGCCCTTCTTCTTGCCGCCGGCGCCGCCGGCCGCGACCTCGTTGACGCCCGAGATGAACTTGTCGACGTACGTCTTGAAGTCCTTGCAGCGCAGGAGCTTGCCGTCGAGGTAGACCTTGACCTTCTTGAGGATGCCGGCCATGTCCCACACGCGCTTGTGGAGGAGGGCGAGGATGTCGTCGTCAAAGCCGGCGTCGGCCATGCTGAAGCGCGCGAGGTCGGGCTTGAACTCGATCAGGGTGTACTCCTTCTCGCCGCGCTTGTTGTCCGTCACCTTGGGCTTGCCCTTGACGCTCATGTTGTTCTCGAACACCTGCCGGTACTTCTTTTCCTTGCTGACCGTCTCGACGACGAACTGCTCCGAGTAGATGTTGGCGAGCTTGGCGCCGTAGCCGTTGCGGCCGCCCGTCGTCTTCTCCTCGTCGTCGTCGTAGTTGCTCGACGTCAACAGGTTGCCGAAGATGAGCTCGGGGACCCAGATGCCCTCCTTCGAGTGGATCTCGATCGGGATGCCGCGGCCGTCGTTCTTGACCGAGATCGTGTGCGCCTCGGGGTCGATGGTGACCCGGATCTCGCTCATCGACGGGTCGCGCACCTTGTTGTCGGCCGCGTTGACGAGGATCTCGTCAAAGATCTTGTAGAAGCCCGGGACGAACGTCGTGTTGCTGTCGCAGAGGAGAAGGGGGGAGGCGGTGTCAGCTAGGTGGGCCTCGTCGTTGACAACCGGTAGGAGAGGCTCGCCGCACCGGAAGACCATCTTGTCGCGCTCGCGCTCGTAGACCCACATCGGCTGCGTGATGGGCTCGATGCTGCCGATGTACGTGTCGGGACGGAGGAGGACGTGCTCGAGTTGGGTGAGCTGCGGCAGCGAGGTGGGTCAGCGAGGGAGGCACGCGTGCGGCGAGGGGGAGAGGGAGCGGCGTCGCACCTTGACGTAGGTCTCGCTGGCCGACTTGCCCTTGCCCTTGGCCGCCGTCTTCTTCGGCGGAGCAGGCGCGTCGTCCTGTCGCACGCGAGAGGAGGGTCAGCGAACGAGTCGCTCAACTGGCGAAACACGGCGGCGAGGGGACGCACCTCGTCGTCGCTCGCGAGCTCGTTGGTGTCGAGCTCCTCGAGCGGCGCCGCCTTCTTCTTGCCCTTGGCGGCAGCGCTGGTAGACGCGGCCTTGGCCTTGGGGGCCGCCTTGGGCTTTGCGGCGGCGGGAGCCTTCTTGGCGGGGGCCTGCCGAGCAGGAGTCACACGAGCAGCAGGCGTCAGCGGGCGTCACTGTGGCGTGCATGGGCAGTGACATGACTCGCCTTCTTCTTGGGCTGCTCGTCGTAGGCGTCCGAGGGCGAGCCGTCGCTCATCTGCATGGGTTGAGGGACGACGGGAGGTCAGGCTCGAGTCGCGCAACAGGGCGGCACAGGCGGGCGTGGGGAGCACGCACAAAGTCGTCTCCATCGTCTGACGAGTCCTGGATGCGCGCCATGCTCCTGCCTGGCGCGAGTGGGTGTGGTGGTGGAGCGAGGGGAGCGAGGCGAGGAGGAGCGCGCTGTCGTTGTCGACGCCGCAAAGCGTGAGACCGGCCGCTCGGCGGCTCGCTCTTAACGGCTCCTCCCCCAGGCCTCGTACGGGCTCGCGCGTGGTGTAGTAGACTCTGTATAGCCTGTACATGCCAACTACGCCGTCAGAGAGCCTCGCAGAGCCGTGAGAGAAAAGCCGGTCCTCGGTGGCTTCCCCGCTCCTCCTCGCCTCATCTCTCCTCCTCTCACTCCTCGCCCTCGCGTCCCGAGCAGCTGAGGATGGGTGCAATCGGACCACAAATGAGCTCTCCAGGCAACTGTCCAAGCAGCGAGTCCGTCTGAGCCGTGAGAGGGGAGTTGGTCGCCGCGCCCCCCACTTCCCCGCTCGCCTCCTCACCTCCTCGCCTCCTGCAATAGCTCGGCCACAACGAGCCGTGGGAATGAGGGAACACGTTGTAATGCACCAGAAGTCCCTCCACTACCCCTGTGGACCCATGTGCACCGCAGGCGAGGCGTGTACAGCGAGGGCGAGAGGTGACCCAAAATGGCGGAAGTCGACGGCGACGAGCTGGACTCGGCGAGGTGGAAGAAGAGTTCTGAGAGAGCCAGAGTTGGCGAGGAAGGAAGGGGGAAGGGTCTGCGAGTCCAGTCGGACGCTGTAGAGCGGCCGGGGGAAGGCTGAAGATGACGAGTGGAGGTCGAGGAGAGGGCCTCGAGCTGGAGGCTTGGCGGCTCGGGACGGGGCGTAGGCGATGCTGGCAGAAGGTGAGAGTGGTGCCCTACACACGGCCGGGGTGCGCAGGGGGGTGGGCAGGAGTGAGAGGAGGAGAGATGAGGCGAGGAGGAGCGGGGAAGCCACCGAGGACCGGCTTTTCTCTCACGGCTCTGCGAGGCTCTCTGACGGCGTAGTTGGCATGTACAGGCTATACAGAGTCTACTACACCACGCGCGAGCCCGTACGAGGCCTGGGGGAGGAGCCGTTAAGAGCGAGCCGCCGAGCGGCCGGTCTCACGCTTTGCGGCGTCGACAACGACTTGCCCTCGTCGCGCTCAGCTTAGAGGGCCCTGGTCCTCATGGCTCCCTTGAAGCTATACTGAAAGCAGTGCGCGTGTCAACCAGGCCCAGCGAGCGACTTTGTTTCCCCTCCTCCTCCTCGCCGCCGAGGTGCCAGCTCCCCGCCTCTCGTCGTTCTCCTCCTCGCCCTCTCGCTCAACCACGAGCTGCGCTCAGCCATGAGCAAGATGAACAACCCGTTCGCGCAACCTCAGCAGACCGAGGTCTCGTCCGCCGCACACCGCTTCCCCGACGTCCTCGCCTCGGACCCCGACCTCCAGCGACCGCAGCCTCAGCCCCAGTACCAGCAGCAGCAGTACACCGGCTACCAGCAGCAGCAGCAGCAGCCTCAGCAGCAGTACATCCAGCCCCAGTCGACCGGCTTCAACCAGTACTCGAGCGCGTTCGGCGGCGGCGGCGGTGGTGGGGGCGGTGCACCGGCCTCCCCGTACTCGCAGGGCCCAGGGCAGCAAGCAGGGCAGTACCAGCCGTCGTACGGCTACCAGCCGCAGCCGCAGCAGTCCTACGCGGCCGACCTCGACCCGTACGCCCACCTCGGCTCGCTCCAGCAGCAGGGCGCGTCATCGTCGTCCGGCGGCGGGTCTGGCCTCGCGCACGGCCAGGGCCAGGGCGGGTCGCTCCTCGCCGTGCAGCAGACACAGAGCCACCCGCGGCAGTACGTCAGCGAGCAGCGCGGCGCGCTCATGGCCTGGGACGACTACGCGTGGAAGCAGCTCCTCTCGAGGTCAGTGACTTGGCTCTCTGAACGGTCTGGAGCGGGCGAGAGCCTGCCGAGCCTCTTCCTCGTCCCTCGACGTGTTGACCGGCCTCTTCACTGACACCTCGCCGTCCCCCGCAGGCTCGACGTTCGTCCTCGCCCTCTTCGCCGACCGCCTCGTCCTTCTGCGCTCGCCTTTCCCCGCCCTGACCTCCTCCGTCGTCTTTCTCTGCGCGCAGGCTCTCCGAGAAGCCTGGGAAACGCGCGTCGCCGGCCTGCGCGCCGCCGCCAACTCGGGCGCCGACCCGACAAACGTCCAGCAGCTGCAGCGACGGGCGAACGAGCAAGTCGGTACGCCTTGCTCCTCCTTGCCGCTCTCTCCCTCCCTCTCACAAAGCTGACGGCGAGCTCGTGCGCGCGCAGATGGGATCCACGCGGCCAAGATGCAGCTCGGCGAGGTGCAGAGCGGGTGGAGGCACAGCACCGACGCGGCGTCGTGCGTCTCTCCTCCCCGCTCTCGCGCTCTCCTTGGCGTGCACACCTGACTCGAGCCTTACTTCGCCCGATCGCAGTAAAGCCCGAGTGCGCGAGGCGCTCAACGCCGGGATCACGAGCTTGCCCGGTGCGTCCTGCTCTCGCACCCCGTCCTCTCTTCCCGCTCGCCCGCCGCCTTCGGCCGCCGCTCTCCCGCCCGTCGCTCGCCCTCGGCACCAACCTCCCCGGACCGTGCCCATGACCTGACCTCGTCCGCCCGTCCCCCACCCCGCGCGCCCGCAGAGTACCCCGCGCCCGTCTCGCCCCACGAGCTCGGCGGCTCGTTCGTCCACCAGGCGGCCAAGCAGGGCATCATGAGCCAGTACGGCCAGCAAGGCGGCATGCAGCCGCAGATGACGGGGTTCCAGCAGGCGCAGCAGACAGGGTACGGCGGCGCAGGAGGAGGAGGAGGAGGGTACGGCGGCATGGGCCCGCAGCAGACGGGGTATGGCGGGCAGCAGCAGCAGGGCGGCGGGATGTACCAGCAGGGCGGGTACGGCGGCGCGGGAGCGGGAGGGTACGGCATGCAGCCGCAGCAGACGGGGTACGGCCAGCAGCAGTACGGGCAGCAGGGAGGAGGGTACGGCGGGCAGGGCGGGTACTACTAGCGTCTCGCAATGACCATGATGACTCTCGGCAGCAGCGAGCAGCTCTCGAGAGGCGTGGGCGATAGAGGCTTGCGCTGTGTACAGATGCTCCTCTCCTCGACCTCTTCCCCGCCGTCACTCGTTGAAGGCCGACAGCTCGTACTCGCTCCACCACTCGTACGCCCGCTCGGGCGTGTACCACTGCGCGCGCGGCGATGGAATGGCGAGTTCAGCGAGCGCCCTCGAGTCCGAGCCCGAGGGGAGAGAGCGCAGAGAGCAGCCGAGGACCGTGCACGCACCGGGTCTCCCCACCCGTCCTCTCCCGCATGGTGCACCGCATCGACGAGGCCCTCGCACTCGATCGCGACGGCGCCGCTCTTGGGGTACGCGCGCTCCTCGGCCGTGCACTGCTCGGGCGTCTTGCCGTGCGGGAGGTGCGACAGTTTGCGCGCGAGGCCGACCGGGTAGGGGAGGCCCCACGGGCGCGAGGGCGTCGTGAAGAGGTGCAGGGCGGGCTGGTTGGTGCGGATCGTGAGGCTGCGGGAGGCGGCGAGGAGGGAGAGAGGGTGAGTGGGTAAGCGAGGCCGAGCGAGGGGGAGAGGAGCGTGCGCACCGGATGCCGCTCGAGGGCGACTCGAGCACGACGACGGGGTCGACGCTGCTGTTGCGCGCCGAGTCGGAGAAGACAAGCGCCGTGTCGAGGCCTCTGCAGCCTGCGAGGCGAGCGAGCCGAGGGAGAGCGTCAGCGAGCTGCTCGACGCACGAGGTCCGAGCGCCGAGCGACGGCGGCGACGCACCAGTCCCGCACAGCCCCATGGCCCGCGGCGAGTCGACCCGCTCGCCGATCGTCGGCGCCGACCCTGCGCCCTTGCTCCCGCCCTCTGCGCCGTCGCGCGCCGAAAAGTCGAGCGGCGAGTCGCGCTCGATGGGCTTGATCTTGCCCGTCGGGATCTGCGTCAGCCCGAGTAGCGCCATTAGTACCTGAGCCCCGTGAGGAGGCAGTAGCACCAAGGTTGAGTGCGCAAGGCGGACGCACCAGCTCGCCGTCCGTCTCGAGGAACCGGTCCGCGTCGACCCAAAGGCGGTGCTCCCTCGCGCTGCCGCCCGTCCCGCGCCCGCGCTCGCCCGGGGGCGCCTGGAACCCATCGAGGTTCCAGTACACGTGCGACGAGAGCATGATCGGGCTCGTCGGGCCCTCGTCGCCGTTCGAGGAGGGCACGACGCGCGCCTCGAGCCTCGTCTCGAGGCGCACCGGGTCGCTCCGGAGCGTGTACGCCGCGCGCACGTCGACCGTGCCCGGGAAGCCCTCGGCGGCGTGGTCGACGAGGCCAAAGACGAGGCGGTCGTGCGAGCGCTCGAGGATGCGCCAGCCTGCGCGGGCGTAGCCGGCGATGCCGCCGTGGAGGGTCGCTCGGCCGGCCTCGTTGGCGGGGAGGTGGACGAGGCGGCCCGTGCTCGGGTCGGTGTAGGATGCTGTGGGAGGGAGAGCAGGGTCAGCGACGAGGAGGGGCAAGAGCGCGGGGGAGGGAGGGACGGGACGCACCGTCGGCGATGCGGTTGGCGACGCGCCCAACGACGGCACCAAAGTACGGGAACCGCTTGTCGGTCAGGTACTCGGTCGTATTGTCGTCTGCGGAGCGTGCGAGAGGGTCAGCTTGGCCGGACAGAGAGATGGGGTGGGGTTAGGAGCGCGAGCCGCTCACATCCGGGGACGACGTCGCGCCACTCTCCCTCGCGGTCCTTGACCCAGAAGTCGACGAGCGTCGCACCGAGCGCTGTCAGGGAAGGAGCAGGTCAGCCGTGGGAAGAGGAGGGGCGGACGAAGGACGAGGGCGTAAGGACACACGGATGAAGGTCGCGCGCGCCGAGTGGTCCTTTGTCTGGATCTCGAAGCGCTCAAAGACGTTGACGTTCGAGTGGTTGCGGTACGAGTCGCGCCAGTCGAGCGTGTCGTCGAGGGGCGGAAGGGCCCACAGGAGGGCCGCGGTGCTCGCGGCGAGGAGGAGGCCCGGGAGGAGGACGGCTCCGACGAGGGTGCGCCACGGCGCGTGCGTCTTGCGCGTGTAGTCGGTGGCGTGGCGAGGGTGCACGAGGTCGTCGAGGGTGAGCTGGTCGTGCGAGGTGAGCGGGACGCCGGCCTCGTCGGGGTCGGTGGGGAGGGAGACGGGGACGGGGACGCGGGCGCGGAGGATGCGGGCGCCCAGTCGCTGGAGCATGGCGGTTGCTCTGTGCTCGGCCAGTCAGTCGAGAGGCAGCACGGGGGGCGCGGAGAGCGAGAGAGAGAGAGGTCAAGGCCGAGGGGACGAGGCGGTGCACACCGCTCCTCGTTCACCGCGAACGGTCGGGGCGTAGAGCTGCCTGGGCTTGTACAGATGTAGCAGGCACTTCGAGCGACTCGCCGCAGCCCACAGAGGGGCGAGAGGGATGTCAAGTTGGCCTCGTCTCGCTCTCGCCGCTCTCTCTCTCGCCACACGCCCGCAAGCAGCCGAGATGGCAGCCAAGTCGAGCTACCAGGTGCAGCAGCACCTCACAAAGGTGCGCACCCTCTCGCCTCGCCCTCGCTCGCCTCCGCTCACTCCTCCCCACACCTCGCCTCATCACCACCTCGTCCCTTCCCTCCCCTCGACGACCCCACCCCCGTGCAGCTCAAGAACCCCGATGCCGACCTGCGCTTCATGGCCCTCAACGACCTCGCCAACGAGGCCCGCCAGCAAGGGTTCGCCATCGACGAGGCGACAGAGTACCAGCTCGTCGACAACGTCCTCTCGCTCGTCCAGGACGTCAACGGCGAGGTCAAGAGCGTCGCTGTCAAGACGCTCGCCACCTTGGTCCCGTTCGTCCACGCCACCCGCATCCAGACCATCATCGACCGCCTCGTCCAGTTCACCGCCTCCAAGGACGAGGGCGTGCGCGACATTGCGTCGCTCGGCCTCAAGATGGTCGTCGCCAACATCCTCCCCGACTCGCCCTTGGCCCAGACGTGCTGCACAAAGCTCGCCCCCGAGGTCGTCAAGCAGCTCGCCGACCCGGCCTCGTCGGCCGAACTCGTCCTCGACTCGCTCGACCTCGTGAGCGACCTCCTGTCGCGCTTCGAGTCGACCGTGCGCACCCTCCCCAACCTCCAGCAGTCGGTCCTCAAGGCCGCGACCCCGCTCCTCGCCCATGGCCGCGCCGCCATCCGCAAGCGCACCGTCGCGACCCTCGCCGTCCTCGTCCCCTCGGCCCACTCGCCCGCCCTCCTCGACTCGCTCCTGTCGGCCACCGTCCTCCCCTCACTCGACCAGGGCTCGTCCGACGACCAGCTCCGCACGAGCATCTCGCTCGTCGGCGCCCTCGCCCGCTCGGCCCCGACCCAGGTCGGGCCCAAGGCGAGCGCCCTCATCCCGCTCGTCCTCGAGGGCGCCGAGCGCGACGACGACGAGGGCAAGGAGGGCGTCCTCCAGTGCCTCGAGGCGTTCGTCCTGCGCTGCCCGGCCGAGTCGGCCCCGCACCTGAGCGCCATCGTCGACAAGGGCACCGAGCTGCTGCGCTACGACCCCAACTACGCGGGCGGCGACGACGACGACGGCGAGCAGGGCGACGAGGACGAGGCCATGGGCGACGCGTCGGACGACGAGTTTGGCGACGACGACGACTTTGACGACGACTTTGACGACGACGACGACACGTCGTGGAAGGTGCGCCGCAGCGCGACCAAGCTCCTCACGGCGTGCGTCGCGACCCGCCCCGACCTCCTCGCGAGCTTCTACACGAGCGTCAGCCCGGCCCTCGTCGCCCGCTTCGGCGACCGCGAGGAGACGGTCCGCGTCGAGGTGTGGGCCACCTACACGGCCCTCCTCAAGCAGACCAAGGCCGTCGTGCGCCCCTCGGCGTCGGCGTCGTCCTCGTCCTCGGCAGGCCTCCTCGGCGGCCAGAGCCCGCGCAGCCACCTCAAGCGCAAGCGCTCCGACTCGACCGCGCCCGCCGCCGCCATGGACGTCGACGCGAGCCCGCTCTCGCAGCTGCACGCCCAGACGCCCCAGATCGTGCGCGCCATCGTCAAGCAGCTCGGCCTCGCCAAGGCCGTCCCGACCAAGCAGGCCGGCTTCACGCTCCTGCACGAGCTCGTCGCCGTCGTCGACGGCGGCGGCCTCGAGTCGCAGGTGCCCGCGCTCGTGACGCGCGTCGAGCAGGCCCTGCGCACGAGCGAGGGCGGCCTCTCGGGCGCGGCGACGAGCCTCAAGATCGAGGTGCTCGCCTTCCTCGCGCTCGTGTTCCGCACGCACCACGTGCGCGCGTTCGCCGACGAGCTCGACCGCGTCGTGCCCCTCGTCGCCGACTCGATCCAGGACCGCTTCAACAAGATTGCCGCAGAGGCCTTCTCGACGGCGGCGGCGCTTGTGCGCGTCCTGCGCCCCGTCGGCCCGGCGGCGTCGTCGTCGTCTTCGAGCCCGCTCTCGGCAGAGCAGACGCAGCCGTACCTCGCGCAGCTGTACGCGGCGACCATGACCAAGGTCGCCGGCTCGGACGCCGACGAGGACGTCAAGGCGCGCGGCATGTCGACGCTCGGCGTCCTCCTCGCCCACTCGGGCGACTCGCTCCCGCCGACCGACCTCGAGGCCGCCCTCGCCTTCCTCAAGGACCGCCTCGCCAACGAGGTGCAGCGCGTCACGGCCGTCCGCACCGTCGGCCTCGTCGCCGCGTCGCCGCTCGCGAGCGGGGCCGCTGTCGACGCTTGGGCCGCCCAGTGCACGCCCGACGTCGCCGCCCTCCTGCGCAAGGTGCACCGCCCGCTCAAGCTCGCCGCGTTCGAGGCCCTCGGCGCCCTCCTGTCGCGCGTCGGCGCAGACCTGAGCAGCGCGACGGCCGACGCGCTCCTGACCGACCTCGCGCCGCTGCTCGACGCCCAGGGCGACGACGTGACGCTCGTCCCGCACGCGCTCGCGACGCTCGTCGCCCTCCTCGACACGGGCGCAGACGACGTCGCGAGCCACGTCGAGCAGCACGCGCTCGACCGCGTCGTCGCGCTCGCCGTGTCGCCGCTCCTCTCGGCGTCGGCCGGCACGGCGACCGAGGGCCTCGTCGCCTTCTTCGAGGCGTACGTGCGCGCGCCTGGCGCCGACGGCGCAGAGGTCGTCGACCGCCTCGTCGCCGCCGGCGGCGATGCGGACGTCGCCGCGGTCGGCGTCGTTGCGCGCTGCGTCGGCGCCGTCGTCAAGGTGCAGGGCAAGCTCGCGTCCAAGGTCGTCAAGGAGCAGGAGAAGGTCGTCAAGGTGCGTAACCCGCTACCTTCTCGCGCCCAGCTACAGCCGACTGACTTTCTCGTGCGCGCCTGCAGTCGAGCAAGGCGTCGACGAACGCGCTCATCCTCGCGCTCCTCACCCTCGGCGAGGTCGGTCGCGCTGTGTGCGTCTCGCCCTCTCCTCCCTCTCCTCCCTCTCTGAGCCGTGCGCAGAAGAACCCGGACTGACACGTGAGCGCGCTCGCAGGGACCTCGGGTCGCACGAGGCGACGTTCAAGAAGATCGTCGAGCAGTTTGGCGCCCAGTCCGAGGACGTGCGCCGCTCGGCCGCCTTCGCGGCGGGCAACATCGCCGTCGGCAACTCGAGCGCGTTCCTGCCGACCATCCTCGAGCTCATCCAGTCGGACGACAAGAAGCGCTACCTCGCGCTCCAGGCGCTCAAGGAGGTCATCATCCACTCGACGTCCGAGGCGCTCGCGTCGACGTCCGACACGCTGTGGACGCCCCTCTTTGAGAACTGCGAGGCGCAGGAGGAGGGCACCCGCAATGTCGCCGCCGACTGCCTCGGCCAGCTCACCGTCATTAACCCGGCCAAGTACCTGCCGCAGCTCCAGGCGCGCCTCTCGTCGTCGTCGCACCACACGCGCGCGACCGTCATCGCCGCCCTGCGCTTCACCTTCACCAACGACTCGACGACGTACGACGAGCTCCTCGCGCCCCTCATCGTCGAGTTCTTCAAGCTCATGCACGACTCGGACCTGGGCGTGCGCCGCCTCGCCCTGTCGTCGCTCAACTCGGCGGCGCACAACAAGCCGCACCTCGTGCGCTCGCACCTCGACACGCTCCTCCCCGAGCTGTACGCCCAGACCGAGATCGACACGAGCCTGATCCGCATGGTCGAGATGGGCCCGTTCAAGCACAAGGTCGACGACGGCCTCGACATCCGCAAGACGGCGTACGAGTGCATGCACTCGCTCCTCGACACGTGCCTCAAGGACATCGACCTCAACTCGTACCTGTCGCGCATCATTGCCGGCCTCGCCGACGAGGAGGAGGTCAAGAAGCTCTGCTACGTCATGGTCAGCAAGATGGCCCACGTCGCCCCGACCACCGTCACTCAGCGTGCGTGCCCTCGTCCTCTCCTCGGCTCGATCGACGCCCTCTTCGATCATGAGCTGATGCTCAACGACTCGAGCGTGCACGCAGGCCTCGACGAGACGGTCTCAATCTTCGAAGAGACGCTCGGCATCGTCCTCAAGGACAACGCCGTCAAGCAGGAGGCCGAGCGCACGCTCGAGCTCCAGAAGAGCGCCGTCCGCTGCCTCGCTGTCCTCAACAAGCTCGCCTCGCCCGGTTCGTCCTCTTTCCCTCTCCTCGCCCTTCTCCGTCTCGCCCTCTCTCTCTCTCGATCGAGGCTCTCTCCTCACGGCCAATCAAGAAGGCTGACCCGTCCCGTACCTGCAGCTGCGACGCCCAAGTTCAGCGCCTTCATCGACACGACCGTCGTCAACGGCAAGATGGCCGCCGAGGTACGCCGCCCTCTCCCTTTCCCCGTCGCGCTCGTCTCCTCCATTAACAAGCACATGCTGACCATCTCAATCTGTCCGCGTGCAGTTCAAGGAGTCTTCCAGGCAGAGCCAGGTCGTCGCCATGGACCTCGACTAGACGGCGCACGGACCCCTCCTCTCCTCGCCTTGTCTCTCTTCCCCGTTCCTCTCGTTTCTCCCGCCTCTCTTTCGCTCTCGCAGACGTCCGCAGTGCAGCGAATCTTTGTCAGTGCCTCCCCTATACCCCTCGCTTGAACCCGCTCTCTCTCTGCAACCTCGTTCTCGTTCGCCTCGTCTTTTTCTCGAGCCGAGCAGAGAGCGGCACATCTGAGCGTGCTCGCCTGTCCGAGCTCCTTGTCGTCGGGAGGGCGTCCAGCGGGGCTCTTCTCGCAGCTGCGTGACGCGCAGGAGGCGCAGGTCGAGGAGGAGTCCCTTGAGAAGGCTGCGGAAACGGGCGAGAGAAGATGGCAACGAGGGGTTCTACTACAGCTCTGGCTCAAGGTACAGCTACACAGGAGGGTCGCGCTCGTCGTGCTCTATCATCTCGACCTGAACAAAGACGCCCGAGTGCGGCCGAACCAGCGGCGCACCCGGCTCGAGCTGTCTTTCCGACTTGACGCCGCCTCCTCTTGCGCTCCCGCTCCCTTCTCCTACGCTCTCTCGTCGTCCATCTGCTGGCCAGCTCGTCGCGCCGAAGCTAATGCTCCTCCCGCCGGCGACGTCGCCTGCAAAGCGAGGCAGGACCGTCTCGGCCTGGTCGTGCCTGCGCAGCGCGGGGTCGCCGAGCCGCGCGACGACGTTGTCGGCGACCGAGAGCGTCGTGAAGAGGCTGAGGGCATACAGCGGTGGGAGTGGCTCCCAGAAGGCGCTGCGCGAAGAAGGGCGTCAGCGCCCCCAGGTCGAAGCTGCACGGCGCGACCGACGACGCACTAGCAGATGAAGTTTCGCTTGGGATCGTTGATGCCCCACTGCAAGTCAGAGCGGTCAGCGAGCGATCCTGAAGGCCAGAGCTGCGCACGAGCGACGCACGGTCTCGCCGAGGATGGCTGCGGGTGGGAGGGTCCGTGCGTCAGCTTCCGCCCATCGGCGGAAAGGGCGGCAAGGGCAAAGACGCACCCGCAATGACGGCGATGATCGCTGTGTACATCGCTGTCCTCACCGCAGCGAGCACGAGGAGGCGCAGCACCGACTGGCGCAGCTGCGTGCCGCCGCTCAAGCGCTGGCACAGGGCCCAGACGTCTGCGGACGGTCGCGAGGGGTCGTCAGCTCCGGCCTCGTTGACGAGGGAGAAGGACGACGCGCAGACGCTCGTGATGAGCACGTCGACCGCTGCGACGCTCCACAGCCACATCGAGCACCAGGCATCCCACGTCCATGGCCAGCCGGAGAACTGCAGGTCCGTGCGCCGTCAGCGAGCTCGTCCAACGAGCAGAGCTGACGCCCCTCGTCGCACCTGGTAGTTGTGGTACAGGACGCCGATGGCGCCGTACATGCATGAAGCAAAGAAGCCGAGGGACGCGCCGGCGCCGACGAGGGCGCCAAACGTCCAGCGCATCCAGCGCAGCGGCAGGACCTTGAGGACGCGCTGGATGAGGATGAGGTGCACCGAGAAGGCAACGACGCCTGCGACGACGGGCTCGATGGCCTGCGCGCGAGTGCCGTGGAGGATAAAGTCGAGGTCGTCGGTCGGAAGCGTGCCGTAGAAGAAGATGTCGTGGATGGCGAGCGCGACTGACGCTGTTTGGGGCAGCGAGCTTGAGTCAGCTGAGTGCCTGGTATGTTTAGCAGGCGAGCAAGGTCGAGCGCACCCGTGACGGCGAGCATGATGCCGCTGATGGTCCACCGCATCCCGCGCCCCGTGCGGCGCCAGGCCGGCGAGTGCAGGTACGACGAGAACTCGGACAGCAGCACGCCGTACATCATGACGGCGGCGACTTGGCCCAGAACGACAGGCCCGGTCTGCGCGCGGAGGAGACCGCCGTCCAGCTCGAGGGAGAGCCAAGGAGGAGAGTGGGGACGGCGTCACGCACGATAGGGTCGATGTTGGGCGCGCCAGGTGGGTTCGGGTCCGCCATGGCGCCTCGTAGCAGCTGGCGAGAAGCTCGTGCAAGTCGAAGCGAGAGCGAGCGAGCGAAGGGAAGGAGCAAAGCGGACGAAGGGGTGCGGCGCTCGACCGCCGCCCGGCCGGCGAGAGCACAGTGGAGGAGCCCGGTCTTACGAGCGTGATCGTGGTCCATGTATTACGCCTGTCTCGCCGCGGTCGATCCGGAAGCAGAAGCGTTTGGAGAAGTCGAGCGCGAGGCACGCATCCGAGAACGGGAGGCGCGGTCGCCGGCGCAGGACGGCGGAAGGGCCACGAGGGGGGGCGGCACAGCGACAGGACATCCTCGTTCACGCACCCACTGCAGCGGAACGGCGCAGGCGGGACGAGGGGAGCAATGGGAGGACGACAAGAGACGGCCGAGCTGATGAAACGATGTGGTTGGCCGGCGCTCGCGACGCCTTCTCCTCGTTCGCGCACGCCTCCAAGGCCGCGTCTTGACGATGCAAGAACCGTACGAGCAGCACGCTGACAAAGTACTGCAGGCGTGCGAAGCGTTCGAGTCGAGTCGAGCCAACGGGCACGAGCCTCTCCAAGCCGAGACGCTCTCGCACGCTCGACCGCCCCCTCAAACTGCGCCACGCCATGCCACAATGCACTTGATCGATAACAACAAGACCCGTACGACTCGTAGAGCAGAGCGAGCGGTCCCTCGCTCGTCACGAGAGCCCACCGCCGCGACCCGTCACCTCGCTCGAGACGTCGACCATGGCCGCTGCGCCGGCGCCGAGGTCGCCTGCGAGCTGCACCGTCGCACATGCTTGGCGGTAGAGCGCCTCGAGGGCGGGTACAGGCGGAAGGTTGGCCGCACCTGCGGGCGAGGGAGGCAGAGTCAGCCTCCTGGACGAGCATGATCAAGGGCAAGGTCTCAAGAGAGAGAAAGAGGACGCACGCAGCACCGCCCCGTTAACCTCGTCGGCGACCTTCTCGCGCTCCTTGTCGCTCAGCACCTCGAGCGTCCTCCCGCTCGCCTCGCGCTCCGGGTCGCCGTACGCCACGAGCCCGAGCACCGCCTGCAGCTCGGCGCGCACGGCCGGCCGCGCATCGGCGCCGTACGCGCCGTGCAGCGCCTGCCCGAGCGCGAGCAGCGCGTCGAGGTCGCCTGCGCCGGGTGCCGCCGATGCCGCCGCCGAGGACGAGGACGAGGACGCGCCGGCCGGGTCGCGGTTGGCGCGGCTGAGCGCGAGCGCCGCCTCGACAAAGGCGCGGCAGCGCAGGCGGAAGAGGATGCCGCCGTGCGGGTCCGTGTCGGCGCCCTCGGCGAGCGCAGAAGGGTAGTACGCCTCGAGGAGCGCGAGGACGTCCTCTGCCCGGCCGGCGAGCGCCGCGGCGCGGATGTCGGCGCGCACGGCCGACGACTCGGCGGCGCTCGCGAGGACGCCGTCGGCGCCGTGGCCGTGCGGTGCGTCGTCGACGACGAGAGGCGCCGGGCGGCCTGGGATGAGGCCCTGTGCGCGCTCGGTGCGCTCGGCGCGGACCTGGGCGTCGAACGACGCGGCGGTGGCGCCGTAGCCGTGGTGGACGAGGTAGGACGAGATGAGCGCCTGGAGCGTCTCGTGCGTACGCTCGGCGGCGGAGGTGGGAAGGAGGGCGGGGATCGAGGGTGTGGGCGAGGGGAGGAAGGAGGACGGGGAGGGGTCCGTGCGGGTGAGTCGAGCGAGGACGGCTCGCTTGCGCTCCTGCGAGGGCGGGCCAGGACGAGGCAGAAGGAGAGAGAGAGAGAGCGTCAGCCAGGCGTGGAGGACAATGGGAAGACGAGACGAGGGACGCACGAGGACGAGGCCCTCGATGTCGAACTTGAACGGCTCGGCGCCAAAGTTGACCCGAACGGCTTCGTTGGGCGTGCGCAGGCCGATCGTCGGGTACAGCTTGCCCTGGAGGTTGCAGAAGGCGTAGCCTGCGGGGTTGGAGAGCAGGGTCAGCCACGACCCGGTCATCACGTCCCGTCGAGAGAGCCGAGAGTGAGAGGCGCACCGAGGAACTCGCCGTTCTTGGTGAAGAAGACCCTGCCGCCGCCCTTGTCGCCGTCCTTGTCCTTGTCCTTGCCCCGGCCGAGCTGCCGCGGCGCGCGCTCGCGCTCTCCTCGCGGCGGCCCTGCGCCCGTCCAGTCGATGCCGCACCCGACCGTGTCGCCCGTCGAGAAGGTCGGCCCAAACTCCTCGCCGTTGCCCTGCGAGCAAAAGGCGCGCCCGTCGTCGGCGTGGTACCCGTACGACTTGTCCTCCCACCCGGGGAGGCGCCCGAGCGGGACGGCGCGGTCGCTCAGGCCGATGCCGATGTAGCCGCTGAGCCCTTTGTCGAGGACCTGCACCTCGTAGTAGTAGACGCCGGCCTGGGGCGGGACGGGCCGGTTGGCGCGCACGGCGGCGGCGTCGCGGTCGCCGTACTTGGCCGAGCCCGCGAACGAGACGCCGAGGCCGTCCGACGTGAGCTCGAGGAGGGCGCAGCGGTCGGCCTCGTCCCAGCAGGTCGGGAGGAGGATGCGGGCGTCGGTCGCCGAGGCGCGCCCCTTGCCCTTGTCGTCGCGGCGGTGCGAGGCGGGCGGGCGGGCGAGGTCGTCGTTGGCGGTGTCGGCGGCGGCCGAGGGGACGGTCTCGAAGCGGTCGGCGAAGAGGGAGGCGTGTCGGAGGTAGGCGGGGACGGGGAACGGTCGCTGGTAGGTCGTCGACGACATGGTGCCGGCGGGCGAGGACGAGGAGGCGGGTGGGGGGAGCGAGGCGGCCGACCGGCGAGGCGACACGGGGAGGCGGTTCGAGCCGCTGAGGGGTGCGGTAGGGTGGGTGTGGGTCGGGTACAGGCTGCCTCGAGGCAGCGGGAGCGACATGGACCGGGTCGCCCACGCTCCAAGGCTGATGACGGCGGGCGGGCGAGATGAGGAGGGCGAGCGGCGAGGGCGGGACGGGGTGTGGCGGATGCTGGAGGACAGGTGCTGGCTGATACAGTGGGCGTGCGTGCTCGTCCAGGTGGAAGATCGTTGCGCTGCTCGTCGGGCGACGAGCCAAGCCACAGCTCGTCGTCCGGACTCCGCCTCGCCGACTTCGCTCTCTGCTCGACCGCACGCTCCGCGCTCTGCATCTCTCTCGTGCTCTCCTGCAGCAGCATAGCTCTCGTCCCTCTGCAAACGACGACAAGCGCGAGCTGTCGGGCCAACGCAAAGCTCTCGCGACCGTGCACGCGCCCGTCGTCCTCGCCGAGCTGCTCAAGAAGGAGGGTTGCACAGCGCGGTCGGGTACCGCTACTCGAACCCGCGCAGGTTCCGCAAGTTCGCCCGGACCGTGTCGGCGTCGGTCCCGACCGCGCCGGCGAGCTCGTTCTGGTGCTCGAGCGGGAGCGTCTCGAACGTCGCGAGCAGGTCGCCGTCGAGGATGCCCTTGACGATGGCGCGCGACACCGAGTCGTTCTTGACGATGCTGCAGCGCGAGTAACGAGGTCGTCAGCTCTCTGCTGAGTGCATGCGAGAAGCGCAGGAAGAGCGGAGAGAAGGAGAGACGTACCGGTGCCCTCGAGGGTTCAGGCCCGCAAAGTGCAGCACGTGCCTCGTCATGGTCGCCTGGAGCGACTGCAGGCGGCGGAAGACGGCGTCGCGCACGGGCACGAGCGTCGACAGCGAGCCGTCGAGGCCGCCGTACAGGATGCCGTTCTGCCGCGCGTCCTCGCCCGGCGCGTGCTTGGCGAACAGGAGGCTCGCGTGCGACTCGGGCCCGGCGTGGAACTCGGTGCGGCACAGGAGGCGCTGCCCGGCGTAAGAGGCGATGTCTGTGGGCGACGGTCGAGAAGGTCGAGATGGTCAGTTCGAGCTGCTCGGGAGGAGCTGGGAGGACGAGACGCACTAGTCGGGTCGTACTCGAACAGGCGCAGGTTGCCGCCGTCGTCGCTCGACACGAACGCGACCTTGCCCTCGTTGACGATAAAGTTGGCGCTGCCGACCCGAGAAGGGCGGTAGTCGCGGCCGAGGAGGACGAGCTTGTACGGGTCCTCCTGAAACGCGACGAGCGAGATGCTCTGCTGCTCGTCGCCGATGAGGAGAAAGTTCTTGAGCGCCGTCAAGCTCTTGACGTGCACGCCGACGTCGAGGAAGCCGACCGCGAGGAGGAACTCGTCCTGCTCGAATGCGCGCGCGTACAGCTTCTGGCCCATCGACAGGAACAGGTAGCCGTTGAGGTCGCACACGTTGTTGACGGCCGCCTTTGAGTCCTCGAAGAACAGGAGCCGGAACTGGTGCGTCAGGTGCGGCGTCGACGGGTGCGGGTTGACGGCGACGACCTCGAAGACGTAGATCTGCAGGGAGCACGCTCGCCCAGTCAGCTCAGGGCCTCGTCGACGACGAGAGCAAGGGGACAGGGACGCACGCCGCCCTTTGTCGCGAGGTCCTCGGCGCGGTACACGGCCGTGCCGACGGCGAGAAAGTCGCGCTGCCCAGACGCCCTGCTCCTCGACGAGAGGCTGACCGACTTGAGGGACGTGACGAACTCGTTCTGGCGGAACTCGTAGCTGTAGGGGGAGGGCAGGAGAGGGTCAGGGGTCGTGTGCGGGTGCTGGTGCGAGGAGGACGCACCCGTGGATGGCCTGCCACGAGCCCGGCGTCAGGAGCTCGAGCGTCGAGCGGTAATTGGTCGGCTCGATCAAGCTCGGGTCTGTGCACGAGCGTCGAGGACGTCAGAAGGTAGGGCCGGGAGAGACAGGGCTGAGAGCGCGAGAGGGACGCACCCTCCTCCCTCCACAGCGGCTGGCCGTCCTCGTCGAACGCGACAAAGCGCGTCTCGTTGAGCGTCGCGCCGACGTACAAGCCCGACTCGAGGTCGAACGCGAGGTGCGCGTAGACGCGGTCCTTGGGCACGTGCGTGTACGGCATGGGCGTGTCGAGGGTGAGGGCGGCCGGGAGGCGAGCGACGGAGAGGCCCTGCGAGCGTGCAGGCGTCAGCTCGGCGCTGGTGAGGGAGCTCAAGGTGCAGACGACGAGAAGGGCGCACCTCACGAGTCTGCAGCGCCATCTCGTCCCCCTCGCGCTCGCCCCCTCGCTCGTCCTGCTGCTGCCCGCCGCCGAGCTCGACCGCGCCGTACACGCCCCGCTCGGCGTTCTCGACCGCTCGCGCGGGCCCATGCGCGCCCTTGACGAGCCACATGGCCTCCTCGCCCGTGACGAGGACCGCTGCGCCTGCGCTCGCGAGCGAGGCGAAGGGGACGAACTCGCGCTTGGCGGGCGGAAGGTCGGCGGGCGAGGATGCGGCGCCCTTGCGCCGGATGGGGGCGCTCGGGATGTGCCGCACGAGGGTCTTGACGAAGCGGGTGGCGAGGCGAGGTGGTCGAGGAGAGGAAGGAGGCACAGCGGGGACGGCCGAATGGGCAGGGAAGGCCTCGTACACGGCGAGCTGGCCGTTCGTGAGGAGGATCTGCGGGCGAGACGGCGATGTGAGCGAGGGACGAGCAAGGAGAGAGCCCGACAGAGACGCACCATGAGGTGGAGCGACTGCTGACCCTCAGGACCGAGGTACGCGACGACGACGCGGTCGACCTTGATGTCGTCCTCGTCAATGCCCTCGGGGACGACACGCTCCTTCTCGCCGTCCTCGAGGACGTCAGGGAAGAGCGACACGGCCGAGGACGAGAAGATCTCGTCGCCCGAGGGCATTAGCCGGATCTGAGAGGGGTCCGTGCGTCAGCGTCAAGCTAGTGGAGCCGCACAACGTCGAGAAGAAGGAGCGACGCACCCGCAAGTCACCCTGAGCGTCCACCTCTGCGACCCACTCCCACCTGTCGCCCTCCTCCCCTCCCATCTCCCTCGGGTCGACCACCTGCGCCTCCTCCGCTCGCGCGCCCGGCGCCGCCTCCTTCTCGCCCTCGTCCCTCTCGCCGTACAGGTCCTCCTCCTCCATCGCCTCGTCCTCCTCCCTGCTCTTCCCCTTCTGCCCGCTCACCGCCGGCCGCACAAGCTCGACGCAGCCCGCCGCGTCCACAAAGACCGCCGCGCGCGCGCCGCCCTCGCTCTCTCGCGAGCGCCGCTCGTCCTCGAGCACGACGAGGCCCTCGGCGGCGCTGTAGCGCACGACGAGCGGGGCGGTGCGCGCGCGGGCGCCGGACGCGACGGGCACGTGGACGACGAGGGTCGAGGGCGTGAGCGAGGCGTGCGGCGAGTGGGAGCGCGGGTCGAGCGCGAAGGGGAGGGGGAGCGCTTGGAGGGCGTTAAGGTCTGTGTGTCACAATGCCTCACGCGTGTCAGTCAGTGGAGCCGAAGAGGGCAGGCGCTGACAACAGAGCGGGACATTGACGCACCGGCGTCGTAGGCCCGGATCATGTCCTTGGACACGGTGACGAGCGCTGCGCCGTCGCCCATGGCACCCGCGAAGAGCGCAGGCGACTCGCCCTCGTCCGAGAGGTGCATGAGCTGGAGCTCGTCGACGCCGGGCACGGTCGAGCCGTAGAACTAGGTGGGCGGGGTGCGCGACGAGGTCAGTCTTGGGCTCTCGCTGCAGCAGGGGAAGGAGCGGACGAGGGAGAGAGCCGCACCATCGTCCTCGAGGCGTCGCTCGCGACCCAGACGACCCGACCCTGGCCGCCGCCGGCTCGAGGTCCGAGCGGCACCCTCCACAGGCCCGCCGTCGGCACGAAAGGCGGGATCGCCGCCGCGTCCTCGGTCGTCGCCGAGTTGAGCGTCGAGGGAAGGTGCAGAGGGCGGCGAGCGCGAGGGTAGAGGGTGCGCTGTCGGGAAGGAGGAGCGTCAGGACGGGCGAGGAGGACGGAGGAGGCGACGAGGACGCACGTGGAAGATAGTCAGGCCAGCTGACTTGCCCGCGCCCGTGGCGGCGACGAGCTCTGCAGGCGACTGACGAGAGAGGAGAGGCGTGAGCGGATGTCCTCCTCGCCGTGTAGAGGGTAAGAGGGAAGACGGCGCACCTCGTCGTCGACCAAGCCCATGACCAAGCTCCTCAAGGCGCCGTACCCGCCGATCGTGTCCTCGACGACAAGCTCAATCCTGCGCCCGTCGTCGGCTGCGCCGCTTGCGCCGTTTGAGCTCGACGCGCCGCCGCCGAGGGCCGCGGCGAGGTCGGCGAGCGCCGAGGTGGACGGTAGGGCGGGCGCAGCGGCCGCGCTCGGGGCCGACGAGTCGCCGTAGATGTCTGTGTTGGCCGGGCATCAGTAGAGATCGCGAGGGGAGGAACAGAGGGAAGGTCGGACGCACCGTCCTCGTCAAAGTCCATCTCGACCTCGTCGTCATGCCGGTCCCGCCGCGCCGGCTCCGCAGCCGCACCGCCCTGCGCCATCTCCTGCTCGCCACCGTGCGCCGCCCCGCCCTGCTGCACGCCCTCGCCTGCCGCCGCTCGCGCCACCTCCTCTCCTTCGCCCGCTGCTCGCTCCCCCTCCCCCTCGCCCGCATACCGCCACCTTACCACCGCGCACGCCGCGCTCTCGCTCGCGACAAACACCGTCCCTCCCCTGCTCCTTGCGCCACCCGCAACGCGCACGAGCGCCGTCGCGCCCGCGCCCGTGAGGCTCGCCGCGTCGGCGACGCGCGCGAGGCGCAGCGCGGCGACCGAGCGGCCGGCGAGCTCGAACGTGAGCGAGAGGACGGCGCCCGAGGGGCACCACACGAGGGCGCGCACGGCTGCTGCGCCTGCTCCCCCTGCGCCGCCGCCGGCATCGTCGCCCTCCTCCTCCGAGTCGGCGGCGTGCGACACGAACGCGACGCGCGCGCCCTCGAGCTTCTCGCAGATGCGCTCGCCCTGCGCGGGCGGCGCGTCGAGTCCTGGCGGGCGGGCGCGCCCGGGCGGGTAGTCGCGCGCGAGCCAGCCGTTTGCCGGACAGGCGACGACGCGGCCCGACTGGTCGAGGTGGAGGAGGCCGTTGGCGGTCGTGAGGAGGACGCCGCCGACGGCGGGCGGGCACGCCGTGAGGTGCTGGCACGAGTAAGGGAGCGCGGGCGAGGTCGAGATGACGGTTGCGCGGGTCGAGGAGGAAGTCGACGTGGACGACGTGGTGGTGGTGAGGGTGACGAACGAGACGAGGTAGTTGTGCGCGAGGTGCTCGAGGCGGCCGGACCAGGTCCACTCGGGGGCGTACAAGAGCGCGAGCGTCGGCTCGGTGAAGCCGGGGAGGAACGCCATCGAGACGACGTTGCGGACCGGGGGAGGGGCGCCGGGCAGGAACGCGTTCGAGGCGGTCGAGGCTTGCGCCGAGGGGAGCGTCGACGAGCGCGAGGCCGTCGTCAGGGCGGCCGTGGCCGACTGCGAGGGCGCCGTGAGGGACGCGAGCGGGACGAGGTGCGAGGGCGCGTAGGGGATCCTGCGCCGGGCGGTCGAGCGTGAGGTGAGTCGGGCGAGCGCGGGCGCGAGAGGCAGCACGCTCGATAGGAAGGTGACGCACGATCCGCCTTTGCCCTGCTGGTCCTCCCACGCGTCCTGGTCCATGCCGAGCCCCTCGAGGTCGAGGTCGTCGGCGAAGAAGGGCAGGAGGGCGAGGGTCGCGTCGCCGCCCGAGTTGGTCGGGAGGAGCATGGCGGCGAGGCGGGACGAGGGGTCGACGGCGACCATGGTCGGGCGGTCCTCTGCGACCTGGGGCAGCTTCTCGAACGTGTGGAGCGAGACGGGGACGAGGTCGTGCGCCGAGGCGGACCACTCGAGGAGCGTCATCTGCGGGCGCGTCGCTCGTGGGGGGTGAGCTTGGATGCGTCGAGCATGACGCAGAGAGGGCAGAAGCGGACCTTTGCATGGCGGAACGAGACGAGGAGGCGGTGAGCGTGGTCGTGCTTCGAGGCCAAGGTCGAGACGCGGTCGAGCGAGACGACGTGGCCCTCGAGGTGGCGGGTGACGAGGTGCTTGAGGCGGGTAGTCCCGGTGAGCTCGAACACGGTCAGGCGGTTGTTGTGGGCCGTGACGAGGTGAGTCGAGTGTGGGGCGAGCGAGCAGCTGAGGGCGAGGTGCGCTCCCGAGGGAGGCTGCACCTGGCGGTACTGGGCCGTCAAGGGGGCCATCCGCTTGAGCTGGGTTGCTGCTGCTGGTCCACGCACTCGTTCGATCGAGGTGGGAGGGAGCCGAGGTCGAGAGGCAGCCGTCGCGGGTGAGCACGAGGAGGACGAGGCGGCTCCCCTCGCCTTGCTCGCCTCCCTCTCGCCCGACTCGCTCTCCTGCTCGCACCCAGGTCACCTGCGAGTCGCACCAGGTCCTGATCTCGACCCTCGACCGCCCCTCTCTCGTTTGCGCCGCCCCGATCGACCCTCCTCCTCCCCTTCCTCCTCCTCCTCGTCGTCCGTCCTCCCCGCTCGACTCGCTCCCTCTCGACCTCACCGCGCCATGGGTGCCTGTTCGAGCTGCTGCAGGGGTCCGTCTCTCTCTCGCTCTCTCCACCGACATCCACCCGTGCACCCGCTCACTGCCTGCCTACCCCCGCCCGCCCGCAGGCTCCACCAAGTCGGCCCCGTACGAGCCCCTCCTCCTCGACAACGAGCGCGAGGCCGTGGCCGACCTCCTCCAGTACCTCGAGAACCGCCAAGACACCAACTTCTTCACCGGCGAGCCCCTCGGCGCCCTCTCGACCCTGTCCTACTCGGACAACGTCGACCTGCAGCGCTCGGCCGCCCTCGCGTTTGCCGAAATCACCGAGAAGGACGTCCGCGAGGTGTCGCGCGAGACGCTCGAGCCCATCCTCTTCCTCCTCAACTCGCACGACGTCGAGGTGCAGCGCGCCGCGTCGGCCGCCCTCGGCAACCTCGCCGTCAACGGTCCGTCCCTCTCTCTCGGCGCACGCTCTCGGTTCCCCTCCCTGACTCTCCTCCTTGCTCGCCCCTGCCGACAGCTGAGAACAAGCTCACGATCGTCAAACTCGGCGGCCTCGAGCCCCTCATCCGCCAGATGCTCTCGCCCAACGTCGAGGTCCAGTGCAACGCCGTCGGCTGCATCACCAACCTCGCGACGCACGGTGCGTCGTCTCCCTCCTGTGCACACTCTCACCGTGCACACGAGCGAGAGACTGACGCGCCCGCTCCCGCTCTCGCTCCGCAGACGAGAACAAGTCGCGCATCGCGCGCTCGGGCGCCCTCTCGCCCCTGACGCGCCTCGCCAAGTCCAAGGACATGCGCGTCCAGCGCAACGCGACCGGCGCGCTCCTCAACATGACGCACAGCGACGACAACCGGCAGCAGCTCGTCGCGGCGGGCGCCATCCCCGTCCTCGTCAACCTCCTCGCGTCGACCGACACGGACGTCCAGTACTACTGCACGACGGCGCTGAGCAACATTGCCGTCGACGCCGACAACCGCCGCAAGCTGCAGCAGTCCGAGCCCCGCCTCGTCGCCAACCTGATCGGCCTCATGGACTCGCCGAGCCTCAAGGTGCAGTGCCAGGCCGCGCTCGCCCTGCGCAACCTCGCCTCGGACGGTGCGTCGCCTGCCCTCCCACATGTGCCTCTCTGTGTCGTCCTCGCGATGAGGAGCGGCCTAGCTAGTGCAGACGCAAGTACTGACGCATGCCCCTGCCCTCGTGCACGCCCCTCTCGCAGAAAAGTACCAGGTCGAGATCGTCAAGCACGGCGGCCTCCCCGCGCTCCTGCGCCTCCTGCGCTCGTCGTTCCTCCCGCTCGTCCTCTCGGCCGCCGCGTGCGTGCGCAACGTGTCGATCCACCCGGCCAACGAGTCGCCCATCATCGAGTCGGGCTTCCTCGCGCCCCTGATCGACCTCCTCGCGTACGACGAGAACGAGGAGATCCAGTGCCACGCCATCTCGACCCTGAGGAACTTGGCCGCGTCGAGCGAGGGCAACAAGCGCGCGATCGTGGATGCCGGCGCGGCGGAGCGCATTCGCGACCTCGTGCTGCAGGTGCCGGTCGCTGTCCAGAGCGAGATGACGGCGTGCGCGGCCGTCCTCGGTCTCTCAGGTGCGTCTCTCTCCCTCCCTCCGACCCGTGTCGGCCCTCGCGCCGCTCGAGCGCGTCGACGACCTCGCACTGACCCCTCCCTTCACCCCGGCTCGCTTGCGCAGAGGACATCAAGACGGAGCTCCTCGACCTCGGCATCCTCGACGTCCTCATCCCGCTCACCGCCTCGCCGAGCGTCGAGGTGCAGGGCAACGCGGCGGCGGCGATCGGCAACCTCTCGAGCAAAAGTGCGTCCCCGACCGCTCGAGCCTCCTCCCCCGGCCTCGCCCGCGTTCTCTCTCTCTCTCTCTCCTCGAGACTCTCCCTCGCTGACACGCACCCTCTCTCTCTCCCCACAGCCGACGACTACTCGCCCTTTGCCGCCGCGTGGGAGGCGCCCGACAACGGCCTGCGCGGGTACCTGCAGCAGTTCCTCGCGAGCGACGACTCGACGTTCCGCCACATCGCCGTCTGGACCCTCGTGCAGCTCCTCGAGTCGCAGGGTGCGTCACCGAGCCTCGCTCCCGCCCGCTTCCAGCGCGCCCGTCGCGTCGCGCTCGCGCTGACCTCCACTCCCCCTCCCCCTCCTTCTCGCCACTCTCTCTCGCAGACGAAGCCCTCGAGTCGCTCATCCGCAGCGCATCCTCGCTCCGCTCGCTCGTCGCCGAGCTCGCCGCCGCGCCGCTCCCGCCCTCGGCGTCGTCGGCCGCGTCGGACGACGACGACGACGACGACGAGGACCCCGACGGCGGCGAGCGCGAAATCGTCGAGCTCGCGCGCACGGCGGCTGAGCTCATGGATGAGCCGGGGCGCGACTAGGTCGCCTCGCTCTCTGTGTCCCCCGGCCCTTGCGCTCGTCGTCTCGTCCTCTCGTTCGCGCCCTCGTTTCTCGTTCTCGTTCCCTTGACGTAGTGTTCCCCTCTCTGCCCTAGCTCGTGTCCATCCGTTGTAATGCCCGCCTCGTCATTCTACGCTCGAGGAGGATCTGGTCGCGAGCGACAGGCGAGAGAGCTTCACGTGAAGACGAGGAGGAGGTCGAGCGAGCTGGTCTCGCTCGAGGGACCCCTCGGCCGGGCCTAACTCGTGCTCAAGAGTGTCAGAAGCGCGTCTGGGAGCCGGGCTCGAGCTCTCGAGCAGTGTGGGAGCGCGACTCGGAGTTTGGCGCGCCTCGGATGAGATGAACATGCTGCCGCCGCTCGCCTCTCCTTCTCTCACGACGACTACCGCCCTCACGAGCGAGAGCTACCCAGCAGCTCGCTTGCTCAAGGTCCTAGAGCATGGCGCCGCCCCTCGCCCTCAGCGCTCTCGCAGCACTCGCCGGCCTCCTCCCCGTCCGGCCTCGCGACGCTCCACCCGCCGCGTTTGCGCAGCAGCCAGCTGTGCCAGCTGCACCCGAACAAGCGTACTCAGCTCCACCCTCGCCCTACCGCGCCACCCTCCCTCCCGCCCCCGCTCCCTCGCCTGCCCAGCCGGCGCCGCCTACGACCCGCACCCGCTCCTCGGCCAAGTGGTTCGACGAGGAGGCCGTGCTCGACAAGTCGGACTTCAGATTCCACCCCAAGTGGCAGAGCGACGACTCGCCGGCCGACGTGCTTCAGCGCCGCAAGTCCTGCGTCGCCGCGCGCCGTCGCACGTCCGGCGTGTCCAGCTCCTCCTCCTCGTCCGCCCGCAGCGCCCACATCTCCTCGCCCGCCAACGCCGACCCGGGTCCGTCGATCACTGCGCAAGGCGACAAGCGCCCGTCGGACGGCGGCGAGGACCAGCCGGCCAAGCGCCTGCGCACGTCGGGCGGGCCTCCTCCCCGCGCCGCCGACGACGAGGACGGCGAGGGCAGCGGGCAGGAGCAGCACGTCGGCGAGTCGGGCAACGGCGGCTCGAGCTTGCGCAGGCGGCGGGAGGGCAAGGGCAAGGCCAAGCTCGGCTTCCGCTCGTCCAAGAGCGACGGCGGGTCGCCCGCGTCGTCGCCGGCGTCGGCCAAGGGGGCTCGCTCGCCTGCAGGTCTGCTCTTCCAGCCTGAGCTCTCGGTCCCGGTACGTCGTGCTCCCCGCTGCCTCCTCAAGCGTCCCCCTCGCGCACGCGCTGACTCGCCGTCCTCGGTCCTCCTCGAGCAGATCATGAAGCCGCCTGCGTCGCGCATCCCGCTCCGGTGCCAAGACGTCAACGTCGACGCCGGCAACAAGGGCTCGGCTACGAGCACCAAGCGCAAGGAGCCCGCACAGGCACAGGACCAGCAGAACCCGGACGAGGTGCGCTCTCTCTCTCACACACTGCTCCCTCCCGGGGCTGCAGGACCCAGCTGACGAGCTCTCCCATCTGCAGAACGTCGACGTCGGCCGCGACAACAAGAAGCGCAAGAACGAGTCGCGCCCTACGCTTCCGCCCGCGCCCTCGCTTTCGCACTCCCGTTCCTCTGCGCACGGACCTCTCGGCCTCTCAGCCGCCGCCCAGCAGCAGGCGCCGCCTCGCGCTCAGCACGGCTTCGCCAACGCCCTCAGCCTGGCCTCGCACCGCCCGCCGTACCCGCACGGCCCAATCTCGTCCTTCATCCCGCCTACGTCGAGGGCGCGCGTCTCGTCAGCCAAGCAGGGCAACCTACAGACCGTCAGTGCGACCCCGCACCTCGACCAGCGCGACCGTGACCGCCGAGATGGCGTCAAGGTGCACGTGCCCGCCCCGACCCTGGCGCCCTTCCAGCGCCCGGACCGCTCCGCCGCCGCCGCTCACCCCGAGCCGCCTCGCACTGCCGAGCCCGAGCTCGCCGTTCAGGGCAAGACGGTCATCCCCGCGCAGCCGCTCGACCAGGACGAGCAGCGCAGCTCGGGCGAGGGCTGCGCTCGCGACCACGCCGAGTCGGCGGCCGAGGCGGCGCCCGTCGCCGGTCCCGGGCCGAGGACGGCGGCAACGTTCGCGGCGCGGCAGAAGGAGGCCGAGCGCGCGGTGCGCGAGGAGGTGCTCGACGCGCTCGACGCGCTCGAGCGCGAGCAGTACGCCGAGGCGCTCGAGGAGGGCGACGGCGGCTCGCACCGCGCCCGCGCCCGCGCCGTCGAGCACGGCGACCGCCACTGCCGTTCGGCCGCGCCGTCGCCCGCACAGCGGCCCGAGCGCTCAAGGGCTTCCTCGACCCGCTGCAACGCCGCCGCCGCCGCCGCCGCCGAGGAGCAGCGCTCGACCATCGCGCCGCTCGAGGCGCTGCCGCGCACGACTTAGGCCGACGGCGCCTACACGGGCATGCTCGAGCGGCGCGACGACCGCTGCGTCGCCCACCTTTGGCTTCCTTACCTCTTCCTCTTTCTTCGTACCGCTTCTTCCTCACTCTCTCTCTCTCTTGTCTCTCCCCTACCAGCAGTGCCCTCCCTGTCGTCGTACACGTACCCGGAATAGACTTGCAACTCCCTGCCCCCGTGCTCTCTCTCGCTCTCTTCCTCGTTCGCCGCCGTCGTCGAGAGCTCGAGAGGACCGAGCGGGACGAGGGCACGTGAGGAGACGAGTGCGATGGCTGCGCTCGGTGCTGAGTGCAGTACAAGATTGTTCAGCAGCAGCACAACGCGGTGCCAGGAGAGGCCGAGGAGAGAGAGCTCGCCTCGCTCGAGGACGAGGAGAAGGGCGACCTCGACTCCTCTGGGGCTGGTCTGGTGCTGTACAGGCGCCTTGTGACTTTATCGTACAGCCCTCGCCGTACGGCCCTAGCCATCTCGAGGCAGCGAGGCGGTGGTCGCCAGGACGCGTCCCCGCCGACCTCGCTCTCGCTTCGTCGCTACCACCAACCCCGCCTGGAGCCGAGATGGCCTACTCGGTCTCGTCTTCCACGGTGCAGCAGAACCGGGTGCGTCCTCCCCTCCCTATCGCGCGCGTCCCTGACCCGCTGACCCTCCCCTCGTCGCCCATCTCTCAACTCGACAGGCACACGCTCCATCTCGCGCGCAGGCTCGCGGGCAGCAGTCGCCGCTCGGAGTAAGCCCCTCACAGACCCCTGACACCCGCGTGCGAGTCCCCACAGCTGACCTGGCCGCCTCGCCGTGCTCCCGCAGTTTCGCCCGACGGGCAAGTCGTCGGCCGCCAACAAGGAGATCGCGGGCGAGGGCGGCGCGGGCCTCAAGGGCAAGGCCAAGGAGAAGCAGGCTCCTCTCCGCGAGCGCAGCAGCAACGTCGTGCAGGTGCGCCCGCCGCTCTCTTCCCCTCGACCCAGTTGCACGTGACGACGCGCTCGCCGCCCTCGTCGCCCGCACTCGAGCTGACCGTTCCTCCCTCCCTGCTCCCGCGCACAGGACGACATGGACGAGGACGAGGACGACGAGGACGACGAGCTCTCGATGTTGAGGCAGAAGGCCCCCTCGCCGCCCAAGCGCAAGCCCGCCGCCCGCCGCGCGCAGCAGCGACGTGCGCAGGTCATGGCCATCGAGCGTCTCCAGGGCAAGCGGTCGGACCTTCGCCCCAGGGTGCGCCTCTCCTCGCTCGCCTCCTTCCCCTCGGCGGCAGCCGGTTCGGAGCTGACCCCCCCCCCCTCCCCTCGCTCTTCCCTTTCTCGCCCTCGTCTCGCAGAGCATGTGGGCTCCCAAGGTGCCGTGCACTAAGCGTTCGCACTTCGATCTTGAGCTGTCGGGCGACGAGGACGAGAGCCCTCCGCCGGCCAAGAAGGCGGCGACGGGCGCGGCTCGCAAGCCTGCGGCCAAGGTGCGCTCTCCCTTCGCTCTCTCGCTGCTGCAGTGCATGTCCTGACGCCGTGCACGCGCAGAAGAAGGTGACGTCCGCGCTCGAGGAGGACAAGGACGACGACGAGGACATGCACGAGATCGAGGTCAAGGAGGAGGTGCTCTCGCCCGGTCGCGAGAACAAGAAGGTGCGTCTCTCTCACTCGCTCCCGCCTCCCGCCCAGGTCAAGGCTGACCGGGTGGCCCTCGTCGCGCAGGCCAAGAACCACGTCGTCTGGCTCGACGACTCGGAGGACGAGTTCCTCCCCTCGCCCAAGATCGCTGGTCCGGCCAAGGCCAAGTCGGTGCGTCCCTGCCCTCTCCTTCCTCGCAACAGCACGCCGAGCTGACGCTCTACGTCGTGTGCAGGCGCCGAAGGAGGCCGTCGTCGAGTCGGACGAGGACGAGGAGAGCAACGCCGAGCCTGAGCACGCGAACGAGATGGAGACGGTGCGTCCTGCGCCCTCGCTCTCAATTTCCTACGCAGAAGTGGGCTGACTGAGCGTCCCTCGTCGCGCAGGAGAACGAGGAGTTCGTCGTCCTCTACGACTCGTTCGAGGAGGCGGACCCTGCGCCCGAGAAGGAGGCGGCGGCGGTCCCCGCTCGCCCGGCCGAGGAGGTGTCGGTGCGTCCCGCTCTCTCGCTCCCATCACTACGTGCGGCGCCGCTGACTGAGTCTCGGTCGTCCCGCAGCGCGAGAAGGAGGTCGTCGGGCTCGGCGACATGGGTGGCGAGGTTATCGCGGCCCTCGAAAAGAGGCCTGTGGCGGGCAAGGACAAGCGGGTGCGTCTCCTTTCCGTGCTCCCTCCCGTTCTCGTCGTGCGCCTCGCTGACCCTGCCGACCTGGATCGTCGTGCCCGCGCGCAGGCTGGGCTGCTCACCGTGCGCCCCTCTCGCTCGACGCGCACCTGTTCGACCCGCGCGGATCCGCACTGACCCCTCTCCTCTCTCGCACGCGCAGTACAGCCCGGCGAACTTCCACGCGCTCGACCGCATGGGCTTGATGCGGAAGCGGCAGTCCAACCTCGTGAGCCCTCCTCCTCCCTCCTCCTCCTCCACGGCGCCGCCGCCTCCCCCAGTCGCAGCCAGCTGACGCTCATCCTCGTGCTCACAGGCCTCGTCGTCGTCCGCCGCGCCCGCCGCCGCCGTCGAGAAGCGGCGGCCGTCGATCCGCCGCTCGCGCGTCGCCCGCACCTCGTCCGGCTCTTCCGCCTCGGGCCAGACGCGCATCGAGCACGCGCCTCGCACGACGACGTACGGCGTGCAGTGGGGCGTCGGTTCCTCGAGCAAGGCGGCCGCGCCGGGCCCGAGCGGCGCGCCGGCGGCGGCGGCGGCGGCGACTGGGTCCGTGCGCCCGTACTCGCAGGCATTCGCCAAGCTCCGCGCCGTGTTCGAGCCCGAGGGCGCGAGCGGCTCGTCGACGTCGGCGAGGAAGGCGCCGTCGAGCAAGGCGTGGAAGCGCTGAAGCCGCGCTCGACCTTCTTCTCTTCCCCTCCATCTCTCTCCCTCTCCTTCTTCCGTACCCTCCCTTGATGTCGCCTCTTCCCTCGCTTATCCGTGCTTATCAAGAACATCTTGCATTGCTCCTTCCTGCCCTACTCTCGCTGTCGTGCGCGTGCTCGAGAGCGATCGAGAGAAGGAGAACGAGGACGAGGAGAAGGAGGCGATGCGGGACGAGGGCGTCTTCCTGCGGCCCCGCTTCTCGAGCGCGACGGGCTCATGACCCCTCTTGATGGTCCGGACAAGGAGAGGCAGCAGGAGAATGGCGAGGGCGAGTGTGAGAGCGAAAGGCGCTCGAGAGGGGGACGAGGGGGGTGCCCCGCACGAGGCCTGAGCGCGAGCGAGGGAGAAGAGCCACTCGCCGCTTCCTCTCTCTCTCTCTCTCTCGCGCAGCTCTCGTGCAGTCCAAGGTGCGCGAAAGAAGCCCTGTTGAAGGGAGAAGTGGACGGCTACGGAGGAAGGGAGGCCTGTTGAAGGCAGGGGGGAGGAGGGGGACAAAACGAGGGAGGGGGCGAGAGAAAGGAGAAGGGGAGAGGGGGAGGGGGAGCACAACTAGGACGAGGGGAGAAAGTAGGAAGGCGGAAGGAGGAGAGGAAGGGGAGGGGAGAAGAAGCGCGCGCAAAAAGGAGGGAGGGAGGACCTGCAGCGGGACAGCAGCTCGACGACGCTCCGGACGACTTACATGAAGTCGCCACGGAGGCGGCGGACGAGCTGCATGTCGCGCTGCATAATTGTGATCCTCTTCGCGTGGAGCGCGCAGAGGTTCGAGTCCTCGAACAGGTGGACGAGGTAGCTGCGAGCGGGCGACAGCGAGGCGGGTCAGCTCGAGGACTCGTGCACGTGTCGACGACGTCGAAGCGGGGAGGTGGTCGACGAGAGGGACGAGAGGGGCTGGAGCAAGAAGGAGGAGAGGGCGCGGAGGAGCAAGAGGAAGGAGCGACGCACGCCTCGGTCGCCTCCTGGAGCGCCAGCACCGCCGACGACTGCCACCTGAAGCCCGTGTCGTCGTCCGTATCGAAGAGCTCCATGGTGATCTCGCGCACGACGCGCGAGAAGGGGAGCTTGGCGACGAGGAGGTCCGTCGACTTCTGGTACTTGCGGATCTCCTCCAGGGCCTTGACGCCGGGCTTGTAGCGGTGAGGCTTCTTGGCGGCGGCTGCGAGCGACGAGAGATGAGGAGGAGGGGAGCGAGCGAGGACCGAGTCAGCGAGTCGCTCTGGGAGGAGGTGGCGAGGGCGAGGGGGCGAACGAGGAGGAGAGGACTGAGCGCGCACCCGCAGCCTTGGCCTTGGGCGCGACCTTGGCCTTACCGGCGCCGCCGAGAGGCTTGGGAGCGACGATGCGGCCGGCCGTCTTGCGCTGCACGATCGTCTTCTTCGCCGTCGTCTTCTGACGGGCCATGAGGGGCGAGAGGGCGGAGGTTGGGTGGTAGTGGCGGAGAGGGCGGCGTGCGCTGTAGGCTTCTCGACGTGAGTCGAGCGAGGTAAAGTGGTGGGGAGGAGAGAGAGAGGCGAGGCAGGCCGGAGCGAGCTAGCGAGGACAAGGGGGAGCGAGCGGACGGACGGACACGAGCTCGAGGCGATGCAGCGAGAGGAGGGCAGCACGAGAAGGGCTGGGACCAGTTCGTACATCTTCTCCCAGAGCTACAGAGTCTACCTCGTCCTCGACCAGGCGCGAGGGCCGCCACCAAGACGAGAGAGAGTCGTCGCGAGGACGAGACGAGGACGATGCGTCCGCCTCCTGTCCGCCGGTGCGGGGTTACCGAGCCGATGCAGAATCTCTCCAAGGGGCCGCACGTGGGCCCGCAGCAAATCGCGTCAGGTGCGCAGCCGGCGACAAGGACCGTACGCCGGTCCGTCGCCGAGCGAGAGGAGAAGCGCAATCTCCGCGAAGAGGCGTCTCAGCTTTCTCTCGATAGCGCTCGGTCGACGATCGGAGACGACTGCGGCACTTTGCGCCTGACGGTAAGGAGAAGTCGGCGAGCTGGGGGGACGCTCGAGGAGACGACCCGACTTGAGAAGGTCGCCCCGCACGAGGCCTGAGCGCGCTCTTCTCCCGCTCTCCTCGCTTTCCCTCACAACCTCGCAGGGGCAAAAAGGGAGCACCAACACCAGCGTAGCGCGCTGTGCGGCAAAAGACACTGACGACCAGAGCAGGACTTGAACCTGCGCAGGCAGAGCCTAACAGATAAGCGGTGATTCTAGTCTGTCTCCTTAACCACTCGGACATCTGGCCAGTGATGAGGCTGCTCGACAAAGTTAGCATACAATAAACGTTATTACAAAGTCGACAAAGCGCAAGTTGAAAGCGGGCAAGCAACCACGGCAGACCCGAGAGCGAGCCACGACACATTCCTCGAGCTTGCACCTCTGCTTTCGTCGCGCGCTCTACTAGGCCTGTGAAAAGCACAAGTGACGCGTGGCGACGGCCCGTCGACGCCGAGACGAACCGGTGAAGGCAAGGCGAGGGTCAAAGCGCCGCACCGTCTGCCGGCCGGCGGCCCACTTCCCTCGCTCAGCCTGACAACGCTTGCTCAGCCCGAGCAGGCATCTCTCTCGGCTCGTTCTGATCTCTCTCGTGACGTCGGGGCCGAGCACCCACGGCGCCGAGCGAGAACCGGGACGCGCTCGACCTTCGCAATTCGACGCTCGCGCTCGCGGAGTCCGCACACGAAGGGCGGCCTAGGTCTGCTGGGGCGGTTCTGCTAGGCGAGCTCGCGTGAAAAGGCGCATGCAGGAGGTGGCCGGTGTTGCGAGAGAGCGGAGGCCTAGGCGGCCTGCGCGAGGCTCGAGCGCTCATGGAAGCGGCAGCTCGCAGCGCAAGTGTACGTCTCGTCCGTGCGCCTCGTACGGCTTTGAGGCGTCTAGACACTCTGCGCAACGCCCAGCCCCTGGAGAGGCCGTTCCCGCGCCTCCTTCCGACAAGGCAACATGCGCTCGATCCGCCTGTTCCCCGGTCTTGCTTGTGCGCCATGTGAGCGCAAAGTAGCTCGCGTTTGACATCTTCGAGGGGATCTAGCTCATCGGTAGAGCGCTCGCTTAGCACCATCGTGTGCGAGAGGCGCAGGGTTCGACTCCCTGGTTCTCCAGCTCCTTTTTGCTCCTCCTCTAGGGCTTCATTTTGCGCTGCAAGGCAGTCCCGATGTGCTCTCGGCGGTTGCTGCACTTCCTTCGGGCACCGAGAGAAGCGGCGCCGTCGAGCGTGCCCAGATGCGCACAGCGCACGGACCCCCCATCGTCTCGAGCCACTTACCTCCCCTCGGACGTGCAGAGGAAGGACGAGATAGACGGTGCAGTACAATAACAAGCGGCACTACGACTGAGCGCGAAATCAGAACGACGAGACGCCCCCCTCGAGCTCTCCTCCCCTCCACTCGCCCTCTACCTGACGCCCCACGCCGCGCTCCCCCTCCTGGCCTCGCGGTCCACCTCCCACTCCCACACCCTCTCGGCAGTGGCGACAAAGAGCCGCTCGCCGTGCTCGTCCCAGTCGAGCCCGAGGAGGTCGCCCGGCGCGCTGTCGAGCGGGAAGTAGGCGCTCGCCGGGTAGTAGGCCCCGCCGCCGCCGCCGCCGAGAGCGCTTGCGACGCCCGCTGCGCCGAGCGTCGATGGGTACCCGCCGGGGAGGTGCGGCAGCGGGTAGTACGACATGGCGGTCGCGGGCACGAGCGACGGCCGCGGCGCAGAGCCCGCGCCCGAGCCTGCGCCCGAGCCGGGGAGGTACGTCGCGTAGTAGAAGGACGCGGGGGTGCGGCCTGTCGCGGTCGCGACGGCGGACGAGAGGTGCGGCGGCGAGGCGTACGAGGGGATGCGCGAGAGGAACGAGGCGCGCTCGAGCGCGCCGTAGGAGGTCGAGGTCGAGGCGGAGGCGGAGGCGGAAGGCGCCAGGGTGAGGGGCGCGTAGCCGGCGGTGTAGTTGCGGTGGATGAGCGAGTCGGGTGGGGAAGAGAGTGCGGCGTCGGCGGGCGCGGGGGAGGAGGACGAGGGCGTCGACAGGTCGATGATCGGGATCCGAGCGGCCGGCTCGCCGCCGTCGAACCGCCGCGGGCGCATCGTGTTGATGCTCGACCCTGCTGAGTCGTCGTCCTCGCTCCGGTCGCCGTGACCCTCCTCGTCGCTGCTGTCCTCCCCATCTCCTCCCGCTTCCTCCTCCTCCTCCTCCATCTCTTCTTCCTCCCCCTCATCCTCGTTCTCGTCCTCGTCCTCCCCCTCTCGCCCACTCGCAGCCGCCGCCCTGAGCCTCCTCACCCTCTCCTCCTCCTCCGCAAACCGCCGCTCGCTCCTCGCGCGCATCTCGCGCTCAAACACGTCGCGCTCGTGCTCGTCTCGCGGCGTGTGCGTCCCGCTGCGATGCCGCGGCGGGGAGGGCGGGCGTGTGCGGGGAGGGCGCTGTGGAGGGGGAGGAGGCTGCGGGCGCGGGCGGAGAGGAGGTGGCGAGGGGGAGGAGGAGGAGGTCGAAGACGGCGAGGCGGAGGGGACGTCGATGATCTGGAAGGTCTCGAACGTGCGGGCGTCGACGACGTGGATCCGGTTGCGGTGCTGTCGTCGAGAGCAGGGTCAGTGACGCTCTCGCTGCCGAGGCGGAGAGCGCGAGAGGGCGAGCAAGGAGACGCACCTCGGTGAACGCCATCAAGCCCGAGTCGATCCTCCTCCCGCCGGGCGAGAACCGCACCTTGCGCGCCGCGCCCGCCGGCCCAGGCTGCGTCGTGCGCAGCTCGGCAACCTTGCGCGGCGACGAGTTGGCGCCTCGGAGCGTCGGCGACGCCGGGCGCGACGCCGAGGGGAGCGCGCGCAGGTCGTACACGTGGACAAAGCCGTCTGTGAGCGTGGGAGCGTCGTCTCAGCAGGTTGTCCGGGATGGAGCGGGAGAGAGGGAGGAAGAGGGGGAGGGGGGACGCACCCTGCGACGCGACGGCAAACGTGACGTTGTCCTCGCTCCAGTCGGTCGAGAAGCTCGCGTCGTCGCTCGCCGTGAACGTGTGCGCGAGCTCGTAGCCCGCCGCGCGCGTGTCGTACAGGAAGACCTCGTTCGTGTCGCCGACGGCGACGAGCCACTTGCCGTCGGGCGACACGGAGCAGTGGTTGACGGCCGTGCGGAGGCGGATGTCGGCCGAGGGGATGGGCGCGAGGAAGCACTCGCCGCCGGCGTCGAAGGACGGGTGCTCCTCGACGGGGCTGCTGCGACGCTGCTGCTGCTCGTCGTCGTCCTCGCTGTCGCGCTCGTCGTGGCCCGACTCGTCGTCGCTCGTGCGCCGGGTCCCGCTCGACGACGGTGGTCCCGCCGCGGCGGCCGCCCACGACTGGTCGACGACGCTGCCGCGGGTCCTGCGCTCGCGCTCGCGCCTGCGCTTGGCGGCGCGAAAGTCGGGCGGGCGCCCGGCGACCTCGAAGACGCGGATCGCCTCGTCGTTGCTCGAGACGAGGACGCGCGGGGTCGACGGCGAGTGGGGCGAGGGCGCGATCGAGATGCTGTTGTTGATCGAGCCCGAGTGGAGGGTGCGCACGCCCGTGCTCGAGGGCTGCGACGTAGCGGGGAGGTACTGGTGGCACCAGTCGGAGCCAGGCGTGGCGCTCGTGAGGGCAAGCTCGCTCGACTGGCCGCCGACGCAAACGAGGCCGCACCCGGTCGAGATGGTCGAAGGCGAGAACTTGAGCGGCGTGTACTCGGGCGGTCGCTGCGCGCAGGTAGGGCGCCGTCAGCGGTGCGTCGGGAGCGAGGAGGACGAGGCGAGGGGCGCACCTCGGCATAGAGCGAGACGCTGCAGATGCTGTCGTAGCACACGAGCGAGACTGCGTTGCCGGCTTCGGGCGTGTAGGCGAGCAGGTCGCGCAGCTGCGGGTGCGAGGCGGTCGTCGTCGCCCGGACGGACCATGGGTGGGGGCGGAGGAGGTGGTCGTTGCTGGAGGGCGGGCACGCGTCGGGTCAGCGGGGCTGGCTCGCGAGCTGGTCGAGAGATAGAGCAGACCCACGGCTGCATCATGGCATCTGCCGCTCGAGGTGGTGGTCGAGGGCAGCGGAGCGAGAGAGAGACGCAAGCGTCACGACGACGAGGCGGTCCTCGGTGGCGACAACTCAGCTCGCTCGGGCGGGCTTGTCTTTCCGGACGAACCGGGAAAGTGTACCCTCTGAGTAGGTCTAGCCAGGCTACCAGTCGCAGCGAGGCGAGGGCGAGGTTGCCACGGTTCCGTCGCCATCTCTCTCGTCCTCCGCGGCAAAGGGAGAGAGCCTTGCCTCGGCTCGCCACCTCCCGCTCGCTCGCCTGATTGCCCGCCATGTCGACCGACCCTCAGCAGGATGCCAACATCGCCGTCTGGAAGTGCGTCCAACCCCGGCGTCGTCGTCGCTCCTCGTGCGCCCGCCGACGAGACCCTCCGAGCTGACCCCGTCCTCCTCGCCCTCTCCCCTCGCTGGATGTTGCGCCCGACAGGATGAAGAAGCTCGGTGAGCTCGAGCGCATCTTTTCCGCCCCGCCGCACAGGCGCGAAGAGCGAGAGCCAGCCAGCTGACCCACCTTCATCTCCCCTCGTCTCTCCCTCGCCCACAGTCCAGAGCTTGCAGGCCGCCCGTGGTGCAGGTGCGTCTCGCTCCTCCTCTTTCAAGAGCTCCTGTTCTCCAGAGCTGACCTTTCCGACCCGCAGGAACGAGCATGATCTCGCTCATCGCCCCGCCTCGGTCCGTTCCCCTTGTCGTGACCTCCCCGTCACCTCGACGAGCTGCGACTGATGCCTCGACCGCACCACAGGTCCCAGATCTCGCAGCTCCAGTCGATGCTGACGCAGGAGTACGGTACGGCGTCCAACATCAAGTCGCGCGTCAACCGTCTCTCGGTCCTCGCCGCCATCACGTCCACCCAGCAGCGCCTCAAGCTCTACTCCAAGACGCCGCCCAACGGCCTCATCATCTACTGCGGCACCATCCTGACCGACGAGGGCAAGGAGAAGAAGGTGCGTCATCGAGCGCTCGCCGTCCTCTTTCCGCTGACTCGAGTCGCTGACCTTGCTCCGTCATCTCGACGTGCGACAGGTCAACATCGACTTTGAGCCGTTCAAGGTGCGCACCCGCAGGTTCTTCCTGACTCGACCTGCTCGACGGCGAATGACCCTCGCTCGACCTTGACCGTCCGCAGCCGATCAACACGTCGCTGTACCTGTGCGACAACAAGTTCCACACCGAGGCCCTCTCCGAGCTGCTCGAGTCGGACGCCAAGTTCGGCTTCATCGTCATGGACGGCAACGGCGCCCTGTTCGGCAACCTGGCCGGCAACGCGCGCGAGGTCATCCACAAGTTCTCGGTCGACCTGCCCAAGAAGCACGGCCGCGGTGGTCAGTCGGCGCTGCGTTTCGCGCGCCTGCGCATGGAGAAGCGCCACAACTACGTGCGCAAGGTGGCCGAGCTCGCCGTGCAGCACTTCATCACGGACGACAAGGTCAACGTCCAGGGCCTCGTCCTCGCCGGTAGCGCAGACTTCAAGACCGAGCTCAACCAGAGCGACCTGTTCGACCAGCGCCTCGTCGCCAAGGTCATCAAGATCGTCGACGTCAGCTACGGCGGCGAGAACGGGTTCAACCAGGCCATCGAGCTCGCCGCAGAGTCGCTCAGCAACGTCAAGTTCGTCCAGGAGAAGAAGTGCGTCGACTCTCTCTCTCTCTTCCTGGACCGCGCACGCGAGTGAGTGGCTGACGACGACCTCTCGCGACGACAGGCTCATTCAGCGCTACTTTGACGAGATCTCGCACGACTCGGGCAAGTACTGCTTCGGCGTCGACGACACGCTGCGCGGCCTCGAGATGGGCGCCGTCGAGACGCTCATCGTGTGGGAGAACCTCGACGTGACGCGCCACGTCCTGCGCGACTCGCAGGGCGCCGAGCACATCGTCTACGTCCGCGCGCCGCCGCCCTCGGCGAGCAACAACGCCAAGGCGGCCGACGGCGGCGGCGCGACGAGCGGCATCGCGGCCCTGAGCGAGATGGACCGCGAGAAGTTTATCGACAAGGCTACGGGCCTCGAGATGGAGCAGGCGCAGGAGCCGACCAACTTGCTCGAGTGGTTCTCGGAGAAGTACAAAGAGTTTGGCGCCGAGCTCGAGTTTGTCACGAACCGCTCGCAGGAGGGCTCTCGTGCGTCCTCTCCCTCCCTCCCTCCCTCGCTCTCTCTCTCTTTCCTCGCTGCGAGAACGGCCCGACTGACGAACCCCTCCCCTCCCCCTTCCTCCTCCCCCGCTCTCGCCTCCTCCCTACGCGCCCACAGAGTTCGTCAAGGGCTTCGGCGGCATCGGCGGCCTCCTGCGGTACAAGGTCGACTTTGCCGAGATCGCCGACGCGCTCGAGCAGGGCGACGACGACGAGTTCTTCGACTCGGACGAGGAGTTCATCTGAACGCCCCGTCGCCCCGTTCTGGGTCTGGCGCCGGCGCCGGTGCGCGACGAGGAGGTGCGGCGTGCGAGACTCGGAGGGGGCGGACTGGCTGGGCGAGACGAGGGCGACGAGAAGGAGAGGAGGAGCGTCGTCGTCGTTGTCGAGCGTGGCCGAGTCAGGTCGAGCCTGAGCCTCGGTCGGTCGCTGTCGGTTCGTGATGGCTGCGTGCGTCCCCTCTCTCTCTCTCATCTCGTCCTCTGTGCGCGAAGCTGACGCTCTCGCTCGTGCAGGCTCTCCCCCGCAGCCGTCGCGCCCGTCGTCGCCCGACCCTGTCCCTGTTCCCGCCGCCCCGCTCCGCCCACCTCGTTCCCCTCTCGCAAAAACCTTCCTCGGCCCTTCGCCTCCCTCTCCTACCCGTGTCCGCCCTTGTTGCCTCCCCTCCCACCGCCTAAATCGTAGATACCCCTTCCCTCCTCCCCTTCCTCGTGCTCTCTCCCTCCCTCTCGCACAACTGCATCACCGAGCTTCATCTCATCCAGTCGTGTTGCCGCGAAAGCTCCTATTCCGTTGGCTGAGAGCGCCTGGTCGACGTCAAGGTCAACGGCGAGTTCGGCGAGCGGGGCGATCTCGGAAGGTCAATCGGCTCGCTCTCCCTCCCCTTCTCCCTCGTCTCGCTCACTGGCACAGGCTGCAAGCGAGCCATGGCTGCTCGCTACTCGACAGAGAGCTCTCCCACCATCGTGGCCTCTCCAGCTGGCGGGCCCAAGGCGCCCTCGTCCCCGCCCTCCTCCTCATCAGCCTCGGCACTCGACGGCGATCCTTCCGTCGACACTCGAGCCCTGTACCGCGCCTCACCTGCCCTCGCCTTCCCGCGCAACCTCCTCCACGCCCTCGCCCAGTTCACCCTCGTCCTCGTCCTCCTCCCCTACCACTTTGTCCTCTTCGCCCTCGCGCCCCGCAGGCGCTGGCGCCGCTCGTGGACCCTCACCGAGGCCGCCCTCATGCCCGCCGTCAAGCGCATCATGAGCACGATGGACACGTGCGGGTACAAGATCGGCGCGAGGCGGACCGACGCGGCGCCCGGCGCCGTGGGGAGGTGGTGGATCCGCGTGCGGCACGGCGTGCGGTTCGAGTGGGTCGACGGGCTCGAGAGCGGGCTCATTGGTGGGGTGCTTGTCGATGAGGAGGTCAGGGTGCGCGAGAAGGTGGGCGTGTACAGCTGGACGAGGAAGGGCGTCGACGAGCGTGAGGGGCTCGTCGGGCTTTGGCTTCACGGCGGCGGTGCGTGCTCTTCCCTTCTCTCTCCGCGTGCGCCTAGACGGTGCTCGAGATACAGCTGCTGATTCGACGTACACGACCGCAGCGTACACGCACAACTCGGCGCACCCGGGCGCGTCCAGCTCGGCGATCCCCTCGACCCTCTTCAAGCGGGTGCGTCTCGCTCAGTCTCGCCGCGAACCTGCTCCTCGGGGTCATGAACTCACGCTCTAATCCTCGTGTGCAGGAGCCACGCTTCTCGTCGGTCCACGGTCCGTCTTCTCCTTTCCCTTCTTCAGCCCCTCGCGCCCGCCCCGCTCAGTCCCTCATCTCTGCGCGCATCTCTTGACACGCCTCTCGCTCGTCGACAGCCGTCGAATACCGCCTCCTTCCCGACTCGCCCTTCCCGGCCGCCCTGCAGGACGCCGCCGCAGCCTACGTCTCGCTCTTGCGCCGAGGAGTCCGAGGCTCGCAGATCGTCGTCATGGGCGACTCGAGCGGCGGGCACTTGGCGCTCGCGCTCACGAGGTGGGTCAAGGACACGAGAGAGGAGCGAGGGGTCGGCAGGAGGGAGGAGGGAGGGTGGAGGTTGGAGGAGCCGGCGGGGCTCGTCTTGTTCTCGGTGCGCTCTGCCTGTCTCTCTCTTCCTACGCGCTCATCGCGCTCTCTGTGCTCTCAAGCTGACGTCTCGTACTATCTGCAGCCATGGACTGATCCCTGTGCGTGGCTCGGCCCTCTTTGCTCGACCTCGGCTCGACGCTCGAGCCTCTTCCTGACCCTCCTCACTCCCTCTCACGCACGCAGCCCACTCGTACCTCGGCCACACCGCCTCGACCTACGTCCCTCGCAAGAACGCGTCCGACTACATCTTCGAGTCGCCCCAATTCCGCCTGCACCTTGTCACATCGCTCCTCGGCGCTCGCCCTTCGTCCTTCGTCCTCTCGCCCTACCTCTCGCCCGGCGCGCGCTCGCTCCCACCCGGCGCCCTCGCCAGCTTTCCGCCGACGTTCGTGCACTACGGCACGAGCGACAGGTGCGAGGAGGAGGGCGAGAGGCTCGTGCGGCACTTGAGGAGGGACGGCGTCCGGGTCGAGGAGGTGGTGACGGACGACACGCCGCACGACTTGATGCTGCTCGCCATGGTGTGGAACAAGCGGCAGGTCGAGCAGGTGTGGGAGGGCGTGTTGCGGTTCACGAGCGGGCTCGGGAGGTAGACGCTGCGGAGGAGGTGGCTCTCTCTCGAGGCGGTCATAGCGCTAGAGAGAAATAGAACGGGCCTGCCCAGTTGCACTTCTCTCGATCCAGTCCTCCTCCTTCGAGCACAGCTACCACGCTGCGAGAGCGCCGACGACGACGACGCCCGCACCGACGAGCGAGCCCAGCTGCGCCCTCCCGTTCGCCGCCCCAGACGACTCGCCCTCCTTGGCCGACTCTGCCGCCGCTGCCGCCGCCGAGGACGCACTCGCGAGCACGGCGCTCGCGCTCGCGAGCGCAGCCGACACCGAGTCGACCGACGAGCTCGCCGCTGTGACCGTGACCGTCTGGCCCGGGGCCTGAGCGGGCGCGCTCGTCGACGAGGGCGCGGCGGCCGAGCTCGAGAGCGCGGCCGCGGCGGCGGCCGAGGCGCGTGCGGCTGACACGAGCGAGATGAGGCTCGCGGAGGAGACCGACGCGACGCTCACGTAGGAGATGCGGCTCTCGAGCGGGACGACGTTGTCGACGGGGACGCCGCTGACGATGCCGCTCGTCGTCCTGGCCTGTGGGACCGTAGCGTCAGTTGAGCACCTTGCCCGAGAAAGTGGAGGAGGAGAGACGGACCTCGTTGGTCGAGTCGACGCCCGTGAACGTCTGCGGCGCCTCGGTCGTGGCCGTCGACGTCGACGAGGCGTCGAGCGACGAGCTGCGCTCCATGCCGATGATGCCGCACACCTTGTCGATCACTGAGGGTTCTCCAGAGCGTCAGCAACGGGACCCTGAGAGTAAGGGCAGGCGAGGGGCGCACTGTCCGAGAGGGAAGCCGTGGCGATGGACGTCGCCTCCGTCGAGTCGCGGTCCGTCGTGCACACCGAGCACCTGCACGAGTCGATGCCAAAGCTCGTCAGCATTCCGAGCTGGCGCTCCCCTCGAGGGAAGGAGAGACGACGCACTCGTCGAGCCCGGTCGGGATCTCCTCGCACATGCACTCGAGCGCAGGTTTGTAGTCGAGCTGGGTGACGAATTTCGTCGAGCACTGCGCGTCGTCGCCCCAACGTCAGCGTTGAGCTGCTGCGCTCTTCTGCAGGAAGGACGGAAGAGAGGGACGCACACGAGCCATTGAGATGAGGAAGGACGAGCAGTCCAAGGGGCACGCGACCGCAGCCGAGCCCAGGTCCTTGATGGCGGCCCACGCGGTGTCGAGGGCGTCCGTGTCGTCCGACTGGCGGATCTGCAGCTCGCTGCGGGCGAGCGACGGCGCGAGGGAGGCTGTCGGTGAAAGAGGAGGACGAGGTCAGCTCAGGGTCGCGCTCGACGCCGAGAGGGACGCACCGGCGAAGAGAACGAGCGTGGCGAGGCGAACGAGCGACATGGCGGTTGAAGCAAAGAGCGTGGGTAGGCGAGCAGGCGTGAGCTGGAGGAAGAGGGAGGAGAGCCCGCCCGCGACGAGGACGAGAAGTTGGACGAGCGGACGGCCTCCGCACGACGGACAGGGACGAGCGAGCCTGCTCGCCTTGCCGAGCCTTGCGCGGCGTGTGGGCCGTGCGCGGGGCGGACAGGGGCGCGCCCGGGCGGTGCGGCCGGACGAAGGCCTCGGAGCCGGAGCCGGCGGGGTGCGTGCGCGATGGTGCGAGCGGGGAGGACGGCGCGAGCGCCGGGGGCGAGCGCGAGGGGCACCTTTGAGGGGCGCACGGGCCTGCGAGCGTGTATGCCAGGCGCGGCGAGGCGAGGCGGGAGAGGAAGAGATGCGAGAAGTGGAGCGAGCTGATGAGAACGGGCGGGGCCCGAGCGGCCTCGCACCATCGCCGCTCGTTTTGCGAAAAAGCTTTGCGTTGTCCACCGCATGTTCAGCGAGTCGAGAAGCGGCGTCACTCCCGCTCTCGGACCCTCTCATCGACCCCGGCCTCGTCCTCGCGCCGATGGTTCGCAATCCGGGAAAGGCTCGTTCCACCACCCGCACGACAACACGGACACGACCGCTTTTCAGGCGGCGTGCTTGGCCTTACCGGCACGGAGGCGGCGGACGTAGAACTCGAGCTCCTTGCCCTCGAGGATGTAGCCGTCGGCGCGGCCGGACTGGCCGGGGCGCGACGCGAGGACGGCGTACAGGCGACCGGCCGAGAACTGCGACTCGAGGAGCGGGTCGAGCTTGGCCTCCTTCTGGCGCTCGGCGGTGGTGCGCTTGACGTGGTTCGACTTCTTGTCGGCCTCGTCGGCGACGGCGGCGAGAGCCTCCTTGGACTGCTCGGCGACGAGAGCGCATCGTGCGGGCGGGAGGGGACGGCGAGGAGGGTCGAGGGACGTAGGATTATCAAGGGTAGTGGGCGCGGCAAACAGTCGGGAGGCGGGAGGTGGGGAGGGTCGGCGGGTTGGCGAGCGAGGTGGGGGCGAGCGAGGAACGGCAAACTGTCAGTTCTCGCTCCTCGTCGTGCACAGAGCATCGAGGGGACAGCAGGACGCACGCGGCCCTTCTTGACGACGGCCTGGCCGTAGTGCGCCTCGTACCACTGACGGAACGGCGCAGCGTCGATCTGGACGACGCAGCCCTTGACGAGCGTGTTGGTGCGGACGAGCTCGTTGTTGGTCGCGTTGTAGACGACGCCGATGATGCGCGTCTTGCGGGTAGCGTGCTCAGAGCCCCAGGCGAAGTTGCCCGACTCGAGGCGCAGAGCGCGGTGCTTGAGGTTGCCACCACGCGTACGGACGGGGTGGATGCGCTTGGCACCGAGCTTGGTAGCTGCGGGTTGACGACCCGCCTCGTGCTGCCGCTTCTTACGGTAAGGCGACGGCGCGGCACCCTGAGGAGGAAGACGAGGTCAGCGCGAGGTCGCCAGCGTTTCTCCGGGCCTGCTCCGACGTCTGGGCGGTGTGGGCGGCTCGTGAGCGCTCCTGAGGCACTCGTCGACAGGCTGGCCAGCAGCAAGACCCGGGCAGAGCGTCGACGAGGCGAGGCGATCGTCGAGGCCAGTTTTGCGGGTGATGGAGCGGCGAGGGGCACGACTAGGCAAAGGGGGACGCACGGTGGAGCGGCGCTTGTCCCTGGACGACCTGGAGATACCCATGCTTGAAGTCGAGCGGCCTGATTCGAGGGGAGCGAACGAGACGGAGAGCAAGAGGCGAGTCGTTGTCGGCCGCGGGCGAGCTCGAGGCGAGGCGCGCTCCTCCCGCGCGAAGTCCCTCCCTCCCACAGGCGCCAACTACGCTCTGCTCCTCGTGCTTGACCGTCCTCACGTCCAGTCCCACTAGGCAGACCTGTGCGCCTTCTCTCGCACCCTACCGCGTCGTCCTCGCTGACCACAGCCGTCCCCGCCCTCCCCTCACCTCCCCCTCGTCCTCCATCGTCGACAACGTTTTCCCACAACCTCTCCTCGTCCCTGCCGCACGTGCCCGACCTCCTGATCGACCCACTGGCCGTCGATACGCTCTTTCCGCCAACCGCGCCGCCAAAACGCCGTCTCTACGCGCCTCCAACCTCCCTCGACCTCCTCCACCTCCTCTTCAGCCCTCTCGCCTCTTCAAACGATCCTTTTGCAGAATGACGCACAGTGCCGTCTGGAACAGTCAGTACGTAGTATCCCGGCGTTTTCTGCGGAACTGGGGAGGAGGAGGAGGGGCGAGAGAGGTCGTACGCGCTGACTCGTCTTCGTTCCCTCTGCAGCCCGCGCAAGTACGGCAAGGGCTCGCGTGGCTGGTACGTCGCCTTCATCAGCTCTCGGACATGCTCGGGGCGCGGCGGCGATGCCGTGGCGCGTCGAACTGGCGGTGGGGAGGACGCGGCAGGTCGAAGTGGTGGTCGGGACGAGGTGGCTTCGGCTTTGGGCCTGACGCGCCGTGCGGCGCTGGGTGCGGTCCTACCCTACGCAGAATGTCTGCACGATGCTCTTGGCCGAGTGAGGGCCGCAACGGGCGGGTGCAGCGGGTGCAGGAGGCCGCCGCAGCACGCGTCGCGACGTCGACCTCGAAGCTGACCCTCTCTCCCTCCTCGTTCGCCTCTCTGCAGCCGCATCTGCCAGCACCAGGCTGGTCTGATCCGCAAGTACGGCCTCAACATCTGCCGCCAGTGCTTCCGTGAGCGCTCGGACGCCATCGGCTTCACCAAGGTGCGTCGCTCTCGAGCCTCTTCTCGTCCTCGCACACGGCCCCACTCACGCTCCTCCTTCCACAGAACCGTTAAACCGTCTCTTGGTCGTCTCTCGATGTGTCCCTGCCTCTCCCCGACATCCTCCACCTCTCCTCGCCGTTGAAGCGCGCCCTCGACCTCGTCCGTCCGCCTCGCCGACCCTCCCTCCTCCTCCCGCCCTTCCTCCTCCTCTCTCCTCCGCATCAAGTGTCTCTCCTGTCTCGTCGATCGACGGCTGCGTGCCTCTCGAGCTGCGCATCGCCGGCTGGCAATGCAGCGTTCCCTTTGTGCGTCGGCGCCTCGAGGCGAAGAAGGTGGGTTTTGGAGCGGGCCGAGGGGCGCTCGTCGGGCTCGGCGTGTCGTGGAAATGGCGAATGGGTTGGAGGATATCGGCGCGACGGTCGACGGCGAGCGAGGCGAGGAGGACAGCGTGCGGGGGGAGGCGGTCCGTGCGCGCTCGAGAGGGGCTCGTCGCTCGGTCTGTCGCCTTCTCGCTTCCCTCTCACTCGCCTCTCGACCCGAGCACTCGCCGAGGTCGTCGAGGCGCACCCCGAGCTCGCGTTTCAGCTTCTCTCGGCGTCGCTCTCGGACCTCTCCCCCTCCGTCCCCCTCATAACCCACCGCGTTCTTTGAGCCTCTCGACCTTTTCTACTCGGCGAGGCTCACTCTAAGCGCGGGAGATTCCTCTCACCTTTACCTGCTCCCCGTGCTGCACTCGCTGCGGCCGCTCTTGGACGTCGTCGCCTACCTCGTCGACGGGCTCGAGCCCATCCTCAAGGTCGGGGCTCGCCATTCCTCCTCTCCTTCTTCGTCTCGCTGCGCCTCAGCGACGTCGTATCCTGCTCTGCTTGCGCTCGCTGCGGCTCTTTGGCGGACGACCTCGTAGACGGGGATCGGGCCCTTTCCTCCTCGTGCACGAGCCTCTCTTCCTGGACTCCTTGCCCGGGCCTCTCGCTGCCCAGCAGCATCTTGAATGCGTGCTACGTGCTACTAAGCGTCGTCACGCAGATACAGCGCCCGTGCGTCGCCCACGGCCGACGACGGCTCGCCTCTTGCTCTCCGTCTCGTTCGCTCCCTTCGAATCAGGCCGCTCGACTTCAAGCATGGGTATCTCCAGGTCGTCCAGGGACAAGCGCCGCTCCACCGTGCGTCCCCTCTCGCCGACTCGTGCCCCTCGCCGCTCCATCACCCGCAAAACTGGCCTCGACGACCGCCTCGCCTCGCCGACGCTCTGCCCGGGTCTCGCTACCGGCCAGCCTGTCGACGAGTGCCTCGGGAGCGCTCTCGAGCGGCCCAGACCGCCCAGACGTCGGAGCAGGCCCGGAGAAACGCTGGCGACCTCGCGCTGACCTCGTCTTCCTCCTCAGGGTGCCGCGCCGTCGCCTTACCGTAAGAAGCGTCAACACGAGGCGGGGCGACAGCCTGCAGGCACCAAGCTCGGTGCCAAGCGCATCCACCCCGTCCGTACGCGTGGTGGCAACCTCAAGCACCGCGCCCTCCGCCTCGAGTCGGGCTTGACGTGCGCACGGGCCCCTCGAGCGAGAAAGCGGGCGGCGAGGCCGTCTCGGCTTCTCATACGGACAGTGCAACGTCGAGATACGTAATACAGACTCGTGCAGTGGTACAAGGTAGGACAAAGTGCGAGAGAGAAGTGCGACGAGAGGAAGAGGAGGGTGGGTGGAGGGCTCACTCAAGGGGGCACAGGATCACTCGGGCGGCGGCACGACGAGCTCGGGAAAGACGTGACCGACGACGAGGTCTATCAGGAGAAGGATGAGGTGGACGTTGGCGACGTGCGACGAGAGCGGGCGGAGGAGGTGTCGAGCGAGGGCGAGTCGAGGGTCGGGCTCGTCGGCCGGCAGGGTCGGGTACAGCGAGGGCGGGAGGGCCTCTGCAGTGAGCAGACGAGTCAGTCAAAGGCTCTGAGAGAGTTTGAGGAGGAGAGAGGAAGTGCGCACCCGGCAAAGCCCGGGAGAGAGCCTCCTCGCACCGCCGCTCGAGCCCCTCCTGCGCCTCCTCGTCCGGGTCCTCCTCCTTGGGCGCCGGCCACCCGTCGCACGGGAACATGCCACGTGTTGCTCCCTCGAGGATGACGCGCACCGTTGAGGCCGTCATGGTGCGGTCGACCGAGCGCGCGAGGAACGAGTCGAGGCGGGTCGAGAGGAAGGTGAGGGGGAGCGAGACGAGGGAGAGGATCGTGCTGAAGAAGGACGAGGAAGGGAGGATGGCCGAGACGAGGTGAAGGAGGGAGGCATGCAGAGGAGGCGCCGACGTAGGACAGCTCGACGACGTCGAGAACGCAAAGGCGGTCGCAGTCGACGCGAGGCCGCCGAGGCGCGCTGGCAGGCTCGCGAGCGTCGCCGCTGCTCGCTCAAGGCCAGTCGATGACGTCGACGTCGCCTGGCCCACGCCGGCTGCCGCCTCGCCCTTGTCCCTCGCCCGCCTCGCCGCCTCGGCAGCCTCGAGCTGCCTCGCGATGACGCCGTGCAGGAACCACGGCTGCGCGACGCGGTTGAAGACGGCGCCAAAGACGACGCCGACGAGGATCTCGCGCACGATGGCGCGCTCGGTCTCGGCGCGGTAGTCGTCGGGCGGGAGGAGCGCCTTGAGGAGGTGGTCGACGAGGGTGCGGAGGTAGACCTTGTCGACGTGCGGGACCGAGGCGCTCGACAACGAGCCGTCGGGTGCAGCCGCAATCGAGATGGCGATGTGCGCCTGGATGTTGTGGAAGAGCTGCTCGGGCGAGAGGTTGTGCGCCGAGCCGCTCCCGGCCCGCTCGGTCGCGAGGTCCCAGTCGCGGTAATGCGCCGCGACGAGCTCTGGCACGTCTCGCACGACGAGTTCGGCCCAGTCGACCGTCGCGAGGCGGACCTCAAGCGCCTGGATGACGTGCACGAGGACGGCCGTGACGGCTTGGAGGAACGCCTTGTCCGGGTCGCGCGAGATGCCGCCGTTGTACCAGGGCGTGACGTAGGCTCGTAGCACGAGGGCGAGGAGGTCGAGGATGATCGGGTCGAGGTTAGAGTGCGCCGGAGAATGCAGGATGCGAGGAGGTCGAGCGGTCGACGAGGGCGGAAAGAGGATGCGCTGGTGGAGAGGGAGGACCGCAGGCGTCCCAGGTGCAGACGGCGGCGTCTTACCCGGGCGCTTGGCGGTAGATGCCGAGAATGCTCGAGAGGTCGCCATGTCGGCGCCGAGCATTCTGGGTCTGCGTGCGCGAAGAGGGGAGAGCGTCGAGGAGGAGGAGGAGGGTGCGGTCAGCTCGACTGTGAGCCCGGCCAAGTAGACGCAGAGAGCTTCTGCCCACCTGCTGTACCTCTCCCGAGTCTACGCCCGCACGCACGCACAGCTGTCGGCCCTGCTCTCTTGCTCGACCCGCTGCGACGGCACCCCTCGAGGAGGCGGGGTGAAGCTGGCTCAGGCGGTGTTGCGCAGTCGTGGATGTCTTGCTGCAGTACTTTGGCAGAGCTTGAAGGCCGCAGACCACCGCTTTAGCGGTGCGGTTGTCGCGATTGGAGAGGGAGCGGGTGAGCCGCCCCACCTCTTCCTCCTTGCTCTTCTCTATTCCGCTTGCCAACTGCTTGAGCTCGCTTGTACCGTACCCGCCGCGTTCCCCGCAACCTATCATGCCGCCCACACCCGTCAAAGCCGTCTTGTTCGACATGGTGAGCCCGCTCCCCATTCTCATCAGCTCGTCCTCTCCCTCCTTCCGCCACGCCCCGTGGACGAGTGAGGCTAGACCTAGCGTGACGAGTGGATCCTGGATCAGAGTTGACGAGCGCGTGCCACAGGACGGGCTCATGATCGACTCGGAGCGCCTCTACACGGTCGCGACCAACGCCGTCCTCGAGCCGTACGGCAAGGAGATGACGTGGGAGATCAAGGCCAAGCTCATGGGACGACCAGCGCACGACGCTGCGGCGCGCTTGATCGAGGCGACCGGCGTCCCGCTCTCAGTCGACGAGCTCCTCACGACCATGGACGCCAAACTCGACGGCCTCTTCCGCTCAGTCCAGCCTCTGCCGGGCGTCGTCAAGCTCGTGCGGCACCTCGAGAAGCACCAAATTCCGATGGCGGTGCGTCTCAGTCCCGTCCGGCTTGTCCTCCCTCGCCGCCCTCGCTCACCTCGGACCTCCTCTCGCAGATCGCGACCGGCTCGAAGCGCAAGAACTTTGACATCAAGAGCGCTCACCTCGGCCACCTCTTCGGGCCCTTCACGGGCAAGATCCTGTGCGGCGACGACCCCATCCTCGAGGGCAAGGGCAAGCCCGACCCGACCATCTTTATCGAGGCGGCCAAGATGCTCGACATCCAGTGCGTCGCCTCTCCCTCCCGTTCAGCCAGCTTGTTGATGACTGATGTCAGCCGCTTCAGCACGTCGGAGGAGCGCGCACAGGTGCTCGTCTTCGAGGACGGCGTCTCGGGCGTGCAAGCCGCTCGCGCAGCAGGAATGGAGGGTGCGTCTCGCCCTCTCTTCTCCCGCTCACCCTCCTCCTCACTCTCTCCTTGAGCCTCCCTGACGCGCTCCCACATGCAGTCGTGTGGATCCCGGACCCAGAGCTGCTCGCCTCGCTCGGCGAGCACGGCCTCGAGCCGTCGCACCAGCACGAGACGATGGAGGACTTTGACCCGGCGGCTTGGGGCCTGCCGCCGTACGACTCGTAGAGCGACTGCGTCGAGACGATATTGAGCTCACGGCGACTGCTGCGAGAGGCTGCGGCGAGAGAGAGCTGTCGACGCTCGGACCCTCTCGGCGGCGAGCTCGACGAGACGAGGAAGTGAGGGACTGATGAATGCAGTTCGGCACCGATATATGCGGCGTGCAGAGAGGTATCTACAGAGAGTCTAGGGGTCTACGAGGTGTAAGGAGGTCTAGGCGAAACGAGGCTGTACGAGGAGGGAAGGGCGGGCGGCAAGGAGGAGAGAGGAATGAAAGGCGAAAGTGCAAACGAGGAACGGCCCGAGCGCCGCTCAGACGAGCTGACCCGTGTATGTACCCTCGCGAGTGAGCGTCGGGCGCGCGTCGTTCTGGTTCTCGTCGTCCGTGACGCGCTCGGCCTCGAGGTCGGCGTCGTTGGCGGCGTACTTGGACTTGGCGCGGATCTTCTCGCCGTACTTGAACAGGATGTAGGGGAGGGGGATGGCGAGCGAGGCGACGAGCGAGAGGAGGAGCCCGGCGTATTGATAGCCCATGCCCTGCGGGAGAGGAGAGGGAGGTCAGCCTGGATGCCCTCGAGAACCTCGGGGGACCGACGACGAGCGAGAGAGAGTGAGGGAGCTCACGTTGAACATCTGGTTGGCGAACAGGGGAGTGCAGCCGCCGAACCTGCACCGGCAAGGTCGAGGGAGAAGGAGAAGAGAGGAAGGAGGAGAAGTAGGAGAAGGAGGGCAAGGAGAGGAGGGAGGACGAGGTCAGCGGCTGAAACGACCTTGGGGCACTGCAGAGTCCTGCGCGACGTACATGTTACGGAGGAGACCCTGGCCAGCGATCGCAGACGAGGCGACCTCGGGGTAGGCGTCGGCGGTGAAGCTGCAAGAGGAGGAGGATCGTCAGCAGCTGCCTCAAGCTCCTGCTCCTCCGGCTAGAAGCACTCGTACGCACTTGTAGGTCGCGTTGAAAACGTGGTAGATGCCGAGCTGGACGAGGAGGAGGAGAGAGAGAGAAAGTCAGGGTCCGTGCGCGGCCTTCCCAAGTCGAGGAGAGAGGAGGCGTCACGTACGAGGATGAGGACGAGCGAGATGATGGGCGCCGCCGGCGTGATGAAGCCGTACTGGGTGAACGAGAAGATGAAGAGGCCGGCGGGCAGCATCCACGCGAAGCACATGGCGCCGATGAGGCGGTACTCGGGAATCGGGATGCCATTGTTCGAGTCGCGCTTGCGGTCGTAGATCGAGTCGGACCAGCGCGACGTGCCGAAGCCGATGAAGCAGGCGACGACGAGCGCGATGTAGGGCAGGCCGCCATCACCCTCGGACCAGCCTGCGCAGGAAGAAGTCAGCCGAGGCGCTCGTCGACGAGGGGAGCGAGGGGAGGTTCGAGCGCACCGTGGTTGTTCTGGAAGCAGAGCGGAATGGCGGACAGGAAGAGGAACGTGATGCCCCAGGCGTAGGCGATCCACAGGCCGAACGCGAGGACGACAGGCTCCTTGAAGAGGAGGACGATCGAGCGCGTGCAGGACGCCTTGAGGAGGTCCTTGACCGACTCGTTCTCGAGCTCGACGGGCGCACGGATGTTGTTGCGGCCCGTCTCCTTGCGCATCTGCTTGGCGCGCTTGAGGAGGATCTTGGCGCCGCGAGTCTCCTTGAGGAAGATGACCTCGAGGACGAGAAGGCAGCCGTTCGCGCTGCGGGAGAGTGAGGGGTCAGCGTCGGGACAGTTTCGAGGACAGCTCACGAAGACGCACATCATGTGGATCCACTCGATCCAGCGCCAGCCGATCGACTGGTCGATGTAGCCGCAGTAGATGGGCGCGGCGACGGTGCCGAAGATGGCCGAGAATGTGAAGCAGCTCATGGGCAAGCCGCGCTCGCGCGTGTTCCCTGCGACGTCGAAGAGTCAGCTACATGTGCTGGCGCGGTGGAAGGGGCATGATCGGCGCAGCGACGCAGCGGTAAAGCTGCGCCGAGCCGACGACCTTCCCAAGCTCGAGCGGACGAGGAACAAGAGAAAGGCTGCACGCACAGATGTCGGCGAGGGTGCCACCGACGAGGATGGTACCGACGCAGCCAAAGAGGCCGGAGAGGGTACGAGCGGCGAGGGCGGCGCCGATGTTGGGCGCGTCGGCGAGGAGGATGAAGACGAGGGTGAAGCAGAGGTAGGCGGTGAGGTAGACCTCGCGACGGCCAACCATCTCGCAGAAGGGCGCAAGGAAGAGCGGCGCGACGGCGCAGGCACCGTTGAAGCTGCGGGAGAAAGAGCTCGTCAGCGCTTTGACCTCCACGACGCCGACTTGACGGCTGCGACAGGACGAGCTGCGACGCACCACATCATACCGATCTGGCCGACGACGTTGGCCACGCCGAACTCCTCGACCATCGAGCCGATGCCGGACGAGTACGCCGTCGTCGAGAGACCGATCATGACGGTCATCATGCAGAGGAGGAACGTCTGTGAGGGCGAGAGGGCGGCGTCAGCTTCCTGCGCTCAGCTCAGGCGATCGAGAGAGAAGGCGACGCACGATGAGCCACTTGCGAGGCTTGCTCCAGTTGAGCGGGTTCTCAGGGTCGCCCTTCTCGAACTGGACGAGGACGATCTTGCCCTGGTCGTAGCCGTCGAGGTCGCCCGCGCCCTTGGTGCCAGTCGCCTTCTCGCCCTTCTCAGGGTCCGACGAGGACGCAGCCTGCGAGGGAAGGGAGGCTGTCAGCTTGTTGTAGAGCGAGGAGGGGGAGAAGGAGGCCGAGGGACGCACCTGGTCGTGGACGGCGGTCATGGACGAGCGGCGCGTCGAAGGCTGGGTCGAGCCCGGCGTCGGACGCTGCTCGTCGTCGTCGCTCAGGTCGCGCAGGGCCTGCTGAGGCTTGCCGCTCTTCTTGCGGAAGAGCTTGCCCTTCTTGGGCGCGGCGCCGGAGCCGTCGTCGACGCGCTCGTTGTGCTCGGGGAAGAAGCTGGCATTGATGGTGGTCGGCTTGAGGGCGCTCGACATGGTGGTGGGAGCGGGTACGGGAGCTGGCCCAGGCGGGTTGGACGAGCTGAGCTGGAGCGCGGAGTGAGGGGAAGGGAAGCAGGGGAGAAGGAAGAGCCCCGAGCCCCTCGCCAGCGGTGGCGCGAAAACGAAAGCCTCGAGCCCGAAGGTTCGGCCATGCCTGGTGCAGCTAAACCAAGCAAGAGGATGGGCGTGCCGAGGGGAAACGAGCGGAGGAGCGGAGCGCGGATCCTCGCTTCGAGTTGCCCCGGACTCTCCGCGGCGCGCGCCCTCGCAAGCTCGCCGACGTCCCTCTCGCGCTCTCGCTCTCGTCGCGCCACCGCTCAGGGCTCACTGACTAGAAGGGTGTGTGCAGCAGACTCACAGCTACCCGCACAGCTTCGAACCGCAGCGCCACACCCCGTCGTCGTACCGCTGGACCCGCCACAACCTCGCTCGCCATCGATGCTCCGCCTTCCCCTCCTCCTGTTCTCCATCCTGGCTCGGATGACCTCACCGCGCACTTCGGGGCGCCTCTGGCCGTTCCCGCGCTCGGCTCGAGCACGCCGCTCGGCTGTCTTGGGCGTCGCGGGCCCTTGGTGACGCGGCGGAAGCGCCTCGCCGCCTTCGCAGGACGGGGCGAGCGAGCGGCCCCGCCGCTCTCCTCGCTCTCCTCCCCCTCCTCCTCTTCTGCCCGCTTGCCGACCTCAGCTCGCGCGCGAGCACGTGGAAATGCTGCCTGCGTCGACGTGCGGGGCGAGCAGGGCATCGGCATCGTCGCTCGAGCGGCTCGTCCACCTCCGAGTCGCTGCTCCTCGGTCGCTGAGCAAGCGCTTTTTGCGCTCTCGGCGCGAGCCACACTGCCCATCGTGATGCTCTGCGCTTCGTGGATTCGTGGCACAAGGGTTCGGACGAGAGCTCGAGCTCGCTTGGCCTCCTCGAGCGCGAGCGCAGATCTCGCTCGAGCGGCGGAGCGCCAGGAACCTCGCCAAGCGGGCAAGCTTCATCGACACGCTCTGCATCCTCCCCACGGCGCTCTCACCTCTCGTGCGATACTGTTCTGCACGAGGCCAGAACAGCGTTGCTGCCTCGAGCCGAGCCGCGGTCGGACCGCTCCGCCGAGAAGGGCCCGGGGAAGGCGGCTCGCGACGGCTCAGGGCTCTCTGGGAATCAGCTCGAGCTCTCGTCGTCTACAAGGCTTCCTCTTGGTATCGCAGAGCGGGCGAGGGCAGGGGAAGGAAGAAGCGGACCGTGCGCTTCGTCCGACGAGGAGGAGACGTCGACGTCGCCCGCTGCGAACGACGTTCTCGTACAGCCAGCGGAAGACGAGCAAAGACGAGGATGCTAATGCAGCAAGAAGGTTGCAAAGATTGATGAGCTACTGCGAGGAGGTCCTCCGCAAGCGAACGCCGTCTCCTTGAGAATCCGCCTCGTCCGCCCGTCTCGTCCCGACCCGCCTCGACAGCTGTCACTTCTCGCCGTCGCCGATTCCCTCCCTGACCGTGCCGACGTGCGAGGCCGAGCGCGAAGCGTGCGGCCCCTGCCGGCCAACGTCGCCCTCGACCGTCCCCTCGGCCAAGGACGACTCGCTCGCGCTCGAGCGCGACGTCGAGCGCATGCGCTTCTTGACCTTTTCGGCCGACCTGGACGACGACGATAACGACGGCGGCACCTTGTCGACCTTGTCCTCGACAACGAGCGTCGTCGGCGCCTGGCTCGCGTGAGCGGCCCGGCGAGGGTGCGGGCCGCGCTCGAGCACGGCGGGGACGGCGCCGAACAGGTCGTCGCTGGACGGCTCGGGCGGGCGGTCGAAGCTCGAGCGACCGCGTGAGCCGCTCGCGTTGCGCGACGAGCTGTCGGGCGACGGCGTCCAGTCCGAGAAGCGCGACGTGAGCCCGCGCGGCGGCCATTCCGAGCCGCTGCCGGATGAGCTGCTGCCCGAGGGGGCCCTCGCCGGCTTGACGAGGGACTTGTTGTCGTCGAGCGGAGGTGTCGGCGAGATCCGTGGCGCGATGTCGCCAGGCGACCGCTGCGAGTCGCTCGAGGACGACGAGTAGTCGCGCGCGTCGTCGGCGATGAGCTCGGCGAGCGAGCGGGACGAGTCGCTGCGCCGCGCTATCGACGAGGACGAGTCGAGGAGCCTCCTCGACGAGCTGCTCGCCTTGGCCGTCGACGGCGCCGCCTCGTCGCGGCCGCCTGCGCTCGACGAGGAGGCTCCCGAGCCCGTCTCGATGCGGCGCCGGCGCGAGCGGCCTCTGCCGAGCGGCCTTCCCTTGCCGCTCGACGACACCTGCTGGCTGGGGCGAGGGACGGCGACCGGCGACGGCCCAAAGGCGACGCCCTCCTGGACCCTGGGCAGGCTCGGCGTGTACGACCCGCGCGAGCGACTGCTCGAGTCCTCGCTGCCCGTGCTGCCCGAGCTCGGCGTGCCCTCGGATCCACTCGAGACGGGCGTGAGCGCGCGGGTCGAGTCTTCGAGCCACGGCCGGGCGGCGAGGATCGGCGTGCGAGGAAGACGCGGCGGTGCGGGTCCGTGCGGCGACGACTGCTCGAGCTTGGGCGAGGCGAGCGGGGACGCCATGTCGGGGAAGGGGAAGCCGGTGAGGTGCGGCTCGTCGTCCGAGGGAGGGGCGGCGGAAGTTGGTGCGCTCGAGAGGGGTCGACTCGAGCTTGGCGGGAATTTGAACGAGCCTGTCGGGGTGCTGCTGCCGTTGACGTTCGAGCTGCCGCCCGAGTACTTGTTCGACCTCGACGCGGAACCGAAGCGCTTCAAGCCGAGCACCCGGCCCCAGAGCGACTGGCGCGAGCTTGGCGGCGGCGAGTCGGACCAGGTCGAGGTGCCGCGCTCGGCGAGACGAGGGCGCAGAGGCGGCGTCGCGTTGATCGAGAAGGGGGCCTCGTCGATGTCGTCGAGCGGCGTGGCCTCGGTGGGGTTGCGGGTCGAGCGGGACGACAGGCGGCGGAGGGCTGGGCTGGGCGGACCCATCCAGGTGCTGCTCGAGGGCGTGTCGTGCTCGGGCGAGGACGGCGTCGGGCTTGACGTAGACGTCGAGACGTGCTGACCAGCCGAGACCCTGCGAGCTGCAGCCAGAGTCGCCACCCGGTCAGGGAACGAGGGCGGGAGAGCGGGAGTGTCAGGACATCGCCGGCTGGACGAGCGGGGACGTACCGGACGTGCTCGACGCACTGGCTTGCCGGGCCTTGCGCGACTGTTCCGACATCTGGTCGAAGAAGCGCGAGCGAGAAAAGCGAGTGAGAGGAAGGAGGGAAAGAGAGACGAGGCTCGGAGCCGGAGGTGGGGCACAGCCTTCTCGGGCCGACCGAGGTCCGTGCGCGCGTTCGTCGCCGACTCGTCCAGAGCTCTCTCTCCAGCCTCGAGTTCGAGCACGAGAGACTGCCAAGCTGCTGTAAATCACGCCCTGCAAGCTACTGCCCGCCTCCCTCCAAGCTGGCCCTGCGAGCTTGCCGTCGCCCTCACCCCGCCGCCCCGACCTCGCGCAGCGGCCCGCCGCCCGTGCTGTTCCTCCTCGATGTGCTCGCGACCCAGCCCCTCCCGCCCGTCGAGACGACCCTGCGCAGGTCGGCGTCGCGCGGCGCCGCCGTCACCTCGAGCGAGAGGGCGCGCAGGCGCAGCAGGACGTGCGAGCGCTCGAGCGACGAGTGCAGGACGGTCGCCTCGCGCGCGTGCGACGCACCGCCGCTCGCGACGACCGACGACGCCAAGTCGAGGAGCGGGTGGCCCGCCGACCTCGCGTGCGGGCCGCGCTCAAGGACGGCAGGCAGCATGCCGAACAGCTCGTCGTCGTCCTGCTGCTCCTCGCCGGCGGTGCGCAGCGCCTGCGACGAGACGCCCGCCGGCGGTGAGTCGGACGGCGTCCAGTCCGAGAAACGCGAGCCGAGCTCGCCCGGGCGCCAGTCCGACCCGCTCGACGACGACGACGCCTCGCGCACGCCGAGCGGCGAGAGCTCGAACTGCTTCTGCGACGAGGCGCCGCGCAGGGCCCGCCTCGACTGGACCGACGACGAGGCCCAGCCGGGCGAGAGGAGGGCGCTGGTGCCCGGCGTCTGCCAGGGCGAGCGCGCGTCGCCGCTCGCCGACGACGTCTCCTCGCTGCTGCCCGACGCGCGCGACCCGGCGAGCTCGCGCTGGATGCGCAGGCGCTCCTGGTACGTCGAGCTCGCGGGCAGGCTGCTCGACGTGAGGGCCGAAATGAGCGGCGCGCGCATGCGCAAGCGCGCGACCGCGACGGGCGAGGGCGCAAACTGCGCACGCGCCGCCGGCGGGGGCGTCGGCGCCTGCGTCGCGCACTCGAGGCCGCTCGAGCTCTCGCTCGTGAGGCTGTCGGGCGTCGCCGAGCCCTCGGAGCTGCCCTCGGGCGTGACGGGCCACGATGGCGCCGAGCTGTCGGCCATGGCGAATGGGACGGCGGGGCGGACCGAGCGGCGGGTGGACGAGGTCGGCTCCGAGAGGTGGCGAGGGAGGGATGTCGGGGCGACGAGAGGCATCGAGGGGAAGGGGAAGGCGTCGCCCTCGAGCTGGCGGGCGTTGCTCGGCGTCTCGGCGGCGGGCGTGTCGAGGGCGGGCGTGCCGACAGCGGGCGTGTCGATGGCGAAGGAAGGGCGCGCCCTCGCGGTCGACGCCGTGCTCGTGCTGACAGTCGGCACGGGGATGCGGCTCTTCTTGACCGGCCTCGACGACTTGGGGCGCTTGGGCCCGAGGACCTGGCGCGGCGACGCCGGGCTCGTCCAGGCTGTCGTACTCGCCGACGTCGATGACTCGGTCGTGTCGGTGACGACGAGCGAGGGCGTCGCCTGCCCGGGCAGGTCGAGGTCGGGCTCTTCGGCGGGCGAGTCGAGGGCGCGAGGCGGGGACGAGGACGAGAAGGGGCGGAGAATCATGCGGCTCGGGGCGCTGTGGGTGCTCGACGACGGGGTCGAGGGGCGCACGCGCCTTGGCGAGAGCTGGTGGGCGATGCCGGGCAGGCGAAGGTCTGCGGCGAGGCGGCGATAAGGAGCTCAGTCAGCGCGAGTCGAGCAAGCGAGGGAGGGAGGAGAGAAGGACGCGCGAGGCAGGTGCGAGGCGTCGCCGTGGGTGTCGTGCTCAATCGACATGTTGCGAGCGAGGCGCAGGGCCAGGGAGCGAGCGAGGGCGAGTGAGAGGGCGGAGGGAGGGAGGAAGGGAAGGTCGGCACCGCGAGGCCGGCCTTCCCCACCCCGAACAGGTCCGTGCGCTCGTCACCTCGACGTCGAGCACGCTCGAGAGCGGCGTCGCAAACACTGAGTGAGGGCTCCAGTACAGGCTGGGCGCGACGAGAAGCTCTACGAGGCGAGGGAGACAAGGACGACCGAGCGAACCGTGCGCTAGACCTTGCCGCTCGCCTCCTCCCTCGCGAGCAAGGCCCTCTCCCACTCGCGCCCCTCGAGCTCCTCCTCTGCGCGCCGCTCCTCGTCCCGCCCCAGCTGCGCCCGCTTGACCCGCCACCGCTGGTCGTTCCTCTCGCGCTCGAGCGCCCTCCTCGCGCGCCGCGCCGCCTCGTCCTCGTCGCTCTCGCGCCCGACCGCCGGCGCCTGCGTCAGCGCCGCAACGAGGTCGGCCATGGGCGCCGTGTGCGCGAGCTCGACCGTGAGGCGGCCCTTCTCGCCGCGCTTGAGCTTGGTCGGCGTCAGGGTGCGCGCGCCGGCCTTCTTGCTCGGCGACGTCGACGGGCTCGAGCCTGGCCGGCCGCGCACGACGACAAAGCCGCCGAGGTCCTCGACCATGCCGAGCGTCTCGACGAATGCGGCCTGGTCGAGCGCCGAGGGCGCAAGCACCTCGTCGCGCAGGACGAGGTCGCGGTAGATCGTGAACGCCGTGTCGGCCGTGACGCGCGCCGCCTCGAACGCAGACGATGGACGGTCGAGCCCTGCGCAGCCGCTGCCGCTCGAGCCGGACGACGCAGAAGGCGGATCGAGGCGCGAGAGCGCGATGAGGGTCGACACGAGGACGAAGCGCTGGTGCGGCCCGCCCTGGAGCGCCGCGAGCCGCGCAGCGAGCGACGGCGCCGACGTGAGTCCCGATGACGACGCGAGCGCGCCCGAGACGTGCTTCATGCCGGCCTTGGGCGCGCTCGTCGGCGTCAGGGCGCCGAGGTCGGCCTGCGCCTGCGCCTGGTCGTGCGCGACGGCGGCGATGGCGCGTCGGACGACGTCGAGCATGGTGCGGACGTCGCCCGTGCCGGTCGCGACTTTCTTGGCGCAGCGGTCGAGCGCGGGCTTGTCGATGAGCGGGATGGGCGCCTTCTTGGCCGTCGTCGGCTCGTCGGCGGCGAGGTGGGCGACCGAGGGCGCGGCGTCGAGGTGCGGGTAGGTCGGGGCGAGGAGCGAGAGGCGCTGCTGGACGATGGCGACGAGCTCTTGCCAGCTGTACGGCTTGAAGTGGAGGCGGACGGGCTTGACGGGCGTGAGGAGCGGGTCGGCCTTGCCCTTGCCCTTGCCATTGCTGATGGGCGACGGCGCCGGCGTGAATGAGAGCGCCTTGAGCGTGAGGTCGTTGGCGATGCCGATGAGCGTGAGGGGCGAGGCCGGGATCGAGGCGAGGGCGAAGAGGGCGTTGAGCAGGTCGGGCTGCTGAGACGAGGGAAGGCGAGACGAGGTCGTGGTCGGCGCGACGAGGTGGTCGATCTCGTCGAGAACGAGGAGGCTGCGGGAAGGACGACGGTGAGCGGCGCGCTCAGGGAGAGAAGGTCGAGAAGGAGGAAGCGAGCGACGCACTACTTGCGACCGTCCTTCAGTCCCTCCTCGAACCGCGCCTTGGCCTTGAGCGCCTCGCCGTCCGCCATCTCGACGCCGAGCGCCGCCCCGAGCCGCATCCACGCCCTCTCGCCGCCCGCTCCAGCTCCTCCCGCAGCGATCGTCGCGCAGTTCTCCATCGCAACGCGCACCTCGCCGCCGAGCTCGCGCTCGCCGATGCGCGTCCTCAGCTCGTCGACGACAGCGCCGACGAGCGCCGTCTTGCCGATGCCCGGTGGCCCAGAGACGTACATGGCCGCGGGGCCGGGACCCCTCCTCGAGGTCGACGCCGACGGAGGGGTCGAGGGCCCTGCCTCGGGCTCGTCGTGCGCGGTGTAGGCGGCGGGGAGGCGGCGCGAGAGGAAGGCGAGGAGGGTGTCGCGCTGGTCGGCGCGGCCGAGGAGCGAGAGGACGCTGGTCGAGAGCGAGGGCGAGAGGAGGGTCGAGGCGTGCGTGTAGACGTTGGGGATGCCGCGAGCCAGGGTCGGCTCGCCAAGTGCGACGGGCGCGTCGGAGAAGTGCTGGAACTCGGACGCGAGCGGCGGTGTCGGCAGGGCTGTTGCGGCGGGCGAGGTCAGCATCGGGTCCTCGGTGTTCTTGCGAGGAGGAGACGCACCAAAGTCGCTCGGGCACTGCTCCTCGTCCTCGTCGGCGATGAAGACGTCGTCGTACACTGGCTGCACGAGCGGGACGAAGTGCGCGTTCTCCTTCTGCGAGAGGGAGCGCTCGAGGCTGGGTGCGGTGCGCTTTGCGGCCGTGACGGGCGACGACGGACCCTTGACGGCGGGGAGGTACTCGGTGAGGGGCCGCTTGTTGGCGGGCGACGGGGTGCTGTCTGCGGTGCGGGTGCGCTTGCCGAGCATGGTGTGTGCCGAGTGCTGGGGGAGGGTCGCGGGTGACGAGGTGGAGAGGGGGAGCCGGAGCGAGAGGAGGGGGAGGGGGAGCCGGTTGGTGGTCGGCGGGCCGTGTGCGAGGTCGGATACGATTCGTGCGAGGGTGGCAAAGCAAGAAGGTGGTGGTGGATGGGAGAGGAGGAGAGGGGGAGAAGGAAGGAGCTCGAGGGGAAGCGAGCGCGAACGGATCACACGCGTCGGCGCGCGTCCTCGTCCTCGATCGAGCCGCCCAAGCCTTGATCTTCTCCCTGCGCGATGCGCTCGCAACTTGACGCGCTCGGCGGTTGCAAGAGCTGCTGCGTCGCAGGAAAAGGCGCGACCTGATTTCCCGCTCGCTCCCTCTCGTCACGGCGAAGTGCGCCGCGTCCCGAGCGCCCCGCCGGCCTCCTCTCGTTAGCGCGTCCTGCCGTCCGCACCTCTGCGCCGTCCGTCGTCCTCGTACGCACGAACACAGCGCAGGCCGCTCCTCGCTTGCACGCGCGCCGCCAGAGCGCTGGTCGCTCTCGCCGCCGCTCCGCCCCGTCCTCCTCGTCCCGCGCCAAGCTCCCGCCGCCGCCCGAGGCTCACCGCCAGCACCATCGACCGACGACGGCGAGCTGCCCGCCTCGGTCCTGCGCAACTAGCGCCTCGATCAAGCTAGCGCGACCGCCGCCGTCCTCGCGCCGACATCGCCGCCCGCCGCGCCGGTCGCGCCGAGCCCGACGGCCCTCTCCTCCTCGCCCTTCCCCTCCACAAGCGCACCGCCTACATGGACCACTCTCCATCGGAGCGCTACAGCTTCCTCGACTCGGAGCCGCCGCGCAGGGTGCGAGACGGCTCGTTCACGGCGAGCGTCCCTCTCGTTCGACGAGTCGGCGCAGAGCAGCAGCGGCTGGTCGAGGCGGGCTATGGGCTCACCGAGAGCTCCATCTTCGCACGAGATGAGCAGGCGGCGAGCGCGCAGGGTCAACACGGCGCGGGCGCGACGCGGCGGGACGGCCAGCACGGTCGAGCGAGGGCGACCTCGACCTCGTCTACCGCGACCTGCGCCTCGGCTGACGAGAGCCTCGGCACGCTCGTCGCCGCCTTCCCGTCGCCTCCCGCTCAGAGCCCGACGTCGCCGGCCGTCAGCTCGCCCTCGTCGGCAACGTCGAGGAGAGGCTCGCTGCGCCCGAGCCTCCCTCCGCCGTGCCCGCCGCCTCGCGCTCCTCTGCCGCCTCTGCCGCCTCTGCCGCCGACCGTCTCGGTCGGCCTCGGCATCAACGTTTCTCGCCCGACCCGCCGCGACTCTCTCTCGCCCACGACCGGCGTTCCTCGCCCCCTCTCCTCCTCGACCTACCCCTCCCCTTTCCTTCCCTCGCCCTCGTCGCCCAACTTTACAAAGTACACCCTCGCCTCGAAGGGCAGCTCGTACGGCCTGCAGAAGCCGCTCCCAGCGCTGCCGGCGCCGAGCGGCAGCCCATCGTCGCCGCGCTCTCGGCGCCTTCCGCCGACACCGCCGCGCAACGACGCCGCCCGAGTCGTGCTGGTCCCGCACTCGTCCGCACCGCCTCCGACCCCGAATGTCTCGTCGGCGTACGGCGCGGAGGCGCCCCTCGTCGAGTCGCCCGTCGAGATGCACACCTCCCTGCGCCCTCCCCCGCCCTCGCCCTCCTCGCCCTCGCACCTCGCCCCCTCCCCTCGCCGCCGCACCCGCACTCGCACAGCCTCGACTACGAGCGGCTCGAGCCGCTCGTCGCTCGACCTGGGCAACATCACGGCCGACCTGAGCGACCTCGCAGAGTCGTTTGGGCGGGCGGGCCCGAGCGCCGCCGGCGGGCGCGAGGGCGAGCTCGGCGCGCGCAGCGAGCGAGACGTCACGGGCGAGAAGCTCGAGGAGGAGCAGGACGAGGAGCAGGAGGAGGACGATGAGAAGGCGCAGCGCGCGCTCGTGCGCCGCGTGCGCAGCACGATCGAGCTGCAGCGGCGCAAGGCGAGCGTCGCGAGCAGCATCGGGAGCCGCAGCGGGCGGGGCAGCGTCGCGAGCGAGGCGGCATGCGCGCACACGACGGGCGGGTACAAGGTGCGTCGCCGGCTGGCCTCTTCCTGCCCTCGCTCCCGAACCGCGCACTGACCTCCTCGGCACCCGCAGGCCTACAAGCTCACTCGCCGCTCGTCCTTCCTCCCTCCTTCATCGCCGACGACGACCCGCCGCCGCCGCACTACCTCGTCAACGAGCTCGCGCTCCTCGTCGGCGTCCGACTCCGAGATCGAGTTTGACCTGTCGCTCGACACGCCGGCGACGTCGCCTGCGCTCGAGCGCGACGGCTTCGGGTGGTCGGCCTCGATAAAGGCGGTCGGCGGCGAAGGGCGGCGGTACGGGCGCCGTCAGAGCTCGGCGACGACGATCGAGAGCACGGGAGAAGGAGGAGGAGGAGGAGGAGGAGGGAGAGGGGGCAAGGCCGAGCTGGGCTGGGGCCCGCCCCACGAGCAGCACGATGAGCTCGACGTGCTCGCGCCGCTGACGATAAGGCGCAGCGCGAGCAGTGCGCCGCCGCCCGTGTCGCCGTCGACACGCTCGTACCTCGCTCCGCCGCCGACTTCCGCCCTCCCTCGCCCGACCCTCTCCACCGCCCGCTCGACGCCCTCCCTGCGCCGGCCCGCCCTGGCTGCGCCCTCGCCCTCGCTCACCGTCCCGCCCAACTCGCCTGCTCCGCCGCAGCGCCTCTCCGCCGGCGCGCCCCCGACCCTCCCTGTCCCTCTCCCGCCTGTCTCCGAGCCGTCTTCGAGCGCCGAGCGCCACCACGCCCCGCCACACCCGCACTCGCACTCGCACCCGACGACGATGAAGACGAGCAGCACGAGCCGGCTCCGCCCGCTCGTGACAGCCTCGGCCGCGCGCACGGGCCCCTCCGCGACGGCGCCCGCCTCGCGCCTCCCCGTGCCGACAGCCGCAACGGTGGTCAAGCCGCTCCTCGCCGGCTCGGCGCTGCGACTCCCCGTGCCCGTCGGCGCGCCGAGGGCGCTGCGCCCGCCGTCGATGGTTGCGTCGGAAGCCGGAGCAGGGGCGGCGCAGGGGGTCCGAGCGGCGCCTCGCGCCCAAGGCCACGGCCGCCGCTCGTCGCTGCAGATGCTGCCGTACCTCGTGACGGAGTAAGCAGGAGCGAGTGCGGTCGGGCGTGCGGCGGCGAGGCTGCCGACGCGGTGAGGGGGTCGGGAGAATTCGATTTGAGAAGGTCGCCGGTCGCCTTTCGTACATGCTCCTCGCCTCGCCGAGGAGCGTCTTTGCCAGCTCGCAAAGCTGCTTGGGCCTCGTACTGGACCTCCTTGAGAGAAGTTCTCGATCGAGGAGAGAGGGTGAGAGAGAGGGAGAGCGAGAGTGTCTTTATTTGCAAAGTCGAGGAGCGAGAGGGCGAGCGGCTACACAGGGCGTGACAGGCAGAGGGGGGCTGCATAGTGGTACAACGGACCGGCCCCGAGTCGGGCCGAAAAGGTGGCGAGAGAGCGAAAACGAGAGGAAGAGAGAGGGGAGAGGGAGAGGGCCGTCGAAAGCTGCGAGAAGACGACCACGACGACGACGCCTATCGCCGCAAGACGCCTCGTGGCTCGTGGTTGAAGGAGCCCTGGTAGGCGTTGGACGGGTGCGTCGGCGGCGGACCGGGCGGCGCGGCGTAGCCGCCACCGCCGCCGCCGTAGTACGGCTGCTGCGGCGGCGGGTAGTAGCCTCCCCCGCCCCAGTTGCCGTTCTGCTGCTGGCTCATCGGCATCGGCGGCGGCGCGGCGTACCGCGACGAGTGCGACTTGCCCTTGCCCGGCTTGTACGCGGCGGCGCCCTTGCCCGACCGGCCGCGGCAGCAGCAGCACCGCACGAGCGCGGCGAGGATGGCGAGCACGACGAGCGCGATGACGATCGTGACGGGGATGGCGATATTGAGGTGGTCGCGGTACCAGCCCGAGAAGGCGTTGAGGCCCGAGCCCGACTGGCACGAGCCGCTGCGGCAGCGCCCGCCGTTGCGGCACGAGGTGCCGTCGCGGAACGACTGGTCGAGGATGATGCACGACCGCGAGCTCGACGGGTCCTGGCACACGATCGAGCAGTCGCTCGTCGCCGATGTCGGGCACGCCTGCGTGATGCCCATGGTCGAGCCGGCGTTGCGGCACTGCTGGTCGCGGCTCGTGCACACGCCGGTCGCGCACGAGAGGCCGTCGCCGCACCCAGAACCTGCACGTGCGGCATCGGATCAGCTTACTGTGCACGCAGACAGCGAGATGGGGCGCGAGCGGGGAGAGCGGGTCCGAGGGAGAGGGAGGAAGAGGACGCACCGTCGTCCTTGTACTCGTCGACCGGGCACGCCGAGCTCGTCCCGTTGCACGTCTCGGCGATGTCGCACCGGGTGTCGACACTCGGGCGACACACGGTGCCGTTGTTGGCGACCTGGCACTGGGCCGTGCAGCACAGCGAGTTGCGCGGGCTGCAGACGGCGCCCTGGCGGAAACGGCACGTCGACGCGTCGCAGCACGGGTCGTCCGTGTTGCTGCCCGGGTCGCACTCCTCGTCCTGGCTCACGATGCCGTCGCCGCACGAGTTGAGCCTGCAGGGGGAGGAGCTCGACGTCAGGAGGGCCGGGTGGAGGAGGAGGATGGCAACGACGGCGTCGGTTCGATGAGCTCGGCGAGCTGTCGAAGCACAGGAGGAAGGAGGACGCACGAGATGATGGGCGGGTTCGAGGCGAGGCCCGGCGTCGCCAAGCAGGTCGTGTTGAGCGAGTTGGACAAGGTCGAGCAGATGTTGCCGATCGAGCACGGCGAGAAGGTCGACACGTTCTTCTCCGAGACGGGCGACATGATGTAGTCGGCGTTGGCGTTGCAGGTCGAGGTCGACAGCGGGCAGCACCCGCCGCTGAGGCTGCAGCCCGAGGCGCAGTCGTGGATGGCGCCGAAGTTGTGGCCTGCGAGTGGACGACGAGCGGGTCAGCCTGGCTGTTCGGGCGCGCGCGAGTCGCTGCGAGGGCGACGACGAAGAGCGAGAGGATGATGGAGGAGAGGAGGGAAGCCGAGGAGAGGACGAGAGGAAGGCCGACGGCGGGGAGAGGGAGGGACGCACCGATCTCGTGCGCGATGACCTGCCACTCGCTGCGCGTGATGGCCGTCACGCCCGTGCCGCTTGTCGTCTGCCCGCCGTTGGTCGACGCGCTGACCCTGCACAGCTGTCCGAGCCACGCGACGCCGACTGTTGCCCGAGGTCGATGAGGTCAGTGCGCAGGTCCAGGATCAGCTCGAGCCGCAGAGAGCGAGAGACGCACCTTCTCGGCTCGTCTGGCACGCCGTAAGGAGGTGCCACAGGCCCGCACCGTCTGCGCCGCCCTTGTCGCCGCGCCACTGCGAGAAGATGCTCAGGCGCGTGTTGAGGTCGACGCCGATGTTGCTGCCGCTGCTGCCCGACGCCTGGCACGGCAAGTTCCACGGGTACGACTGGTCGATCTGGGCCGACGTGGACGGGCAGGTCGAGTTCATGACGGCGAGCTCGACGATGCCTGTGTGGGAAGGAAGCGAGTCAGGGACGGCGACGACGACGAGCGAGAGAGGGAGCGACGACGCACCGAGCGAGACGTTGAAGGACTGCTGGTAGAGGGCTGAGGCGCTGTTGAAGTCGGTGAGGATCTGCTCGCGAGCGGCGTCGGTCGAACCGTACGACTGGGTCTGCGATCGAGGGCGGGGAAGGACGGTCAGCGTACCGCTCAGAGCGGTCGAGAGAGAGCGAGGCAGGAGCGCACGTAGGTGCAGTCACTCGCGACGCCGACAAAGACGACGACAGCCGCCTTTGGGCACCCGCTCGTGTCGCCGATCGAGTTGATAAAGTTGCTCGTCTGGCCGCCGCCGCCGCTGATGTCGTCGCCCTGGCGCTTCCACAGCGCGGCGCGACGGTCGCTCGGGACGTAGCGGTGCGCAGGCGGCGCCGCGAACGGGTTCGAGACGTGATCGGCGGGCGAGAAGGGCTGGACGTGCGCGCCGCCGGAGAGGTACGAGCGCCACGACGAGGTCGAGTTGGCGAACGAGACCTGCGGGTACTGGGCGGCGTAGACTGGGTGCGCCGGGTCGACGTTGAACGCGAGCGTGTCGTGCGAGCACGACGAGGCCGACTCGCCGGCGGGGAGCGTGTCGGGGTCGGGGAGGGGGAGGCCGCGCTTCTGGAGGGCGGCGATGCGCTCGCGCGGGCTCATTGTGGCGCTCTCGCGCACGATGACCATCGACGGGTGCCGAGGTGCGAGGACGGCGTTGTCTGCGCCGCCGAACGCGCGGCGGGACCGCCTGCGAGGCGTGAGGAGGGGCGGCTCCGGGTCGACCTCGTCCTTGGTGCGCAGGTAGCGCTCGGTCGAGTGCACCGTGTACTGCTCGCCGCCCTTCTCGTACGTGCCCTGGAACCGGAGCGGCGCGTCGTCGCCGCCCTCGGCCGCCGACAGGACGATGCGGGCCCACCCTGCGCCGGCGCGCACAGGCCGCACGACACCAGCGATCTCCTCGCGGATCCAGCGCTCGACGTCGTCGTCGTCGGGGACGACCCAGCCCTCGTAGGCGCGCATGTCGGCGCGCGCGAGGACCCGCTCGGCGCTCCTCCACTCGCCCGAGTCGTCGTCCAACCACCGCTCGACGCTGCGCACGCCTGCCGCCGGGACGAGGTTGGCGGCCGGGCGGAGCGACATGGTGACGGGCTCGCCATCGTGCGCGAGGAACGACAGGAGGAAGCGGTCGTCCCACTCTGGCGGGGTCGAGCTGTCAAGTGACGGGCGGCGCGGGCGAGTGTCGCGCTTGCCGAGCTGCGGTGGGCGAGTGGACGGGTCGGCGCGGGGGAGGACGTGGTAGCTGAGGTCCTGCGGGTGGCTCAGGGCGTGCTCGTGGAGGGCGGGCGGCACTTGCGAGGCGGCCCAGGCACCTCGAGGGGCGATGAGGACGAGCGGGAGGACGGCGAGCGAGGCCGTAAAGGCGCGCGCGCTCCAGCTGCGGTGGCCAGAGCTGCGTGGCCTGGCTGCAGAGCTCATCGGTGGGAGCAGGGCAGCGTGTGGTGAGGAGCGAGAGCCGGGTCCGCCTCGGCCCCCTTGCCTTGGGTTCGGAGAGCGGAGGCCGCTCGCCGCGAGACGAGCGCCAAGCCAAACGGCGCATCGGCCTCTCGCCATCGTTTTACGCAGCACTCGCTCGACAGGCCAGGTCGTCGGGCTACACGGGTTGCACCGCCTCGTCACGCCTCGGCTTGTACTCGGAAAAGCGAGAGGGCAGGACCAGTCGGGGATCTAGCAGGAACGAGGAGGAGAGGACAAACCTCGCAGAGAGGAACAAGGGGTAAGAGAGGCAGGGACACGACGAAAGACACAACACAGAGTCGAGGAACGAGGGAAAGGGAGAGAGAGGGAGAGTGGCGCTCAGGCCGCCGCAGGACGAGGCGGCGCCACCGGCGGTCCCTGCGCCAGACCCTCCTCGGCGCGCGCCTCTGCCCCTCCTCCCGCCGTGCGCCCCGTCAGCCAGCTCCAGATCCCACCCTGCCCCGCGCCCGCATAGTTGCCCGCGCCGCCCCGCCCGCCAAAGCCGACGCCCTGGTCCGTCCGGCCCTCGTACACGCCGGGCGAGCCGCCGCCGCTCGCGCCGCCGCTGCGCCGACTGCGCGCAAACTGGGCGATGAGCGCCGCCTGGTGCGGCGAGAGGAGGAGCTGCGACGCGGCGCCGCGCGTGCCCGGGTTGGCGCCGCCCTGCGGAGGAGGCGCGGCGGTCGACGAGGCAAAGGCGTCCTCGAGCATCGTCTCGGCGACGCCGGGCGCGTACATCTGCGTGTGGGCGAGAGGGCGAGGTTCAGTCAGAGACGCTGACGAGGAGAGGAGGAGGAAGGAGGACGCACGTAGGGGTCGACCGGGTTGTAGGCCGGCGGGCTGACGCTCCTCGCGCTCGCGCCGTCTCCCTGCGCCCGCACCGCTCGTCGTTCCTCCCTCGACGCCTCGACGTCGACCAGCCTGGTCGTCTCGTCCGGCTCCCGCTCATCGTCCTCCCCCTCTCGCTCGGCCGCCTCGCTCCCCTCTCCCTCGCCCTCGGCGTCCTCGTCCGACTCGAGCAGCGCATCCAAGAACCGGTGCATCGAGTGCAGGCTGATGTCGAGCAGTCCCGGCGTCGGCGGGTTGTGCACGTCGCCGTCGTCGATGCCCGCGCTCGGCTCGTCGCCGTCTGCCGACCCGTCGCGGTCGGGCGAGGCCCGTGCGCCGCTCCCACCGCCGCCGCCACCGCCCGAGGACGAGGACGCGCTCGCGGCGCGCGAGTGCGCACGGCGCAAGGGCGAGGGGCGGATCGGCTGCGAGGGCGTCGCGCCGAGGACGGCGGCGGCGGACGAGGCGGACGCGGGGAGGGACGACGTGCGGCGGTGCGCCGAGGGCGGGGCGCGCGACGACGACGGGCTCGAGTGCTGACGGCGGCGCTGAGCTGCCGCAGCAGCGGCGGAGGAGGACGAGGCCGTGGAGGAGGACGGGTTGGCGGCCGACTCGAGGAGGATGCTGCCGCGCTCCGAGCCGTACGCCGGCGGCGGCGCGAGCGTGCCCATCATGGGCGCGAGCCCCCACTTCTTGACGTTGGCCTCGATGAAGACGAAGCCGGCCTGGCCGAGGTTGACGTGGACGCTGCAGGGCCCATCGGCGCCGACGGTCGGGAACACGTTGTGACGGTTGAAGCCGACGAACGCCTCGTCGAGCTTCTTGCCGTTGCGCGTGAAGAAGACGGTGCCCGTGCGCGGGCGGTAGCCGACGCCGAGCGTGTCGCCCTCGAGCAAGGGCGGGCCGTACGAGGTGGCCGTGAACGGGAACGAGTGCGACTTGAAGCCGTCGGCCGAGTGGTAGCCGACCGAGTATCGACTGACGCCTGTGGAGGAGCCACGTATCAGGCAGGGCACGTCTGGAGAAGAGAGGCGGGCGTGAGGGCGCACCTGGGAGACGGAAGGACGGGTAGGGCTTGGTGGTGAGGCCGATCGAGACGTTGGTCGCCTCGGGCTTCTCGTACATCTTGGACTCGAAGTAGTAGACGTCGTTGAGCTTGGGGACGGGGAGGTTGCTCTGGACGCAGCAGCCGCCGCCCTCCTCGGGCGCCATGCCGTACCCGTCGGCGAGGAACGTGATCTCGGTGCGCTGCTCGACGACGATGGCCGGGTTCGACTCGTAGTCGGGCTCGAACGACCACGCCGAGACGCCCTTCTCCTGAATCGACAGGAACTGCGACAGCGTGATCTCGGTCGGCTGCGAGTTGGGCGGGTACTGGGTCTGCCAGACTGCGCGCGCGCGGGCACGAGGAGAGCCGTCAGCTCGCGGGGATGGTGGTGAGGGTGCAGGTCGAGGACGCACTCTTGGCGCGGACGTAGCCCATCTTGGTCTGCTCGTCGACCGTCTGGAGCCAGCGCGACTCGACGCCGTCGAGCCCGCCCTCGCCCTCGACGTCGTCCTCGCGCTCGAGGTTGGTCGGCCCGCCCTCGTCGCTGAGCTCGATGCCGCGCTTGCGCCGCAGGAGGATGAGGGTGAGGAGGAAGGTGAGGACGAGGAGGGTCGTGAGGACGACGATGAGCGGGATGAGGATGGCGAGCGTCTGCGCAGCCGAGGTCCGAGATGACCGAGGCGGAGGGGGGACATGGCGAGGGACGCGGCGAGGAGGGGCACAGGGTCAGCATGCGTACTGTGCGAGCTCGTACGAGGACTGGCGGCGACGCACATGGTCTGCGTGGCTGCTGCCGTGGCCGGGGACAGGCGACGGGCCCGAAGGGTCGGGCTCGGGCGACGTGGGCCACTCTGGCCAGCCGCCTGGCTGTTGCGCGCTGCCTCGCGAGTCGGCTGCTGCGACCAGGGCGGCGCGCACGCGGTCCATGGCGAGCCGGTCGATGCGGGCGAGCGACGGTGGACGGTCGGCGGCGGCGGGGTCGGCGAGGGGGAGGAGGCGGAGGGTGTCGAGTCGCGTAGCTGGCGCTGTGGGCATGCGGCGGGGGCAGAGGCTGTGGGCGTGCTCTCAGCTGTGCGCCTGCTCGAGCTGTGCGTGGTGCAAGGGCAGGGCGAGGCGGGATGGCGGGTCCGACGAGGCGAACGCGGGGTCGACGACGACGCGGCCCGGGGAAACTCGCCAGACAGCAAACGACGCCTCGTAGCGTCTCTGTGGATGCTTCAGTAGCTCTCGATAGCAATCACCAGACCGCTCAACCTGGTGCAGCAGTCGCCCGGAGCTGAGGCGGGACCTTCGCCCACGCACGCTCACCCTCGCGAAGACGCTGTGCGCTACCCGGACCTTGCTCGGACACAATCTACACAGACGTGCGAGGACAAGGAAGCTGCAGGGCGTGAGATTCGAGGAGCGAGCTTTGCTGACGGAGCGAGTCCCTCGCGGGAGGCACCTCCGACAAGCTCTCCGCCTCTCGCCAGTCCTCGTCGCCAGCACCAGACGCCACGATGGACAGCTGGACAGCACCCGACTTCCTCTCTGACCAGGCCGGCCAGGACTGTGCGTCCTCGCTCGTCCTCCTCCCCTTCATCCACCTCGCTCCCCCGCGTGCCATCAGCTCACCGTCTTCCCACGGCCCACAGACCTCGCGAGCCTCGCCAGCTTCCTCGACAGCAACAAGCAGGACATCACCATCGACCCCTACCTCAACCCGCAGACGGCCCTCGCCCCGCTCGGCAACGCCAACGACCCTTCGTCGCCCGAGGACCTCACCTCTGACTCGGCGTCCCCTGCCTCGAGCGACGGCGCCAACTCGACCACCGCCGCGACCGCCTCGGGCTCGACCGCAGCCGCAGTCCCGCCGCTCACGGCCTCGCGCGGCCGCCGCTCGTCGCCCGTCCGCTCGACCCCGGCGGGCACCTCCACCCCGGCGCCGGCCGGCGGGGCCGCGCACGACAAGCGCAAGAACGGCGCCTCGGCCGCCGGCGCCGTCAAGGACCGCAAGGGCGCCAACCAGGCGCAGGGCCACCACTCGCACCCGACCGGCGAGGACGGCGAGTTTGCGCGCAGTGCGTCTCGTCTTCCTCGTCCACGTGCGCGACCCGAGCGAGGGGCTGACCTTCTCGCCGCATGTCGCTCCCGCAGGCGAGTCGCCCGAGGACGGCAAGGGCGGCAAGGGCAAGACGTCCGAGCGGCGCAAGGCGCAGAACCGCCAGGCGCAGCGCAACTTCCGCGAGCGCAAGGAGAAGGTGCGTCGCTCCCTGCCCGCGCCCGTAGACGTAGCTGACTCTCGCTCCTCTCTCGTCCACCACAGCACCTCAAGGAGCTCGAGGAGCGCGTCGTCTCGCTCGAGCAGCGCACGCAGGACCAGGACGCCGAGAACGCAGCCCTCAAGCAGCTCCTCGAGAAGTGCGTGCCCCTCCTCTCCTCCCTCCCAAGCCGACCGAGCTGACTCGCCCTGGCCCCCTCGCCACAGCCTGCAGAACGAGAACGAGCGCCTTAAGGTGTACGAGTCGACCTTCACGTTCGACTACAACAAGGACGTGAGCGGGTCCAACGCCATGCCGCAGGCGCCCTCGTTCAAGCCGCCGTCGCCGCCCGTCTCGCAGGACGGCATCGACGAGGCCAACTCGAGCTTCAGGTTCGACACGGCGAGCATCCTCGGCGCGTCGACGTCGTCGCTCTCGGGCGCGCCCCTGTTCGCCACGGCGCCGGCCTACTCGCTCCCGCCCTCGACCTCGTCCCTGTCGTCGCCGAGCACGGCGCCAGGCCTCGCGACCACGAGCCTCGACGACCCGCTCTTCCTCGGCGCGTTCAGCGCCTCGCCCGCGGCGTCGGCGGCGGGCGGCCCGTCATCGCAGTCGCCGCTCGCGCCGGGGCCCTCGCCGGGCACGTCGGCCGACCTCTTCATGGCGTACCGCGACCCGCTCGCCGAGCTCGGGACCCAGCCCGCGCCCCTGTCGACCTTTGGCGACTTTGACGCCCTCTTTGCGTCGACCGCGGCGCCCGGTGCGCGCTCGCTCTCGTCGTCGGCCTCGGCCTCGGCGACGACGGCCCCGACGAGCCCCGAGGACCCGCTCACGGCCTACTTCAACGCGTCGCCGTCGCCGCTCGGCGGGCCCCTCTCGGCGTCGTCGGCGGGCGCGGCGCCGTCACCGGGCTCGTTCTTCACCGGCGGGTTGGCGCCCAAGGTCGGCTCGGCGTCGGCGTCGCCGGCGGGCGCGAGGGCGTACGAGGCCGGCTGCCCGCTCCTGACGGGCGGCGACAAGTACGAGTTTGACGTCGATGGCCTGTGCTCCGAGTGCGTCCCTCTGCCTCTATGTCCTCGCTGTCTTTCTCCTCAAAGCGACCAAGTCACTGACCCCGCCGCCCTCTCTCCCCGCCCCGCAGGATGAAGCTCAAGGCGACGTGCCAGGAGGCGGCGAGGCAGGCGCTCAAGTCGGCCATGGCCGAGGACGCGGCCGCGAGCCGCAAGGCGTACCCGTCGCAGCTCTGAGCGCGCGCCCGGTCCTCGCCCTCTTCTGTCCGCCCTTCGCCTTTCGCCCCGCCTCGTCCTCTCGGTTTCTCTCGCCCCAGGTTGTTCCTCGTTCTCGCGTCGCTCTCGCACACCCACTCGTCAACCCAGATCACGCCCTCGTCGTCCGCTTGCCTCTCCCTCTCTGTCAGTGTTGCTACTTCCCCCTCGCGCGCGCTCACCCCTCGTTTAACCTCTTCTCCCGCCTGTGTAACTCGTGTCCTGTGTCCTTGACCTACTCGAGCGTGCGAGAGACGGAAGCCGGAGAGGCGGAGGCGGGGTCGAGCCCATTGAGCAAGAGGAACCCGCTCCGCCGACAAAGGTCCCGCCCGCTCACAACACGAGCACTTCTGCAGCGCGTCGTCCGAGCACCGCACAGCAGCACGCGCTCGCTAGCACACCCGCCGCACCACCATCGCGAGGCTGCCCTCGGACGCCCAGCCATCCTCGTCGCGCCCCTCCGGACGCGTCCACGCGCACCCTCGCCTCGCTCCTGGTCAGCCTCCCGACCGTCCTGCACGCGCCAGTGACCCGCGCGACACCAAGCCCCAAGCAGCACCCCTACCGCACGCCGCACGCGAGCGCCCCTCTCGAGCCGCACGTCCGCCGTGATCCCGGCCGGACGAGCCGAGCCTCGTCGCTCCACCACCGCCGCCCGACGCTGCGCCCGCACCTGAGCGACGAGCAGCACCAGCACGCCGCAAGCAGCGCCCGACCCGCCGCACCGAGCGACGCTGCCGACCGCACTCACCTCCCCACCTCGACCCGTCGTCCTTCCCTCTCCCGGCCACCCGCAACCCGCGTCGTTCGCCCCTTCTTCCGCCTGAGCACCCGCGTCCGATGAGCTCCACTGCGATGCAGCCCTCGAGCTCGGCGCAGGGCCACGCGCTGCCGCTCTCGGCGTCGAGCGCCGCCGCGGCCGGCGAGCCCATCCAGTGCAACGGTGCGCGCGCTCTCTCTCTCTCTCGCTGCGCCTGCGTGTCGCCCTCGTTCCCAGGACAACCGTGTGCTGACGCTATTTGAGGCGCGGACAGGCTGCAAGCAGGGCCTCGAGGACAGCCTCGACAACACGGTCGTCAGCTTTGGGTCGAGCTTCTTCCAGTGCGTCGCCGTCCCTCGGCCTCTTTGCGTTGCGCACGTGCTGACGATTCTCCGTGTGCGCAGCGTCGACTGGTGCGTCGTCTCGGCTCGAGGACGAGCGAAGAGCGAGCAGAGCAGCACTGACCCTTTCCTCTCCCTTCTTCCTCGCTCGCCTCTCCCTCACAGCTTGTGCGTGTACAGCGCTGTCTTCTTCGTCGCAGCAGCCTCAGCTAACTCAAGGTCATCCTCGCGCGCAGCCGATGCGCCAAGTGCAGCCGTCACGTCGAGCACAACATGAGCCTCCTCCTCCTCGCCGACGGCAACCCCGTCTGCGAGAACTGCAAGTACATCTGCAGCTCGTGCTCGAAGCCGATCCACAACGAGGCCATCGTCACGGGCGACGAGTCGTACCACTCGGAGTGCTTCCGCTGCCGGTCGTGCCAGAACAAGATCGAGGAGCTCATCTTCGCCAAGACGAACCAGGGCATCTGGTGCATGGCGTGCCACAACGAGCGCGTCGCGCGCACGCGCAAGCACGCCGAGGCCAAGCGCAACCGCCAGGCGCGCAAGGACCGCGACAACGGCTCGTCGTCGACGTCTGCGCCGCGCTCGAGCCGCTCGAGGCTCGACCGCCCGCCGCCGTCGTCGTCGTCGACAGACGCAGGCGACCGCACGACCGAGCTGCCCGAGCTGCCCTCGGCGCCGTCGCACGTCGACGAGCTGAGCGCCGCCGCCGCCGCCGCCGCGTCGACCTCGCCGCCAGCGCCGCAGGTCCGGCCGCTCCCGCCCTCGCCCGGCCCCGCCAGCAGCTCGTACGGCCGCACGCCCTCGTTCGACAACGGCGTTGCCCACCAGCGAGCGCAGACGACGCCCGGCGACGCCCCTCGCCGCACGCCCGCCGCGCCGCTGCCGTCGTCGGCGTCGTCCAAGAGCCTCGCCGCGCTCGGGCGCTCGGCAAGCCCGGTCCATGGGCCGCTCGCCTCGCCGTCGCACTCGCACGTGCATGCTCGCGCGCCGTCGCAGCTGCCCGAGGAGCACCCGCACCCGTATCCGCCGCGACGAGCGAGCGCGAGCGGGCTCCGCAACGAGTTTGGCGCGGCCGGCTCGCCGACGGGCGGTCCCTCTGCGTCTTCGGCATCGGCGTCGTCGCCGCGTCGGCCGAGCGGCGACTACCACCTCGAGGCGCAGCAGCGCGACCCCTACTCGGCGTCGTCGGCGTCGTCGTACCCGGCGCGCCCCGAGTCGCCGCTCCCGCCGCCGGTGCCCACCCTGAGCGGCGACATCCTCGGCCCCAGCTTGCCGGACAAGCAGGGCCGGACCGCGCCTGCACTCGGGACGACGAGCTCGGCCTCGCTCGCCGCGCCGACGATGAGCAAGAGCGAGCGGCGTCGGTCGGGCTTCTACGGCGCGCAGGCGCGCCCGTCGCTCGGCGAGGAGGCCATCTCGGCGCAGCTTGGCGGGAGCGCGTCGAGCAACGGCGCCGGCGAGGCGTCGCAGCCCGAGCCGCTGTTCGCGCCGTCGACTACGCCGCCGAACCCGCCTTCGCACTCGCACCCGCACCCTGCACCTCATCCGCACTCGCACTCGCATTCCCGCGCGTCCTCGCCACCGCACGCCCCCTCCTCGTCCGACGACCTGCACACGAGCATGTCGTTCTACGACCCCGACACGCTCCTCTTCCTCAACCACGTCGGCGGCGCGCCCTCGTCGTCGGTGCAGCCCGGCACAGCCGACAAGGCGCTGCCTGACCCGACCCTGTCGCTCAACGACGAGGCCATCGAGCGCCTCGGGACGCCGAGCCCTGCGCCGAGCGCCGTCGCGAGCGGCGACGACGCGACGGACGACGACACGCCGCTCGGCGCGATCGGCGGTGGAGGAGGGAACGGCGTTGCGCGCAGGGTGCGCGAGAGCATCCGGCTGCAGAAGCGCGAGAGCGAGGGCAGGGCGTCCGAGGGGACGGGCTCGGCGCCGCTCAGCGTCGCCGGGCTCGACGTCGAGCTCGTCGAGATGCTCCTCGCAGAGCTCGAGGCGACCAAGAAGGAGATGAAGGAGATCAAGAGCCGGTACAACGCGTTCAGGGTGCGTCTCTCTCCCTCTCTTGCTCGACCTGCCGCAGGGGGTCCGAGCGTCGTCATAGTGGACGGGTCGTGACTGACTCCTTCCTCCTCCTGTCTGCGCAGCGTGCGTCTCGCTCGGCGTTCGAGGGCTTCAGCATGGCGCGCGAGGAGTACGATAAGGAGGCGGCCGCCCGCCGCGAGGCCGAGCACCAAATGCAGATCCTGCGCGCCAAGTTCATCGAGCAGGCGCGGCGGCTCGCCCAGGTCGACGAGGAGCAGAAGACGGCCAAGACGCTCAAGCGCCAGAGCAAGGACCTGCGCACCTCGGTCGTCGGCATGGAGCGGCACCTGAGCCAGCTCAAGGCCGAGGTCGCCCTCTCGACGGCTCAAGTCGCCGAGCTCACGGCGCTCGGCAAGGACGAGCCGGGCAGCGCCGCCTCGGTCCCCGACCGCACGTCGTCGTCGACGGCGCACGACGAGGTCGCCGAGGCGCTCAACGCCCGCCTCGAGACGGTCAAGGACGTCCACCGCGACGAGATCAACGCGCTCGTCGCCCAGCGCGACGACCTCTCGCGCCAGGTCGCCGAGCTCAAGCTCGCGCGCGACGCGCACCTCGAGGAGGCGTCGGAGCTCGCGGCGCGCAACCTGCACCTCGTCGAGAAGAACAACGAGGCGGCGCGCCAGCTCGACGGCCTGCACGAGTCGCTGTCCAAGCTGTCGCTCCTGTCGAGCAAGAGCGCCACGTCGGCAGCAGCGCCTCGCAGCAACGGCGGCCATGCCCACTCGCCGAGCAACGCGAGCCTGCTCACGACCATGTCGTCCGTGTCGGCGTCGGCATCGGGCGCACGCTCGCCGCTCGCGACGGCGCGCTACATCAGCTCGCCCGCCGAGGGGGAGTCGATGCACCGGTTCGCCAAGCCCGAGGTCGTCGAGGCGTCGAGCCGCAACAAATTCTGGGGCAAGAGCAAGCCCAAAGCCGACGTCTCGCGCGCCAACCAGCAGCTGCCGCCGCCGCCTCCCGGCTCGTCGTCGGCCGGGACCAAGTCGCCCGTCGTGTCGATGCGCTCTGGGTCGGTCGACTCGGGCGTGCGGCAGCACGCGTTCCAGGTGACGAGCATCCTGCGGCCCGTGCGCTGCGACTACTGCGGCGACAAGATGTGGGGCCTCAACGAGATGCGCTGCACCGGTGCGCCTATCCTCTCTCTCTCTCTCTCTCTCTCTCTCTCTCTCTCTCTCTCCTCTCATGCACATCCGCACACAGACTCCTGACCTACTCGACGTGCGCGCAGCCTGCGGGTCGTACGCCCACGCCAAGTGCTCGGGCTACCTATCGAGCGGCTGCCACCCTGGCGGCTCGGGCCCGTCGGCGCAGGTCGACGACGTGCTCAACTTTGTCCCGACCGGTCCGCCCATGTTCGGCGGCGACCTCGAGGACCAGGCGCACAAGGAGGGCGTCGAGGTGCCGACCGTCGTCGACAAGTGCATCGAGGCCGTCGAGGCGTTCGGTGCGTCCTTCCCTCCTCCTCTCGCTCTCGACGGCTCACTGACCCGCGCACACGGTATGGGGCGCAGGCATGACGTACGAGGGCATCTACCGCAAGACGGGAGGCATGGGCCAGACCAAGCTCATCACGCAGTACTTTGAGCGCGGCGTCTCGTTCGACCTGCAGGACCGCGACAAGTTCAACGACATTGCGGCCATCACGAGCTGCATGAAGAACTACTTCCGCTCGCTGCCCGTGCCCCTCATGACGCACGACCTGCACGAGGACTTTGTCGCCGCCGCCGGTGCGTCGTCCCCTCTTGGAGCCCTGCGCACGGACCCCGCCTGACCCTCTCTTTCGCCCTCTCACCCACAGAGCTGCCCGAGGGTGACGAGCGCCTGCAGGCGATCGAGCGCGTCCTGTACCAGCTGCCGGCGGCGCACTTCCACACGGCGCGCCTCCTGTTCCGCCACCTCAACCAGTGCGTCCTCCTTGCTCTCTCCTTTGTCGGCGTCCGCGCCCGACCCTCCCTGACGCTCGTCGCTCGTCGCTCGCAGCGTCAAGTCGCTCTCGTCCGAGAACAAGATGACCTCGGCCAACCTCGGCGTCGTCTTTGGCCGTGCGTCGCTCCCTTCTCGCTCTCCTCCTCCGTCGTCGTCGCGCTCCCTGGCTCACGCCGCTCTCTCTCCCTCGCCCGCAGCGACCGTCCTGCGCTCGCCGATCGCCGCCCGCGAGTGGAGCGACATGGGCCCCAAGGCCAAGCTCGTCGAGATCCTGTGCGACCACGCCGAGGCGCTCTTCGCCAAGCCGTTCCCTCCCTCGACCTAGCTCTCGCTCGCCCTTCCTCCTGTCCTACCTCCTCTCTGCCCTGCGCTCTCCCTCCATGTCCATGCCCTTGTCGTTTGCTGCCCTCTCGTGCGTCCGCGCACGGGCCGCGCATACCCTTCCCTCCCCTCTTGCTCGACCCTCGCCTGCCAGCGAGCTAGATACCCCTCCTCTCTCGTATCGCTGCAACACACTCGGCAGACCTGCTCTCCTCTCCTCTCTCTGTAAGAGAGACTGCGACAATCGAGAGCTGAGGTCCTCGTGACGGCGTGGGAGCATTACCGGCGGAAGCGGGGCGAGGCCAAGGAGGACGGGAAGAGGGCTGTCTACAGAAGGGTGGGAGGGGGCACAATCACTACTTTCGAGTTTTAGACAAGCGATGCAGGGACTTGGGGGAAGGAGGGGGTGGCTCAGAGCTTGGCGGCGTCGAACGAGGTGCGCTCGTACTTGACCTTGCTGCTCACGAGGAAGGAGGACTCGACGTCAGTCGCCGAGCACGGAACGAGGCACAGAGAGAGAATGAGAGGGAGACGCACCCGAGCGCCGCATCGTCCGAGAAGAAGTAGACGCGCCCCGGCGAGATGACCTTGACCCTCGAGCTCGGGAGGCCCTCCTCCGGGTGGTCGAGCACCTTCTCCATGACGTCCTGCTTGCCCTCGCCCGTCGACACGAACGCGACGCGGTGTGCGTGGTTGAGGACCGGGTACGTGAGCGTGATGCGCGTCGCGGGCGGCTTGGGCGAGTCGTCGAGCCAGGCGACCCAGCCGTCCTGCTCGTTGAGGAGCGGGTGCCCGGGGAAGAGCGAGCACGTGTGGCCGTCGGGGCTGCGGGCGTGCACAGCAAGAGTCAGTCGAGCGTCTCGGCGCAGTGAGAGGGAGAGAGAGGGGGAGCGCACCCGATGCCGAGGAGGACGAGGTCGAAGCGCGGGAAGGCGATGGAGCTCGAGCCGACAAAGGCGGCGACGAGCTGCTTCTCGTACTCGTCGGCGACGTGTTCCGGGTCGTCAAGCTTGCTCGTGTCGATGACGTGGATGTTCTGGCGCGGGATGGGGACGTGCGAGAAGAGGTGCTCGTCGTTGAGGCGGAAGTTCGAGTCCTCGTGGTCGAGGGGCACGACGCGCTCGTCGGCGAAGAAGACCTCCCTGCGGATGTCAACGACGGGTCAGTGAGTTGCGTCTCTTCGTGCAGCCGCGCGACGAGAGAGCCACGTGCCTCTCTCGCGCCGCAGAGGAGAGAGCGAGCGACGCACCACTTGTCCCAGGGGACGTCCTCGCGGCCGATCAAGTCCTTGCCAAGGACCTTGGGGAGGCTGCCGCCCGAGATGGCGATCTTGAACGTGGCCTGCTTCTTGTTGGTCAGGGCGTCGTCCTGGGCGGCGAGGACGAACGAGGCGAGCGACTTGGAGAGGTCGTCGGTCGAGGGGAACCCGAACAGGACGGGCGCGGTCGCCTTCTTGGACGGTGCGGCTTCAGACATGGTCGGTACGAGGGTGGTAGGGGCGGTGGTGCGGCTCGGAGCGAGGTGTGCGAGGCTGGGCGAGAGGGAGAGAGTCCGACGGAAGGTCGAGGGTTGCCGAGGCTGTGCACGGCGGGCGGGTCAGCGGGCGAGCCTGGGGCTGTGCTGTGGCGGGCTGTGCAGCTCACCTGAGTAGGCTGGTGTAGCTCGAGAGTCGAGGCGAGGTGTGTTGAGGGAGAGCAGCGAGTCCCTCGGCGCTCTTGGGCGCTCGCCTCGTGGAAATGACGAGCCCCGACCGCTCAAAATCCAACCTCGCCCGCATTGGCCTCGCAGGGAGCACAGCTCACCTTGTGATACTCTCAGACGGCTGTCGAGCCCGCCTACGCCTTGCTCGGGCGGAGAGACGGAAGCCCGCCTCGCGCGCAGCTCTCGCACGGCCCTCTCGGCTCACGGGCACGGTCCGACAAGCAGTACGGGGTTGCAGACAGTCGGCAAAGCGACACGGAGAGGGCGAGGGGGTATCTGGTCACAGCAGGCGAGGATGTACAGGAGGGGCGAGGGCTTCAGGCGCGCTGCGCGACTCGAGGGAGCGGGTCGACCGGCTGGCCCTGGTACGTGACCTGGACGTAGGCGCGGTTGAACACGTCGCGGAGCATGCGCGCGTCCTCGTAGACGACCTGCGGGTGCGACGAAGCGAGGGTCAGCACGGGCACGAGGCGAGAGAGCGGGACGAGAGGAGAGGGCGACGCACACTGCCTTCCTCGTTCTGCGCGCGCACGAGCACGGTCTCGAGTCAGCATGGCGGCGAGTCGATGAGAAGAGGAGAGACGGGCGCACGTAGGTCATGGCGTTGTTGAGCATCTGGTGGATGTCGGCAGCAAACGCGTCCGTGTTCGGGTACGTGCCGTTGTTGACCTTCTTCTTGATCTCCTTGAGGCTCTGCGAGTCGAGGGCACGGTTAGTGTCGAGCGCGAGGAAGAGGAAGGAGAGCAAGGCGGGAGACGACGCACGATCGGGTGGGTGATGAGGAGGTAGTAGTCGGGGTAGTCGCGCTTCGAGGGCAGCTCGTTGAACAGCTGCAGCGAGGAAAGCGTGTCGAGGTCAGCGACAGAGCGACGAGGACGAAGGAGAGGAAGAGGAAGACGCACGCCGGCGCACTGGTGGCCCATCGTCGGCTGCGAGGGGGAGGAGGCCGAGGGGTCAGTGCGGCGACGAGGAGAGGAACACGATGACGGCGACGCACGTTGTCGAGGTTCTCGACCTCGGTGAGGAGCTCCTCGAAGCACTCGCGCAGCTTCTCTTGATACGGCGACAGCACCTTGCGCCGCTTGCCGCCGCCGCCTCCTCCGCCGCCGCCGCCCGCCCTCGACATGTCGTCGCCGTTGACGCTCGGCGTCGCGCCGACGCTCTCGCGCCCGCGCTTGAGCCGCTGCCGCGACGCCGCCGCTGACGACGCGCCGTCGTCCGAGTCGCTCGCGAACCCGCTCGCGCTCGCGCCCGTCCCGTCGTCGTACCCGAACCGGTTGGCCGTCGCCGCGACGGCCGCCGCGCGCCGCTTGCCGCCGCCGCGCTTCTTGGCCGCGCCGTCGTCGTCGCCGTCACCGTCCTCCTCCATCGTCTGGAGCCACTGCTCCTCCGAGAGGCCGTCGTCGTACGTCACCTGGGTGCGGTTGCGCCGCGCGCCGTCGGCGGGCGACTCGTCGCGCGAGTGGACGATCTTGGCGTGCTCCATGCGGTACACCTCGGGCAGCTCCCACTCCTGAATGAGGCGCTCGGGCAGCTTGCCCGTGTGGCCGGCGGCGGCCCACGCGCGCTCCTCGGACGCGCGCCGGTCGCGGTCCATCTGCGCAAACAGGACGCGCTCGTCCTCGGTGCGCGCGATGGCCTCGTTGAGCGCGTCGGCCTCGTCGGCGTCGTCGTCGGCGTCCGGGTCGGCCTCGCCGCCGTCCTCGGCCTCGAGCAGGGCCCGCAGGAACGCGTCGCGCTCCTCGGCCGTCGACTTGTTGTCGTACCGGCCGGCCTGGATGATCTTCTTGTCCATCTCGATCTTGCGCGCCGCGCCGGCCATGACGTGCTCCTCGACCGAGCGCTCGGTGACGAGGCGCAAGATGCGCACCTCCTTCTTCTGGCCGATGCGGTGCGCGCGATCCTGCGCCTGCAGGTCCTGGTGCGGGTTCCAGTCCGAGTCGAAGATGATGACCGTGTCGGCCGACTGCAGGTTGAGGCCGAGGCCGCCGGCGCGCGTCGAGAGGATGAAGATTGGGTACTTGCTCGCCGGGTCGTTGAACAGCTTGAGGAGCGTCGAGCGGTCCTCGTGCTTGGTCGTGCCGTCGAGGCGCAGGTGCTCGATGCGGCGGAAGTTGAGGTAGTCCTCGAAGATCGTCATGACCGTCTGCGAGCGCGAGCAGGCGTCAGCTTGAGCGTCGACGACGCCGAGAGCGCACCTCTCGAGCGAGGAAGAGAGAGAGAGAGAGAGGCGTGCGCACCGTCATCTGGAAGAACATGAGGACACGGTGACCGGTGGCGAACAGCTTGGGCAGGATGCGGTCGAGGAGCTCGAACTTGCCGGCGACGCGGTACAGGGTCGCGTTGCTCATGCCCGTCGGGTCGATCGAGCGCTCGACGGCCTCGAAGCAGAAAGGGTGGTTGCAGATCTGCAGGCGAGAGCGTCGGCGACGGCGAGGGGGAGGTCCGTGCGGGAGGGGTCCGTGCGGGAGGAGAGAGGAAGGAGGCGAGGAGGCGAGGAGGAAGGTCAGCTGCGGCTCTCGAGCGAGACGACAACGTCGACGACGACGACGTCGACGAGTGCGTGCGAGAGCGAGAGAGGGGCGTCGAGACGCACCTTGCGCAGCTGCATGATCTGGTTCTGCAGGCCGCGGATGCCCGTCGCGTTCTTCTTGTCGCTCGTCGCCGCCTCGGTAAAGATCATGCCGTGCTCCTTGATCTGCTTGGTGAGCTCGCGCTGGAGGGCCGACATCTTGCACTTGATGACGCGCTCGACCTTGTCGGGCAGGTCCTGCTCGACGTCCTTCTTGAGGCGGCGCAGGAGGAAGGGCCGCAGCACCTTGTGCAGGCGCCGGATGACGAGGAGCGACTCCTCCTCGTTGAGCTCGATCTTGTCCTGGCCGCCCGTGTTGGCGAACGGCGCGTTGAACCACTCGTCGAACGACTTGACCGAGCCGAAGATCTTGGGCAGGACAAAGTTCAATAGCGCCCACAGCTCGGGAAGGTTGTTCTGCGAGAGGCGCGAGCGGGCGAGAAGGTCAGCTCCCGAGCGTACGGAGAGAGCGAGAGAGGAAGAGTGGAGCGCACCTGGAGCGGCGTGCCCGTGAGGATGAGGCGGTACCGCGACGTGTAGTACTGGGTGAGCGTGACCGAGAGCTTGGACTGGGTGTTCTTCATGCGGTGGCCCTCGTCGATGATCATGTGGAGCCACTTGACCTTGGCGAGGAGCGGGCGGTCCTTGATGATGTACTCGAACGTCGTGAGGAGGACCTGGAAGTTGCCGTGGCGGATCTCGGCCTGGGCGCCCTTGCGCTGCGCGGGCGTGCCCTTGTACGACACGACCTTGACCGACGGCGCCCACCGATCAAACTCCGAGATCCAGTTGGGCATGGTCGACAGCGGGACGATGACGAGGTAGGGGCCCGGCTGGCGCTTGGTCTCGATGAGGTACGTGATGAGCGACAGCGTCTGGATCGTCTTGCCGAGACCCTGCGAGCGAGGGAGCGAGCGAGCGAGGCCGCCGAGTCAGCCTCTGCACACTGTGGACGAGAGAGAGGGAGCAAGGGCGCACCATCTCGTCGGCGAGGATGCCGTTGACGTGGTTGTTGTAGAGCGACACCATCCACTCGAGGCCCTTGAGCTGGTACCCCTTGAGCTCGCCGCCGACGAGGATCGAGGGCTGCTGGGTGATCGTCTCCTTGACGCGGTGCGCCACGTTGTAGTAGTCGACCTTGTCCTTGGCCTCGTCGGCAAAGACGGGCTGGGCGCCGAACCGGCTCTCGTCGACGGCGCCGTCGGCGCCGGCCGTCTGCTCGTCGAGGACGTCCTGGTCCTGCTCGGCGCGCGCCTCGGACTGCTGCGCCGAGACGGCCGCCGCGAGCGACTCGAGGAACGAGTCGGTCTGGCGCAGCAGGTGCGTGATGCGCGTGTCCTTGGCCGTGTCGATGAGCTTGAGGTAGCCCTCCTCGTCGTCGGCCCTGAGCGCCTTGAGGCGCTCCTTGCTGACGCGCTCGACGCGCTTCTGCTCCTCCTTCTCGGCGTCGACGTGGAACTTGAGGAGCGCCTTGCCGAGCTTGTGGAACTTGGCCTCGTGCGCGCGGTGCGCCTCGGCGAGGTGGCGCCCGTGCTCGGTGATGTCGCTCAGGTGGTCGAGGTGCTTTTGCTTGGCGCGGCGCTCGCGCTCGAGCTTCTGCTTGCGCTCGAGCTGCTCGATCTGGCGCGCGTCGGCGAGCGACGGCTTGCGCACGCGCCGGAACAGGGTGCGGTCGAGCGGGAGCGCGAGCGAGCACGCCGGCTTGAGGCCGTGCACGACCTGCTCGCGCAGGGCGCGCTGACGCTCGAGGAGCCGCAGCGACTTGAGCTCGACGAGGGCGCGCACTTTTTGCGACGCGAGCGACGACGAGTCGGAGCCGGGGCTGGCGGCGAGGGCGAGCGACGAGAGGTCGGTCTGCGAGAGGTTGGCGGGGAGCGCCTCGAGCTCGCGGCGGCGCTGGAGGATGCGCGCGTCGATGAAGCGGTTGCGCTCGTCGATGACGGCCTGCGGGTCGAGGCCGGCAGGGAGGAGGTTGGGGATGAGGAGCGGGCGACGCGACGCCGTGCCGTGGAACGCCGTGAGGATGTCGCGCGGCGTCAAGAAGGCGTTGTACGGGTACACGAGCGAGTCGGCGTCCTCGACCTCGTCGAGTGGAGGCTCGGCGGCGAGGGCCCGCTCGCGCTCCTCGGCGGCCGCCTCGGGGCTCAGCTCGTTGCCCGAGAGGGTCGTCGCCGTGTCGGGGAGCTTGGCGGCAAACTTGAGGGCGTCGGCGGGGGTGGCGAGGGCGGCCTGGAGCGCGGGCGGGATGGGCTGGTTGCGTGCAAGCAGGCGGAAGGCGACGACCTGGCACTTGAGGGCCGCGACTTGCTCGGGTGTGAAGGGGACGGTCGACGGCGAGGCGGGAGCTTGCGGCGGTGCAACGTCTGGCGCACTTGCTGCGGCGCTCATCGAGGCGGGTGAGCCATCAGGGTGTGCGGGCGACGAAGCGGTGCCGTTGGCTGTGTGCGCGAGGGTCCGAGCGAGCGAGGGTCAGGTCGGGGCCGTCGGCGAAGGCGAGGAGAGGAAGGGCGCACCCGAGGGACGCTGCCTCGCGAGCTGGACGGCAAATACGAGCTTTGTGAGGTTGGCGAGCTCTGGAGACGACTCGACCGTGTGGCCCTGAGCCTTGAGCTGCTGGATGCGGGCTGTGGGTGGCACGAGGGGGACAAGAGGGTGAGTGGCCGAGCTTGCGTGGCGTGTGGTGGAGCGGGGCGTGCAGGTGCGCGACAGCCGGGGGTGGTGGCTGTGTCGGCGAGCGGGCGAGTGCCTGGCGCAAGATGAGAGCGAGGAGAGAGGGGGGGGGGGCGAGGAGGGCCGGGGAGAACGGGGACGAGAGGGACGAGGGGCGAGAGGCGCACCGATGACCTGGCGCAGCCTGTCGGACGAGAGCCCTGGTGGTGCTTGGCCTGGCTGGGTCGCCATGGCTGTTGCGGCGGGTGCTCGAGGCTGTGTTGGCCGGGAGACGCGCGCGCGACGACAGAGATGGGCGGCGGGGATTCGCCCGCGCCGCGACCCCTTTGAGCCCCGGTTAGCGATGCTCAATACCCCAGGCAGTAAGGCACAAAGCTAATCTCTCGCTCGCTCTCCCCCTCCCCCCTCCCTCTCGCTCCCCTCTCTCGCTCTCACACCCACCACACCGCTCGCTCGCCATGGCAGACCGCCCTAAGCGTCCTCGCACCGCCCACGACACAGCCGCCAACCGCACCGAGCGCGCTCCCTCCTCCCCTCTCACCGACCTCTCGTCGTCCGCCGACGGCTCCGGCTCGGAGGACAACTCGCACTCGCCCGTCGACGCACCTGCCGCCAAGAAGCAGCGCACAGCTGCATCACCTGCACCCGCACCAACGCCGTCGAGCGCGCGCCGCGTCCCGCCTCGCCGGCAGAGCACCGCCTCCTCCGCCCACCCCGGTCCCGACCACGACCACGCCGACGCCTCGCCACCCGTCCCGACGCCGACGAGGGCCGCACAGCCCAAGCGCAGCAGCGTGCGCGCGTCGGCCGCGGCCGAGAAGAAGTACCGCCCGCCGCGCATCGCGAGCAGCGACAGCGGCGGCGACGACGACGAGCCGGCGCCCGTGCGGACTGCAGCCACGCCGGCGAGCCCCGTCGTGCGCGCGCCCGAGGTGCCGGTGCCTGCTGCCCGTGCGCAGAGCGGCGCGGCGGGTCCTCATCCTCCTCCCTCGTCCACCTCTTCCGCCGCTCCGCCCGCACCAGCGCCCGCCCAGCCGCGCAAGAAGGCCCGCCCCTCGGTCTCAGCCACCGCACTCGTACCCGCTCCGGCGCCCGCACCCTCGCCCAGAGCGCGCCCGACCCCGTCCCCCTCCTCCTCGGTCGCCGCGCTCCCTCCCACCTCGACCTCCTCTACCTCCACCGCCGCCCCCGCCGCACCAGCGTCGCTCGCTCCGCCGGCCGCCGCGCGCCCCACAGCCAAGGGCAACGACAAGGGCAAGGACTCGCAGTCCAAGAGCCCCGCCACGCCCGCCGGCGCCGCCGGGCCGCCCGCGCGCAAGCGGCAGAAACTCGACGGCGCCGGCTCGGCGGGCGCAGGAGCAGGCGCAGGAGCGGGGCCGAGCGCAGGCACGCCGCGCGCGGGGCCGCCGCAGGCGCAGGCGCGGCGGCTGCCTGGGCTGGCGAGCGGGTCGAGCGGCGGCGCGGGCGCGGGCGCGGGAGCGAGCAGGCCCGGCGGCTCGGCGGCGGCGGGCACGAGCACGCCCAAGGCTGCGGGCGGGTTCAACCTCCTCGGCGCGGTGAACACCCTCGGGCAGAAGACGGTGCGTCGGCTGCTCGGCTCTCGTCGTTCCTCGTTCTTGACTCTGTTCGAGGGTCGCGAGCGGGGTGAAAGGTCGAAGCCCTTGCTGACGCTCGGTACACTGCGCGCAGATGCAGACCAAGACGGCGACGCCGCAGGGCGCCAAGCGGCCCAACGAGAGCCGCATCGTCAAGGAGTGCGTCGCCTCCTCCCTCTCCCTTCCTTCCTCCCGACCCAGCTGCTTCCCCTCGTCGCCTCCCACGTCGAGCACCTCCTGACTCACCAGCATCGTGTCGCGTGCAGCACGGCGCCGAAGAAGACGCGCGACGAGCTCGAGCGCGAGTGGGGCGCGCGTCGTGCGAGGGAGAGGGCCGAGCGCGAGAAGGCGGACAAGGCGGTGCGTCTCTCTCCCTCTCTCTCTCTTCCTCCTCTTCCTCCTCTTCCTGTCTCTGGTTCGGACTGCTTCGCCCGCAGTTGAAGCTCGGCGTCATCGTGACTCTCCTGAGCGCTCGCACTGACCCTCTCTCTCTCTCTCCTCTCCTCCCCCCTTCCTGCCTCGCTCCTCCCTCCTCCCGCCTCCCCTCCTCTCGCACCCGCAGCCCCGCCTCGACCTCCTCGAGCACGTGCGCGGTCTCGCCTCGTTCGAGCTCGCGCTCCGTCCCGAGGTCAACGCGCGCCAGAACGCCGAGAACGAGAAGTACCGAGGGAGGCACCCCCTGCCGAGGCTGAGCCACTTTGGGAGCGTGTTCAGCTTGTTCCCGAGGCGGTTGGGCGACGAGGAGGAGCTAGGGGAGAGCGGGAAGAGGTCGTAGCGAGGAGGAGGAAGGGACGAGGGTGCGCAACTCGAGCGACTTTGCTTCGCCGTCACACGCAGCCTCTTCCCAGTTCGAGCACTCTGGAGAGACCAAGAAGAAAGAATCCGCTGTACAGCTGCGCCCTGCGCCTCTACCGCTACCGCTACAAGCCTAAGCCTCGCACCCTCGCTCGCCCGCCCTCGCCATCCCCGCCGCGCCCGCCACGCTCAGTGGTCCCCCCTCGAGCTCGCATACTTGTCCTCGAGCCCTTCGAGCCCGCCAAAGCCCTTCTCGCGGCCGTCGAGCCCGAGCTGTTGCTCGGGGGAGAGGTGCGACTGGAGCTGGGCGTGCGCGGCGCGCGCCTTTGCGAGCTGGAGCTTGAGGGATTCTTGGGTGAAGAGGTAGCTGCGGGTGGGGTCGGGCGCGGAGTGGAAGAGGTGGGACGGGCGGGAGGGGGCGGGCAGAGGAGGGGAAGAGGGTCAGACGGAGGGGAGCGCGAGGAGGAGGAGGAGAGGAGGGGAGTGGGAGGGACGCACCCGACGACGGTCCCTGTCATGAGGCCTGAGAGAAGGCTGTTTCGGAGGAGGCAGAGGGCGAAGCGTCAGCTGGCGAACCTGCGAGCCGATCTTGACCGGGTCGCGAGCGAGACGAGGTTGACCGAGAGCGATGCACCCGAGGTTGCGGCTCTGCCTCAGCAGCCGACTCGTGATCCAGCCGCTCAAGAAGCCGGCGCACGTGCCCGCTGCGACGCCTGTGTGGGGCGCGATGAGCGAGGTCAGCTCGCGAGTGGGGAGGGCGAGGGCGAGGGAGGGGAGGAGGGACCGTCGAGCTGGGCGCGGCGGTTTGCGTCGCCAAAGTCCTTGAGTGGGAGGTCGATGGGCGGGGTGGACATTGTGCTCGTGGGTGCTGTGGGTCGAGCTGGGAGAGCGAGTGGCTGATGAGGACTCGGAGGGGGCGGTGAAGGGGGAGAGGGGAGAGCGGGGAGCGGCGAAGGGGTGGCTGTTGCAGCGGGTGTGGCTGCAGGGTGCTCGAGAGTGTGCTCGGTGCTCGAGTAGAGCCTTGGATGGTGAGAGCGGACGAGGTTGGCTCGCCCCGACTTCATCGCCGCCTCGCTCGTCCTTGTCCCTCCCTCTCCCACCTCACGCCATGGACGAGCTCACAGGCCTCCCACTCGCCTTTGGCAAGCAGGCTCGCACCAAGCAACCCACCGACACAAAGGCCCGCTTCGACACGACAAAGCGCACCTCGCCTCCTCCTCCTCCCGCCGCCGTCCGTCCCCTCCCCACCCCTCTCTCACCCCGCTCTGGACGCAGCTGACCCATGTCCATGCACCGCAACTCAAGCTTGACGACGACGACGACGACACCGTGCCCGCGCGCAGCAACCCCGCCGCAGCCTCGACCTCGGCTTCCCCGCCCGCGACCGCACCCGCCGCCGGCGACCACGACGGCCACGACGATGACGACCTCCCCGTCACGCACGAGGTCATCCTCAAGGACCACCTCAAGGTGCTTCCTTCCTCCCTTCCCTCCTCCTCCTCCCCCTCCCCCGCTGACCCTCCCCTTCCTTCGCACGCAGACCGTCTCGGCTCTCGCGCTCGACCCAGCCGGCGCCCGCTTCGTCAGCGGCTCGTACGACTACGACGTCAAGCTGTGGGACTTTGGCGGCATGAACACGAGCTTCAAGCCGTTCAGGACGTTCGAGGCGAGGGCTGGGCACCAGGTGCGCTTTGGTCTCGCTCGTCCCCCCTCTCTCCCGAGCCTGTCCTTCTCCTCTCCTGCGTGCCTGCCTCCCCGGACGCCCAGCTCTCGACGTGCTGACGCAGCCCCTGCGCCCTACCCGAGCAGGTCCTCGACGTTGCCTTCTCGCCGACGGGCGACGCCTTCCTCGTCGCGACGGGCGCGACCCAGGTCAAGCTGTACGACCGCGACGGCCTCGAGCTGTGCGTCTCTGCTCTTTGCGCTCCCTCATCGAGGTGTCGGTGAGCTGATGCAGGGTGCGTGCAAGCAGCGGCGAGTACAACAAGGGCGACATGTACATCCGCGACTTGCGCAACACCGAGTGCGTCGCTCGCTCTCCTTGTCGTCCCGACCCCTCTCCTCCCTCATCCTCGCCGTCACTGACTCTCTCTCTCTCTCTACTCTCGCTCTCGCTCTCCCACTTCCCTCCTCCCTCTGACCTCCCTCACCTCTCCCCTCCCGCGCCTCTTTCCCCCCTCCTCACCTCCGCCCTTCTCCTCCCCTGCCCTCCCTCACCCGCAGCGGCCACGTCGCCGCCATCACCTCGCTCGCGTTCCACCCCTCGGACCCGACCCAGTTCCTCACGGCCTCGGCCGACTCGACCCTGCGCATCTGGGACCGCGACAACCGCCGCAAGTCCAAGAGCGTCGTCGTCGTCAAGAGCAAGGAGCGCGGCGGCAAGACAAAGGTGACGAGCTGCTGCTGGAGCGGGGACGGGCGGTGGATCGCGGCCGGTGCGTCTCGGTCGGCTCTCTCTCTTGCTCGCGAGCGTCCTGGGCGTCGGCGCTGCAGCCACGAAGCCCGGGCGCTGCCGCAGCATGTAGCTTGAGCTGACGTTCTCGCCCCTCCCGTCAGCGTGCGAGGACGGCGCCATCCACACGTGGTCGACGTCGGGCAACTATGCGCGCCCGAGCGCTGTGCGTCTTGCCCCTCCTTCTCTCTCCCTCTCTCGCCTTCCTCCCTCGCTCTCCCTCCTCCATCTCTCCCCCTCTCGCACATTCTCTGCTCGCTCCCTCTCGCCCCGCCGTCTCACGTCCTCACCGCCCCTGGTCCCGAGCCGCACTGACCCTCCCGTCGCGCTCGGACCCCCTCTCGCGCCCGCAGAGCTGCGACAAGGCGCACGACAAGGGCACGACGACGAGCTGCATCGCCTTCTCGCCCGACGGCAAGTACCTCGTTACGCGCGGCGGCGACGGGACGCTCAAGCGTGCGTCGGCGTGCTGCCCTCTCTTCTCGTCGAGCCGTCCCTCGAGAGACGTGCTGACCCTCCTGGACCCTTCCTCGCCCGCACCTCCTCCTCTGCACCCTTCCTCCGTCTCGACCGACGACCCTGCCCCGCCTTCTCCTCCTGCACCGCCCCCGCCACCTCCCATTCGCAGTCTGGAACCCCAAAGCGCTCAAGAAGCCGCTCCACACGGCCTCGTCGCTCCCCTCGCTCAACAGCGAGACCAACGCGTGCTTCTCGCCCGACGGGCGCTACGTCCTCACGGGCACGGCGGGCGCGCGCGCGGGCGTGCTCGCTGGCGGGCAGGAGGAGGAGAGAGCGCGGGAGCTCGAGAGGGAGCTGGGCGGCGGGGGCAAGGCGGCGATGGGCAGGGTCGTCGTGTTCAAGACGGAGGGGCTCGAGAAGGTGCGCGAGATCAGTGAGTCGGTGGCGTGCTCTCCTCGTGTCGATGAGGGCGGCGCGCCGAGGGTCGCCTCGGACGCGCTTTGACCCTCTTGAGCGCAGGAAGCGTCGCTGACCCTGCCGCGCTCGTTCTTCCTCGCACTCGCAGGCATCTCGCCGTTCTCGGTCGTGCGCGTCCTGTGGCACCCCAAGATCAACCAGGTGCGTCCTCGCCCTCCTCTCCTCCCTCGCGGTCTCCCCTCGTCCTCGGCATCCTCGCTCTCTCGCTCGCTCCCCCTCCCGCTTCCTTTCCCTCGCTGTCTTCCTCTCGTTTGCGTTCAGCAGCTCACGCCTGCCTCCTCTTTCCCCCTCTCGCCACGCACGCGCGCAGATCCTCACCGGCTCCGCCGACGGCTCGATCCACGTCCTCTACTCGCCCTCGACCGCCACCAAGGGCATCACGCTCGCCGTCGCGCGCGCCCCGAAAGCGCGGCAGCTCGAGGACTCGTTCGCGTACGCGGCGGGCGTGGGCGACGGCGAGGGCGGCGCAGGGACGGGCCCCATCATCGCGCCGCACTCGCTGCCCATGTTCAGGGACGAGGGCGAGGTGAGCGCGGGAGGGCGGGGCGGTAAGAGGAGGAGGGAGAGGGAGAGGCACGACCCGCAGAAGACGATGAAGCCGAGTACGTCCTCGCTCGGTCCCCTTCCCTCGTCGCCTCCTCGCCGTGGGCGACGCCGACGACGACAGGCTGTCCTCGAGCGCGCACTGACGCACCCTCGCGCGCTCCCGCTCGCAGTGCCGCCCGTCCAAGGCCCGGGCAAAGGCGGTCGCATCGGCGCCGCGGCGACGCAGCACGTCGTGCAGGGGCTCGTGCGCAACAACATCCGCGACCAAGACGTGCGTCGCTGCTGCCCTCTCTCTCTCTCTCCCACTCTTCTCCTCGTTTCTCTTCGCCTCGCCTCTGCTGCGTCTGCGTGGCGCGCGAGGGAGGCGTCGGTGGCGGCGGCCTGAGCGCTGACTCTGTCCTCTCTTTCTCTCGTCCTTCTTCGCCTTCTCGTGCTCGTTCATCGCCGCTCGCCTCGCCCTCGTCCTCTTCCTCGACGCGTCAACTGTGGCTCCCTCGCCGTCGCCTGCGTCTCCATCGCCACGTCCTCGCCGCCTCCCTCCTCCTTCTCGCTTCCCTTCCCGTCCCACAGCCCCGCGAGGCCCTCCTCAAGTACGCCACCGCCGACCCGAACGACAACACGTGGACCAAGGCGTGGGCGGCGACACAGCCCAAGACGGTCTTTGACGAGCGGCCTGACCCGGAGGACGATGTCGAGGAGAAGAGGGGAAGGTGAGGGGGCGCGGGGTCCGGGATAGAAGGGAGGGGTGCATTGGCGTGTCTGTTGTGCGTGTGGAGAGGCTGCGGGAGGGCGAGAGGGGAGAGCGAGAGAGGAGAGCGAGCGCGAGGGCGAGAGGCGGAGGAAGAGGGGTCAAAGCGCGCTGTCCTCGCGCGCCCGGCTTCGATTCCCTCTCGCTCTCGGGCCTCTCTGGAGTGCGTCCGCAGGACGCAGCGCCCTCGCCGCTCTGTGCACCCTCCAGGGCCGTTTGCAGGAGCAGCAAAAGAAGAGCTGGAGAACCAGGGAGTCGAACCCTGCGCCTCTCGCACACGATGGTGCTAAGCGAGCGCTCTACCGATGAGCTAGATCCCCTCGTAGATGTCCGGCGAGAGCTACTTTGCGTACAGATTGCGCGCAAGCAGGACCGGGGAAAAGGCGGATCGAGCGCACGTTGCCTTGTCGGAAGCCGGCGCGGGAATAGCCTCTCCAGGGGCTGGGCGTTGCGCAGAGTGTCTAGACGCCTTAGAGCCGTACGAGGCGCACGGACGAGGCGCACGCCTGCGTCGCGAGCTGCCGCTTCCGTGAGCGCTCGAGCCTCGCGCAGGCCGCCAGGGCCTGCGCTCTCTCGCGGCACCCGCCGCCTCCTGCATGCGTCGTTTCACGCGAGCTCGCATAGCAGAACAGCCCCAGCAGACCTCGGCCGCCCTTCGTGTGCGGACTCCGCGAGCGGTCCACTTGCGAAGGTCGAGCGCGTCCCGGTTCTCGCCTCACCGCCGTGGATGCTCGGCCCCCCGACGTCACGAGAGAGATCAGAACGAGCCGAGAGAGATTCAATCTCGGGCTTAGCAAGTGTCGTCGAGTCGAGCGAGGGACGTGGTCCGCCAAGCGGGGGACGGTGCGGCGCTTTGACCCTCTGCTCGCCTTCACCGTTTCGTCTCGGCGTCGACGGGCTGTCGCCAAGCGTCCGTTGTGCTTTTCACGTGCTTTTCACAGGCCGAGTAGAGCGCGCGACGAAAGCATGTCGTCGCTCGCTCTCGAGTCTGCCTAGGTTGCTTGCCCGTTTTCCACTCGCGCTTGGTCGACCTTACAGCAACGCGTTGTGTATGTTAATTTTGTCGAGCAGCTTCATTATTGGCCAGATGTCCGAGTGGTTAAGGAGACAGACTAGAATCACCGCTTATCTGTTAGGCTCTGCCTGCGCAGGTTCAAGTCCTGCTCTGGTCGTCAGTATCTTTTGCCGCACAGCGCGCTACGCTGGTGCTGGCGGCTCCCTTTTTGCGCTGCGTGGTCGTGAGGGAAGCGAGGAGAGCGGGAGAAGAGGGCGCTCAGGCCTCGTGCGGGGCGACCTTCTCAAAACGCTGTCGCCTCTCGCACGGTCCTCGCCCCGCTCGCAGGTCAGAGAGGGAAGGGCAGTGCACGACTAGGCTACTGCAGCACGCCGTCGAGCAGCCCGACCGAGTCGACGACCTCCCACAGCTTCCTCCCCGCCTCCTTGTCCCGCTCGTTGGTCGGCATCGGCCTGCCCGCGCCCGCACCCGCACCCTGCTGCTGCTGCACCGCCGCGCCGCCCCCGAGCGCCGAGCTGCCGAGCTTGATCTTGAAGCCCGGGTTGCGCCCCACCGTGGCGGCCGCGCCCCGCTTGGCGTGCGCGCTCGCCCCGACATCGTCCTCCGAGTCGGACCCAGCGTCCGTCGACGTCCCGTTCCCGTCGCCCTCGCCGCCCGACGCCGCCGTGCTCGCTCCTGCGGGGCCAGGCGTCGCGCTGCCCGACCCGGGCGCAGACGGCGCCAGCTCGGGGAAGAGCGAGTTGCGCAGCGCGAGGCTCTTGGGGCTCAGGACGCCGCTCGCCGCCCCGCCTGCCGCGCCGTGCCCATGCCCGTGCGCGTGCCCATGCCCATGCCCGCTCGCCGCAGCCGACGAGCCCGCACCGCCCGGCACCGCCGCGCTCGCCGCGCCCGGCCCGCCGAGGTGCGCAGGCAGGAGCGGCGCAGGCGTGGGCCTGAGCGGGGGCACGTCCGGGTGGCCCGAGGGCACGCCGTGCGTCGAGCTCGGGTCGAGCACGAAGCGCTGCGGCTTGTTGGCGGCGCCGCCGGTGCCCACGGCGGGCGCGAGCGGGCGCGCGTGTGGCGGCGCGATGCTGCCCGAGGACGAGGAAGAGGGCGCAGCGACGGCGGGCGAGCTGCCGCCGGTCGAGGCGCGCACGGGCCGCGTCGCGCCGTAGAAGGACGAGGCGCGCGAGCGCGACAGGCGCGGGTGCTTGCCTGCGCCCTGGCCCGTCGGCGCGCCCGAGGACGACGAGGACGGGCCGGCGGCGCTCGCTGCTGCTGCTGCTGCCGCTGCGGCGCCGAGCATGAGCGTGTCGCCCTCAGCGTCGCGCGCAGGCGCCTTGGCGCGCGCTCGGGCCGACGCGGCGGCTGCGGCGTCGCGCTCGTCGTCGGCGTTGCCGTCGTCGGACGAGCAGTCGTCCGAGTCCGAGTCGGACCCGGGCGGCGCGATGGCGTACATGCGCTCGACGGCGGCACTCGTCGGGTGCTGCCCGAGGAGCGAGGGCGAGATGGCGAACAGGGCGTGGAAGTCGGCGATCGTGAGCGGGGTGCGCTCGGGGAGGTCGTCGGTGGACGAGTCGTCGGGCTCGGCGGCGGCGGCGGTAGGGGCGGAAGGTGTGGCGCCGGCGGGCGCAAAGGTCGAGGTCGAGGGAGGGACGGGCGTCGAGACGGCGGAGGAAGCCGCGGTGCGCGGGAGAGGAGGAGGCGAAGCAGGGCGGGTACCGCGCACGAGCGAGATGACGGACGCGATCATGTTGCGGAGGTGGTGCTGCGCGGCTTGAGCGTCAGCGTCTGCCCTCAGCGGCGAGGTGAAGAGAGAGGGACGCACCTCGATGGCGCCCTGGACGAGCGCAGCCGAGCGCGCCTCTACGCCGTCCGGCATGCCCTCCTCGTACGCGAGGGCGAGCATGCGCTCGCGCATGGTCTCTGCGTCGGGCAGCATGCGCGACTCGCAGCACAGCGGCAGCTGGACGTAGCGGCCGTAGTCCTGCGCGAGTGCTGTCGGCGGGGCGAGGGTCAGTGCGCGTTCGAAGAGCGGGGAAAGGAGAGGAACGAGCGACGCACTCGCAGGCAGCGTGACGCCCTGGCGCTCCCGATCCCGCAGCGCCCTCGGCACCCCGTCCTGGTCGACCCTCGCGCCGCCGCCCCTGGTCGCCGCGCCGACCGCCTCGCCGAGCGGGTCCCCCTCTGCGAGCCTCCTCCTGCGGCGCTCCTCGGCGTCGGCGCCCTCCTTGGCGAGCTTGCCCTTGTGCGCGACCGCCGCCGCCGCTGCTGCCGCCGCCGTCGCCGAGCCGAGGAGCTTGACCTCTGCGCGCTCGCGGCGGCCGAGCGACATGACCTTGTCGCGCAGGAGGCGGCGACGCTTGTCGTCGGCGGCCGAGGCGGCGCCGTCTAGGTCGCCGCCGCCGGTCATGGCGCCCGCGCCGCGCTTCTTGGCGCCGCGAGGGTGGAAGCCGCTGTGGCGGACCGAGGAAGGCGGGAGGAACGGGCGGGTCGTGTTGTACAGGATCGAGAGGAGGAGCGCGTTGTGGAGCTTGACTGCGGGCGAGCGGCGGGGGTCAGCGCGGCCCCTGTGCGAGTAGTTCAGTAGCCAGTGAGGACGCACACGCTTGTTCCCGCACGGCCTGGTCCGGCCCAAAGGCCCTGCGCAGGACGTCGTCCCACTCGTTGCGGTTGATCCTCGCCGCGACAAAGTCGCCGAGGCCGGTCCAGTACAGGTGGCCGTGGTCCGGGTCGAGGAGCTCTGCGAGGCGGAGCTTGAGCGCGACCGTGTCGGTGCGCTTTGGCGGCGGGTGGGCCGGCGCGGGGAGGAGGGCCGCGATGGAGGTGATGGCGGAGGATGCTGCTGCGGGGAGCGGTGCGGGTGCTGCAGGGATGGCAGCTGCAGGAGAGGCCATGGTCGAGTCCATGCCCTGCTGCCTCGCGGCTGTCGTGAGCCGGCGACGGTGCGAGCAAGAGCGAGAGGAGCAACACAGCCGAGCGAGAGGCTTCCTCGACCTCGCACGCCCCCTGATCAGCCAGACGCTCGCGGTGCACTCTGCCGAAACTCTCATGAACTCAAGGCGCGAGCGCGAGACAAGCGAGTGCCAAAGTAAAGTACAGCGAGCCGCTCGACCGCCCGCGCGGCTCGAACGCCTCTACGAGTACACCCTCCTCCCTCCTGCGCCCCTCGTCCTGCTCACAAGCACAACCGGTAGCTGCGCTCGTCACGTCTGAGTCAGCCTGGCGCGCCCGAGGTACTTCGAGCGAGTGAAGAGGCAGAGAGAGCGGGCGACGCACCTCACATACCGCCCGGCCGTCTCAGACTCGCGCGTGATCTTGACGACCTGCCCGCGCCGAAGGCCGTAGTACCGCGCGACCGGGTCGTGCAGCTGGATGCGAGGAAGCTGCGTGTCCTTGAGGCGGCTGCGGGCGCGAGACGGGGCAGGTCAGCGTGTGCGAGACGGCATCCGAGTCTTTAATCGCTCGGCCGGTCAAGCACCGGCGCAGGGCGAAGAGGCGGGGAGCACGACGACGCACTATCGCTGCAGGAGCTGCTTCTTCTGCTCGGCGGTGAGCACCTCGTGCTTGGGGACGAGGACGTGCTGCGTAATGTTGACGAGCAGCTCCGACTCCTGGAACGCCTCGATCTGGAACTGGCCCGCCATGGCCGAGATGACCTGTGGGCGTGCGGGTGCAAGGAGAGGGGGCGGGAGGGGGATCAGCTGAGGTCGAGCGGGAGGGAGACGAGGGGGACGGAGCGCACCTTGTTCGCTGACGGCGTCATCGACGTCTTGTAGATGAGGATGCCGCGCGCGAACTTTTGCGACTCGAGGATGTCGATGAACCTGTACAGAAGCCCTAGAGCGTTAGCGACTCGGGTTCCTCGTAGAGGGAGGAGCGCGAGGTGAACGAGCTGGGAGGGACGACGCACTTGCGCATGGTCTTGATGCCGACCGACGCCTCCTCCGAGTAGAAGACGTAGATCGACTCGCCTGCTGCGTCGGGCTTGGATGCGCTGAAGTTAATCTTGGCCTTGCTGCTCGGGCGAAGCGGGGCAGAGGAAGGAGGGAGAGGGAACAGGGTCAGCGAGTCGTCTCGAGCTGGCGCACTCGCGTCGAGAGATCGAGAGAGTGGACGCACTCGATGGCGTTGCTCCCTGCTGCGTACTGCGTCTTGAAGTCGTCGAGCGACATCTTGATCTCGTCCTCGGAGATGGCAAAGCCCTGCGCGGCGGCACACGGCACGAGGGGCGGCGCACGCACGCCAGTCAGCTCTGCGTACGGCTGCAAGAGGAAGAGAGCAGGACGGACCCTGTCCCTGACGAGCTCGTGGGCTGTCCTCGCGACGCGGAACAGGCGGGCGACCTCTCGCTCGTTGTCGTCGGCCATTGCGGCGCTGGGTCGGGCTGTGCTGCTCGGGGCGGTGTGCGGGTGTGGGTGCTGGACGGGCGCACACAGGCGAGCTGGAAGAGCAGAGAGCGGCGAGAGCGGGGCGGGACGAGATGAGGGAAGCTCACGGCCGGACGAGCGGACGTCTCGGCTTCTGGCACGCGGCAACTACTGCAGGCTGGGGACCCGGCGCACTCAGTAGATGTTCGGCTACCTCAGCGATAACTGGGTCCCGCAGCGGAAGCGCTCCATGCTGTGCTCATCTCGCGAGGCTGCTCACAACCTGCCGAGCTCCGACTCGCTCCGCCAGGACTCGCTCCAGTGCAGCGACGGGCCGCGGAACACAGTGCTGAGCCTCGCCGATGCAGTCTGTCGCTGTGCAAGGCGCGCGCGAGGTTGTCGCCGCTCGCTTCCCCACGCTGCCTGAGCGCGGCCTCTCGCTCCTTTCCCTCGCCACCACCCGGCATGCACTACCCGCCCGTCCCGTACCCGCCGTGCATCGCTCTTCAGGGTACTGCCGAGCAGCCTGACGCGGCCGCAGCCTCGAGCGAGGCCGCCTCGTCGAGCTCCCCTCCCACGACCAAGTCGACCCAGGTGCGGCCTCTCTCTCCTCGCGTGCACTCTCCCTGGCCGTGCGAACCTACCCTGACACCCCTCAGCATGCAGAACCACCCCGTGCCGCGCTTACCGAGCCCTCGTACCTTCCGCTCGCCCTTCAAGCGCCCCGCACCGACCTCCTCGCCCTCGCGCGGCACTCGCTCTCGCTCGCACTCGGGCGCACTCGCTCGCTCTCCCTCGCCAACGCCGCATCACGTCGGCAGCTTTACCTGGAGCGAGCCCGTCACGCCGTCGAAGCGCGTGCGGGCGCCGGCCGGGCTCCCGTTCAAGGCGCCTCTGAGCAGTTCTTCACCGGCGGGCGAGTGCTCGAGCAAGAGGCACAAGGGCGCGCTCGAGGACAGCTCGACACGCAAGTGCGTGCTTCTCTCGGCTCGAGCTGGGCTGCGCTGACAAACTCGAGCACAGGTCCACCGCGAGCCAGCGCTCGACCCGCTCTCTCCTCCACCCGACTCGCTCCTCCTCTACCTCCTCGCACGACTCGTCCAGCCCGTCCTCCTCCCCTCCCACCTCCCTCCTCGCCTGCACCGACTCGCGCCCCTTCCCCACCCCAACCCGCACGATGTCCGCCCTCCTCGCCGACTACCACGCCGCGCTCGCCGACGAGGCCGCCTTCCGCGGCATCACCGAGGCCGAGCTGCGCGCGTCGATCAAGCAGCGCGAGCAGGACGAGGGCGAGGACGAGCTGAGGCCGCTCGACGTCGAGCTGCGCGACCAGGGCTGGGGCTCGCCGCAGCGGGGCGCGGGGTCAAAGCGCGCCAGGGCGGCGGGCTCGTCGGCCGACGGGGGCGGCGGCGGCGGCGGCGGCGCTGCTCCATCACCCTCCTCGTCTCCCACCTCGCCGGCCCAGCTCTCGCCCGCCAAGCACGCCCGCGCCACCGCCGCCGCGTTGACCCTCCGCAAGGCGTTCCACACGCCCCGCCCGGCCGTGCGCGCGCCGCCGCCGCCGCCGCCGCACGAGGACGACGAGCTGCTCGACGCGCTCGACAGGGCGATCGCGGCGACGCCGGCGAGCGTGGGCGGCGGCGGGCGTGGGAGCGCGGGTGCGGGAGCTGGTCGGCGGTCGGCGGGAGGAGGGGGAGGGCGCGCCGGTACGTCTGGGGCGGCGCCGCTCGGGTAGGAGGGCTCGTGAACTTGGCGGTCGGCGGGGTGGGCGCGCCGCCGAGCGGGCGGACGCGGGCGACGGGCGATGGATGAGGAGAGGTCGGTGCGGGAGGGCGCGAGGTGCGCGTGGGAGCGCTTGAGCGGTTGTGGGGGGCTGTGCTTGCGGGAGGAGGCCGGGAATGACGAGCTGAGTAGCCGAGGGCTGCAAGAAGAGCGAGGTCTGGTTGCGTTCCACGCAGAACGCCAAAACCGCTTCGTCGCGGTCCTCGCGAGCTGTCTCGCTTTTGCCTCTCTCTCCCCGGCCCTCGAGTCTTCCAAAGTCCGCCTGAGATTGCATACTCTTCACCTCGCGGAGCTCACTGCACGCAGCACAGAGAGAGGAAGCTTGGACGTTTCCCCACCCTCCTTCGTCGTCGCGAGTTGAGCGAGCTCCCTCTCCCCTTCACACCGCTCGCCGGCGCAGCACGCTCAGCACAAGCGCTCTAGAGCCGTCTACGAGGACCATGGCGGCCGCAGGCGGCAACAAGCTCACGGTGCTGCTCCTCAACGAGGAGGGCGACCGAGTGCGTCCGCTCAGCTCCCCGATTTTCTTCCACCGCCCGCGCAGGAGCAAGCTGACCAGTCCCGAGCTTCACAGTTCAACGCTTCGAGCATCGCGCAAGGTCACCAAGGCGGGCGAGCTGCCGCTGACGAGCTGCACCGCATCGCTCGCGCAGAGGTGTCCTCGGCGGGAGGAGGGACGGGCGAGGCGGTCGTGCATCTCGTGACGTGCGTCCGCCATCCACTGCCTACGAGCTAATGAGGGCCTCGAGCTGACCGCCGAGCGTGCTCCCTCGCAGGTGCGCCTACGCCGGCTCGTCTTCGACCAAGGTCGCGGCGCAGGATCAGTGGCTGTCGGGCTTTGGCTCGTCGGGCCAGCTGTGCCACCTTTCACTGCCCCTTGATGACGGTCGCGGAGCTGCCGGCCGGATCCTGCGTGCGTCGCGCGCCGTCGTCGTCCTCCCGCTCGTGCGGCAGGCGGCCCTCCTTCTCGTTCCTCCTCGCAGAGCTCCTCACGCTGTACCTCCCTCTCGCCTCGGTTTCGACCATCTTCCTCGGATCGCTCCACACCGACTACCTGGCGCCGTACCTCGAGGGCATGCCGCCGCGCCTGCGCGCCAAGATCACGCTCGTCGAGACGGTCACGCTCGCGCCGGGCATCAAGGACCTCGTCGATTCGGGCCTGCTCAAAATGACGAGCGCGTTCAAGGGCCTGTTCGGCGAGATGGCCGCGGCGGACGACGTCAAGGTCGACTGGATGGGCGTCGAGGAGCTTGAGAAGCAGCTCGCCGAGCTCGAGGTCGAGGGCGACATTCCTGTGCGCGCTCTCTCTTTGCTCGCACCTGCCCTGCCCAGCAGCTGACGCTCCCTCTCATGCGCGCAGTCTTTCTCGAGCGCGCTTGAGGCCGTCGTCAACCCGGCGCCGGCGCCGCCCTCCCCTCCTCGTCTTGCGACGCCCGAGCCGCCTGTTGTCGCCCCGCCGCCTGTCGTCGGCGCGCCGCCCGTCGTCGCTGCGCCTCGTCGCACTCTCACCAAGGAGCAGGCGCAGGCTTACCTCGCCAAGAAGGCGCCCTCGGCCGCCCCTCCAAAACGGTATCACGCGCCCCAGAAGCAGGACCGCTTCCCCGTCGACGACCTCCCGCCGTACCCGACCAAGGCGTTCCGGTGCCGCATCTTCCGGTTCCCGCCCGACCAACGGCCGTGCAACCTGTACTGGCTCTCGCCCAATGGCTGCCCGCACGCCCACTGCGACTACGACCACGAGACGCCCTTCTCGCTCGAGGACTTCCAGCAGTACCGGCTCTACGTCAAGGCGAGCCCGTGCCCGGACATGGCCAAGCTCGGGCGCTGCAAGTACGACGACGCCGAGTGCGTCCTCGGTCATCGGTGCCAGCACACGCTCAAGGACTGCCCGCACGTCCGCAAGGGCGCGTGCCACTACGAGAAGGCGGGCTTGCCGCACTCGGAGCCGGCGGCGGGCGGGCGCTGGTGAGCAGGTCGAGGAGGGACGATCGCGAGGAGGAGGACGAGGAGGTCGTCGAGGAGGGGTCCGAGCGGGCTGAAATCGAGTCGCAGCGCTTTTCTGCACCCTCTCTGTCCTCGCCCGACCTGCTCTGTGCCTTGCACGTGTCGCCGCAGGCTCTCTTGCCCGCGCCCGCAAACCCGTCTCGTCGCGCTCGAGCCGTGAGAGCGACGACTTGCGAGCTGTCTCGCTTTTGGCTCTCTCGCTACGGCGGCTCTTATTTTTTTGCTTCCGCGTGCTGCTGCACTCGAGGAGCGTCTCGACAAGCTGCGCGCCCCATTGAGAGAGGAAGCTCGGACGCGTTCCCGCCGTCATCGAGTTGATGGACGGGCGAGCGAGAGCTTCTTTCCTCCCCTCACACAGCTCGCTGGCTCGCCGCGCTCGGTATCAGTACCCAGCAGCCATTAACGAGGACGATGGCGAGCTCGGGCGGCAGCAGACTCACCGTGCTGCTCCTCAACGAGGAGGGCGACCAGGTGCGTCCGCTCAGCTCCCCTCGATTTTTCCGCCTACTCATAGGAGCAAGCTGACCGTCTCCGAGCTCTCCAGTTCAACGCCTCGAGCGTCGCGCAAGGCCACTTGGGCGGACGCGCTGCTGCCGACGAGCTGCACGCGGTCGCTCGCGCCCAGGTTGCTTCTGCTGGAGGAGGGACGGGCGAGGCGGTCGTGCATCTCGTGACGTGAGTCCCCTGTCCAGACCTTGCACGCTGCCGAAACGCTCGAGCTGACCCAGGAGCGGCTCCCCTCGCAGGTGCGCCTACGCCGGTTCGTCGTCGACCAAGGTCGCGGCGCAGGACCAGTGGCTGTCGGGCTTTGGCTCGTCGAGCCAGCTGTGCCACCTTTCTTTGCCACTCGACGACGGCCGTGGAGCTTCCGGCCGGATCCTGCGTGCGTCGCGCGCCGTCGTCCTCGTCCCCGTCGCGCAACCGGCTGACCTTCTTCTCGCCGTCCTCCTCACAGAGCTCCTCACGCTGTACCTCCCTCTCGCCTCGGTCTCGACCATTTTCCTCGGCTCGCTCCACACCGACTACCTGGCGCCGTACCTCGAGGGCATGCCGCCGCGCCTGCGCGCCAAGATCACGCTCGTCGAGACGGTCACGCTCGCGCCGGGCATCAAGGACCTCGTCGACTCGGGCCTGCTTAAGATGACGAGCGCGTTCAAGGGCCTGTTCGGCGAGACCGACGGCGCCGACGAGCTCAAGGTCGACTGGACGGGCGTCGAGGAGCTTGAGAAGCAGCTCGCCGAGCTCGAGGTCGACCCTGAAGCTCCTGTGCGTCCTCACCCTCCTCTCACCCCGCACGTCGTGCCCGTCGACTGACGCTCTACGAAGTAACTGCAGTCTTCCTCAAGCATGCCTGAGCCCGGCTTCGTCTCGGCGCCGACAAGCCCGGCTCGTCCTGCAACGCTCGAGCCGCCCGTCGTCGCTGAGCGTCGTCCCGTCCTGTCGACCAGGCCACCTGTCGGCGATGCGCCTCAGGACGTCCCGGCGCCAGCCGGCAGGCTGTTCGTCGCGCGCAAGCGGCAGACGCTCTTCGCGGCCGACCGGCTCCCGCCGTACCCGACCAAGGCGTTCAAGTTCCGCACCTTCCGCTGGGATCCCGACAACCGCCCGTGCAACGTCTTCTGGCTCTCGTCCAAGGGCTGCGCGCACGAGGGCCGCACGTACCGCCACGACACGCCGTTCACGCTCGAGGAGTTCAAGGTGTACCGGCTCTGGGTCAAGTCGACTGTGTGCTTCGGCATGCAGCGGTACGGGTCCTGCGAGCTCGACGACGCCGAGTGTCCGCAGGGTCATCGATGCCCGTTCACGCTCGAGGACTGCCCGCTCGTGCGCCGGGGCCAGTGCTTCTACAAGCAGGCGGGCTTGCCGCACTCGGAGCCGGCCGACGGTGGGCGCTGGGCGGCGACGGGCGGGCGCTGGTGAGCGCGATGTCGAGCAGCGGCGTGGGAGGCGGGCAGGCGATGGGCAGGACTGAGCGAGGGTGAGCGAGGAGGGCAGCTTGAGGAGGAGGAGGAGGCCGACGAGGAGGGGTCCTAGCGGGCTGAAATCGACTCGCGGTGCTTGCTTTACCTTCCTTCTCGTCTTCTCTCTGTGTTCTGCCTACAGCGTCGTGCTCTGCTGAGCGGTGAGGGGAGGAGGGTGCGGAGAGTCGAGGAGAAAGTGGAATCGAGCGCTTTTCTGGCCTTCTCAAGTCGCATCATGCGCTCTCTCGCTCGCTTCCGTCGCCCTATCTTCCTGTGAGCGCCTCAGCTCTGTCGAGTTGTCGTGTTTGAGAGTTTCTGCACAGCTCGAGCCCCTCTCGGCGAGCACTCAGGTCAGGAGGCGAGGTCCGTCCGTCGGCGACGGACGGGCGGCTCCCTCTCTCGCTCCTTCTCGTCGCTCGTCCCCTGCTCTGTCTCTCTCCCACGACTCGCCATGGCCGCGCAAGGTGTGTGTTCATCGAGCACTCGCATCACAGAGCGCAGCTGACCTGCTCTCGCACAGCTCCCGCCGCCGCAGACGTCGCGTTCGAGATGGTCGACATCCCGGGCAAGGGCAAAGGGCTCGTCGCGGCTCGCGACATCAAGGCCGGCGAGCAGATCCTCGTCGAGAAGCCCGCGTTCGTCGTCAAGGATCTCGAGCGCACCGAGGCGACTGTCGCTGCAGCCGTCGCCAAGCTCTCGCCCTCGGACCGCCTCGTCTTCAACTCGCTCGCCCTCGCCGATCCCCGCCACGGCCCCCACCTCGGTCGCTTCATGACGAACGCCTTCGCCATGGACACCGGGACTGCTGGCGTCCTCCTCGTCGCCTCGCGCTTCAACCACAGCTGTGCGCCCAACATCTCGCGTCGCTTCGAGACGCCCATGATGCACACGCGCTTTATCGCGGCCGTCGACATCGACCAGGGCACCGAGCTCGAGATCACGTACGACCCGAACGAGCTGTGCCAGCCGCGGTTCCGGCGCCAGCAGACCCTGTACCTCGGGTACGGCTTCCGGTGCACCTGTCGCGCGTGTTCCCTGACGGGCGCCAACCAGCTCGAGAGCGACGAGCGCCGTGTCAAGGTCGACATCATCCGCAACGAGCTTCAAAAGCACGTCGCACAGCCGGTCAAGCTCGCCGAACTCGCCAAGGAGGCCCTCGCGCTCCTCGAGGAGGAGGGTCTCGTGACGGGGCGCGCGGCGTTCGCCTGGGCTGGCTTTTCGGCGGCGGCCGCACACTGCGACGTCGAGTCGGCCAAGGCGTGGGCGGGCAAGCACCTCGAGCTGCTCGAGCGCGAGGCGGGCATCGAGTCGAGCGAGTACCAGGAGATCCGCCAGTATCAGCGCAACCCGCGCCTGTGGGAGGCGTGGGGTGCCGGCGACGAGGCGCAGGCCGTGCCGGGGCCCTGAGCAGCTGGACGAGGTCGACGAGCGGCGAGGAGTCTGAGCGCGAGCGAGCGAAGGAGGAGGAGGAGGGACGAGGTCGCCGAGGGGGCCCGTGCAACGAGGTCCGTTTCCACTTGATCGCGGCGACGGAAGCGTCTCTGTCGCCGAAAGTAGCGCGAGGGCGAGGCCGTGATTAATGCAGAGTGGGTCGAGAGGGGATGCGCGTGCCTCGCCGGTTGGTCTCGAGGATCTCGAATCGCGGCGAGGGGGATGAGCCGGGCTTCCTCCTCGAACCACTCGTCCGCGTCGCCTCCTGCGCTGCTCGAGACGGCCGGCTTCTCTCGCACGCCAACTCGCCGCCGCCGAGAGCCCAGCACCGCGCCCAGCCCGTGCGCGACTCGCCCTCATCGTCGCACCTCTCCCCGCCATCTCGGATCCCCGCCTCATCGTCCCCGCTCAACGCGCTCCACCAGCACCACAGCCGCACCAGGACCCGCGCACCACCTCGAGCAAGATGCAGGGCACCGCGCGGCAGCCCTCGCAAGCCCGCCCTCGCCCCTCGACCGCCTCCACCCTCCGCTCGTCGTCGGCCTCCCGGTTCACGGCCGCACCCACCATGGCCGCCGTGCTCGTCCTCGGAATCGTCGCCAGCATCCTCCAGCTGCCGACGCCCGCCCACGCCTACATCCCCGCCGTGCCCGTCAACGACACCTCGTCCCTCGACTCGTCGAGTGACCTCCTCCACTTGGCCTTCCAGAACGGCGTCTACAAGTGCGTCCGGCCCTCGTACGCTCGCCTTGACGCACGCTGACCCTCGACTCGCTCGCCCCGTGCAGCACGCCGATCAGCCGTCAGCTGTGGGCCGAGGGCTTTGACGACTCGGGCAACTACACCAACATCTCGACCATCGTGCCGTGGACCAAGTTCTCCAAGGTGCGCCTCTCTGCCTTCCTAGCGCTCGCACAAAGCCCCGTGCTGACCCTCCCAATCGAGCGCGCAGGGTGTCCTCCTCCACTTTGACGAGACGCTGCGCAACCAGCCGCCGACGAGCGTGCCCTGGATCGCCATGATCTCGTGCGACACGAACGGCACCAACCCGAGCGACGAGGACGACATCTTTACCATCACGCGCGACCTCGGCGCGCAGGCGGCGCTCCTGTACTCGCTCACGTCCGAGGTCAGTCGAGGCTCTTCTAGCTGGCAACGCCCTCCCTCGCGGACGGCCTCGCCTAGGTAGAAGACGAGCTGCGCTGACGCCTCTCCGACGCTCTGTAGGGTTGCCAAATCACCGAGGAGTACCTCACGACGTTCGAGAAGGTCCTCGACGTCTACGCGACCACGACCCTCCAGGGCTCGCGCATCATCGAGCAGCAGTTCGTGTGAGTCTCGCGCGCTCCTCTCCCTGTCGCACAGCCCCTGTCGCACACCTACCGGAGAGCGTTTAGACTGACCCTCGGCCCCCCGCAGCAACGTCAACGCCGCCGCCGCCGAGTACGACTCGCTCACGCTCAACAACTCGGCCTCGATCGCCCAAGCGCTCCTCGACAGCAACGCCCTCTCGGTCATCGGCAACGTCCCGATCAACGCCTCGTCCACCTCGACCGACGACGACAGCGGCGAGACGGCTATGTCGACCGTCGACCCGACCGCCATCGCCGCCGCCACGAGCCCGTCCGTCTTTGACCCAGACAACGACGGCTCGAGCTCGAGCGACGTGAGCGCGACCGACGCACCCGCCACGTCCTCGGCGACGGCGCCGTCGCTGTTCTCGGGCACCTCGGCGGCGGCAGGCCGCCTCGTCCGGCGCCAGGCCGCCCCGACCGTCCCGACCGGCTCGCCGCCCACCCGCACCTCGAGCTCTGCATCCGCGACGAGCACGGCGTTTGGCGTGTCGCAGAACTACCTCGGCGCCGTCATGGCGGCGGCCAACGTCACCGTCGGCGGGCTCAACCCGCCCTCGGCCTCGGCCAGCGCTTCCTCGGGCGGCGGCGGCGGCGGCGCGACGTCTACGTCGCTCGCGATGGTCATCTTGTACGCCATCACCGGCGTGGTGACGGCGCTGTTCCTCGTCGTCATCATGTCGGGCGCAATCCGCGCCGCTCGGCACCCGGAGCGGTACGGCCCTCGTCCCGGCGGCGCGGGCGGTCCTGGCGGCGCCGGCACCGGCGAGGGCCAGACGCGCGCGAGCGGGCTCACGCGTGCCATCCTCGACACGTTCCCCGTCGTCAAGTTCGGCAACGGCGGCGGCGCGCAGAGCGAGGAGCGGCGGGACGAGGAGGCGGGCCCGCTCGGCGGCGACGACGACGACGAGCGCAAGAAGGCGGGTGCTGCGGCTGGGCACGGCGAGCAGATCGAGCTCGCTGTCCTGCCGAGCATGGCGCCGGCCATCCCGATGGCGCGCAGCGGCAGCGTCGATGGGCCCGCTCCGCGAGGGGTGCCGCCCACCGCCGCGCCGCTCGCCGCCGCCGCCGAGGCTCGCCCCAGGGCAGCATCGCGTGCGAGCACGAGCGCCGAGTCGTTCCACTCGGCGGCGTCGACGCCCGCCGCCGAGGGCCACTCGACCTCGACGCTCGAGCCCCTCCCGGCGGCAGCCGCTTCCGCCACCGCCTCGTCCTCGTCCGCCGCCGCCCTCGACCCAGCAGCAGCCGCCACCGCCAGCACCGTCTCGCCGTCGCAGGCCGCCGTCGATGCGACCCTCGCCGACGCTGCCGACGCCGCCGAGGCCGACCTGTGCCCGATCTGCTTCTGCGACTTTGAGGACGGCGACGAGCTGCGCGTCCTGCCGTGCGACAACCGGCACCGCTTCCACAGCGCGTGCATCGACCCGTTCCTCCTCAACGTCAGCCGCCTGTGCCCGCTGTGCCGCCTCGACCTCGCGACGGTCGGCGCGCCGCACGCCGGGACCGACGAGGCCTCGCAGCAGCAGCAGCAGGCAGGCGACGATGGTGCGCCGAGGACGAGCGAGGGAGATGGGTCTGCCGAGGGCGAGCGCCACGAGGAGGAGCGCGTCATCCGGCACCTGCGCGCGCTGCTCCACCGCGGCTCGCACTCGTCGCCGGCGGGCTCGGCGCGCCCCCTCGTCCCGCACTCGTCGCCGGCGGGCTCGGCGCGCCCCCTCGTCCCCGGCGCCTCCTCCTCCGGCGCCGCAGGAGTAGGAGCAGGCCCAGAGGGCGCCGACGGCGTCGACGGCCTCGACGGCGGCGCAGCCGGGTTCCGCAACCGGTTCGCGTCGTACGTGACGGCGCGGCGCGGGCGCACCCGCCGCGGGAGCTCGTTCAGCGGGCCGAGCCGGCTCGGGAGCTCGTTCAGCGCGTGGGCGGCGGGCCCGTCGGGCGATGGGCGGATCGGCGCGCCTGTGTGAGCGCGGCGGGCGTCGTGAGGGACGGAGGGAGCGAGGAGGAGGAGGTCCGCGCGTCGGTGCAGCGGGCTCTCGCTCTCACTTCTGGTTCCGTATGCACGGTGTGCCGTCCTTGTTCTGTTGCCTGTAGCACTAGCCTATCCTCATCGAGCTGTCTGTCGAACTGCAAAGAGCACGCTGTCCGCCAACTCGATTTCGGCCGGGAGGAGAGCGAGAGCAGCCTCGCGACACCGGAAGGCTCTGGTCTTTTTCGAGCTTCCGTGCAAGCACCTCAGAGTGCACCTGAACATACAGCCAGAGCACCGGAAGCAGTTGCGGGCAAGGAGTTTCAGGGTTGGTCGTCCTACGGGGGAAGAAGCTTTGGCGAGCCCCTCGTCCTTCCTCCGCCTCGTCAGGACCCTGTATTCGGTGTTGGCCGTGTTGTACGACTCCGGATACCTCTCAGGTGCGCCCTCCTGCCCTCCCCTCCCTCCCCGAGGAGCTGGGCCGACCTCTCGAGGTCGGCTCGTCTGCTCCTCCCCAGAGCCTCGCTCCTCGCGCCCTCACCGCCCGAGCAGGAGCGCTGACCAGTCGAGCGTGTGCGTGGACGCTTCCTGCAGACTATGGCACCCACCTCGTCGGCCAGCTCGTCGTCTGACGCCGAGCCCGGCCAGCCCATGGCTTCGTCTCTCGCCGGCCTCCCTGTCGGCGCCCAGTCGCCCCAGGGCGCGTCCAAGGGAGAGCCCAAGGGCCTCCAGGACACGCTCGACCTCGCTGTGCGTCCCTCGCACGCATCCAAGTGCGGCTCGAGCCCCTGTAGCTCGGTCAACTGACGTCCTCCCCTCGTCTCACTCTCCCTCGTCCCCTCCGCTCTTCGTCCTCGTCGCCCTCGCGACCCCGCCCTGGCCGCACCTCGGCTTTGCATGGCTCAGACCAACGCCCAGAGCCCCGAGGCTCTCGCTGCCGTGCGTATCCCGCTCGTCGCACTTCTTTCCCCTCCCCTCCTCCGTCCCTCAGCTCGTCCCTCGCACCGACGCGTCGATCCTCGCCTCGCCTCACAACACGCCTCGAAGCGCCTCCGCTGACCTCACTCGTCTCCCAATCCTCCCTCTATGCGCCCTCTCGCCCCGTTCCACCCGCCCGACAGAAGCTCGAGCAGAAGCGCCTCGAGCACGAAAAGCAGCGCGAGCTGCAGAAAAAGGCCTTCGAGGAGCAGGTGCGTCTCCTTGCCTCTGAGCTCTCCCTGCGGTGTCTACGAGTGGTGCGGCGAGCAGCGGAGAGCGCGCGGTGGAGCGGATGACGGCGGTTGAGCAAGGTCGGATCTGGCGCGCGCGCTCTCGTAGGGAGGGCGAGGGAGCAGGAGCTGTGCGACGTGCGACGATACAACGTGCTGACCTTGCACTGTCTCTCCATCCACCTTGTCCACCTCCACCGCCTCCCGCCGCACCCTCGATGTCGTCCTCGCCTCCCTCTCATCGTCACCGCCGTCGTCTCGCTCCCCCACCCACACCTCACCCCCTGCCGCACCATCTTCCGCCTCTTCTCGTCTGCTTCCGCACAACCAGATGAAGGAGCTCGAGCGCCAGCAGCAGCTCGAGGAGCAGGCTCTTCTCGGCAAGTCGGGCGGCCCCATCCGCTCGCGCTCGGGCAACGACCTCGCCTCGTTCAACGGCGACGCGTCGACCGCGTCCAAGTACGCCGCCGCCAAGAGCATGCCCGGCTCGCGCCGCCACTCGGGCGAGCTCAAGGACGGCGAGGCCAAGGACGGCGACGCCGCCGCCGCCAGCCGCAAGCAGCCCAACGGCGCCCAGCAGCAGCGCGACGCCGACGGCAAGCCCATGCTCAACAGCTTCCTCTTCGACGATGAGCTCGACGCGGACCTCCAGAGTGCGTCCCGTCACCCTCATCGCGCTCGTGAGTCGTCCTCGGCGCACGGATCCTGACCTCGTCTCCCTTCTCTCCCTTCTCGTGCAGACTCGGCCTGGGGCGGCAAGTACCTCCAGATGAACAACGACGACGACAAGTTCCCGATCCTCGTCCGCCGCGGCGACGGCCAGGGCCTCACGCCCGCTCGCGCCGGCGGCGAGTGGCCCGCCTTTGCCGGCGGCGCCCCGAACGTCTCGGCGTCGGCGTCGACGCCCACCACCCCGGCGGGCGTGTCGCCCGGCGCGCGCTCGAACGCGCTCCCGCCGCCGACCCAGAGCGAGCGCGCGTCGCCCAACGGCAACGGCCTGTCCAAGGTCAACGGCGGCGCGAGCGGCGCCATCGGCTCGGGCGCCGTCGACGCCCTCGGCGACCAGTTCTCCAACTTCTCGATCGACACCAAGGTCTTCTCGCCCTCGTCGTCGGGCGTCGACGTGTCGGGCGTGTCGTCCCTCTCGACGCCGTTCCTCGGCGGCGGCGGCGGCGGCTACGTCCACGACCACGGCGCGTTCGTCTACGGCGGCCCGGCGGGCGGCGCCGGCAGTCGCGGCGAGGGCATGGGCGCCAACCGGTTCGCCGGCCTGCGCCTCGAGGACCTCCAGGGCGGTGCGTCGTCGTCCTCTTCCTCCTCGCGCGCCGCGCTCGGCCCGCAGCGACTGACTCTGTCTCGCCTCTCGCTCGCTCCACAGACATGCTCTCGCTCTGCAAGGACCAGTTCGGCTGCCGCTACCTGCAGAAGAAGCTCGAGGACGGCAACCCCGAGCACCGCGACATGATCTTCAACGAGGTGTTCCCCCACTTTGCCGAGCTCATGACCGACCCGTTCGCCAACTACCTCGCCCAGCGCCTCCTCGAGTACGCGACCGACGAGCAGCGCGACGCCCTCATCGAGTCGATCTCGGGCGAGCTCGTCTCGATCTCGCTCAACATGCACGGCACGCGCGCCGTCCAGAAGATGATCGACTTCCTGTCGACCCAGCGCCAGGTCCAGAGCCTCATCCTCGCCCTCAACCTCAACGTCGTCACGCTCATCAAGGACCTCAACGGCAACCACGTCATCCAGAAGTGCCTCAACGCGCTCCCGCCCGAGGACAACCAGTTCATCTACAACGCCGTCGCGACGCACTGCATCGAGGTCGCGACGCACCGTCACGGGTGCTGCGTCCTGCAGCGCTGCATCGACCACGCGTCCGAGAGCCAGCGCATCCAGCTCGTGACCGAGATCACGTACAACTCGCTCACGCTCGTCCAGGACGCGTTCGGCAACTACGTCGTCCAGTACGTGCTCGACCTCAACGACAACCGGTTCATCGAGGCCATCGTGCGCCAGTTCCTCGGCAACGTGTCGGCCCTGTCGGCGCAGAAGTTCTCGTCCAACGTCGTCGAGAAGTGCATCCGCGTCGCCGACGCGACCGGGCGCCGCGCCATCATCGACGAGCTCCTCGTCAAGAACCGCCTCGAGCGCCTCTTGCGCGACTCGTTCGCCAACTACGTCGTCCAGACGGCGCTCGACTACGCCGAGCCGGCGCAGCGCGCCCAGCTCATCGAGACGGTGCGTCTCTCCTCCCTCGCGCTCCTCCTCCCCCTCCCTGCCACCTCACTCCTCGCCATCTTTCCTCGCTCGTCGCTCGTCTTTCCTCCGTCATCGTCGACGTCGTCCTGCTCGCGCGACCTGGCACTGACCCTGCCTCCCTCTCCCCCACTCACAGATCCGCCCGATCCTGCCCATGATCCGCAACACGCCGTACGGCAAGCGCATCCAGTCCAAGATCCAGCGCGAGACGAGCGACCACATGCGCCACGGCGGCGGCGGCGGGTACCACCACCACCAGCACTTTGTCCCCGCCGGCGGCTTCTACGGCGTCGGCCCGCCGATGCACCACGGCGCCCCTCCCCCGCACGCGCTCAACGCCCACTACATGGGCGGCCCGCCGCCGCACATGGCCGGCATGCACGGCGTCGGCCCTCCCCCGCCGCACGCGTTCGGCGACTACACGCGCGCCGGCTCGCCGTACGGCCTGCCGCCGCACCACGCCGCGCACCTCGGCGCGTACGGCGCGCCGCCGCCGCCGCCGCAGGGCATGGGCCCGCCCATGGGCCACGGCGGCCCGCCCGGCGCGCCGCACGGCCTGCAGCAGCAGCAGAACGGCGCCGGCGCCGGCGGACCGGGCCCGCAGGGCCAGGCGGCGTTCGCGCCCTTCCCTGGCGTGTCGCCCGGCGGCGAGTACCAGCAGCAGCAGCAGGGCGCTCAGGCGCAGCAGGCTCAGCACGCCTACGCCGGGTTCATGTAACAGTGTCCTCCTCTCCCTCCTTCCCTCCCTTCCTCCTCTTCCACCTTCCTCGCCTCGCCTCTCTCTCTCTACAATCGCCTACAAAAAGAATGTTCCGTCGTCGTCGTCGTTTGCCACCCCGGGTCTCTCCAAGTCGCTCTCCTCCCTTTCCGCCTCGTCCACCTTTGTCCGGGGCAGGGCGAGGCTCGAGCGTCGAAGCTCGTCCTTGCCCTTACCCCTCTCCCCCCTCTCCCTTTTGCCCCACCCCCCTCTCTCACTCTCCGCCCTTGTTTTGTTCTTCTTGAGCATCTCTGCCTCCTTCCCCGACTTGCTCGCCATCCGTCTGCGGGCGGCGGCGCGCGGTCATCCGCTCTCTCTCTCTCTCTCTCTCCCTTCCCGTCGATCTTTTTCTATGTTGCTGCAACCCTGAAGCTCGCAGTCCTCCCCCCCTCTCGAGCGTGCATTCGAGTCGAGAGAGCGAGAGCGAGCGAGAAGAGAGGGAAGAGCAAGACGAGCGAGGGGCTCGTGCACGAGGACCTTCTCAAACTCGAGGTCGGCGCGCGCGACGGGCGTCACTGCGCTCGGCATACGGCTCGAGGCGCGTTCTGGCTCTCGCTCTCGGCTCTCCTGAGGCGATGATCTGCTTTCAAGGCTCTCGCAGGGCGGCTCTCGGCTCTCTCTCGCGGCCTGAGCGCGCCCGTCAAGCTCTCGAACGTTGCACTCGCTCGTTCGCTACGCTCACTCGCCGTCGTCAAGCTCGTCATCGTCGACGGACCACTTGTTGTCCTGCGTCGAGAGAGAGTGGAAACACACGGGCAGAACGTCAGAGGGAGAAGAGAGGAGTAGGAGAGAGCGAGCGGACCTTGTAAATCTTGCCCTGCGGCGCGACAGAGGGACGTCAGCACTCGCTTCGGTCGTCGAACGAGCATGCGGACACGCTCTGCGCATCTGCGTCCTCGAGAGCCGAGGAGCGAGCGCCGTGACGCACCTTTTCGAGGATGCACTTGTCCTCCTTGTACTTCTGGCTCGAGTCGGGCGCGACAAACTGCGTCGCACGGTCCTTGCGTCAGTCGCTTCCTCGTACGGAAGGTCGAGCGAGCGAGCGCACGTATTTCCAGCCGATCTCGGTCGAGCAGCCCCGGCAGAAGAGCGCTGCGAGCAAGGTCGAGGTCAGCGGCCCTGGACCGTGAGGAGCAGGGAGAAAGGGAGCTTGCGAGCGATGAGGTGCGTGCCGGACATGAGCTGCTTTTTGACCTTGGCGCCGACGTCGGCGTTGATGCTGCGGCGCTCGAGCCGGTACGTCAGCTTTGGCGAGTGAGCGAGGCGAGGGAAGGCCCAGGAGAGGGAAGGGAGCGCACACCGTGCGCCAGAGGAAGGCCGGACCGGACGCGCCCTGGAACGAGCGCGAGACGAGCTCGTCTTGCAGTGCGAGCTCGAGCGTGCAGGTGGCGCAGCGCCACGAGGGGACGTGAGCGGGGAGGAAGGTGTGCGACGCCGGGGAGGACGGCGGGGAGGATTCTGTTGCGGTGGGCATGTGCCGAGAGTGTTCAAGGATGCTCTGGTCGACTCTACGTCCCTCCCTGCAGCCTGCTGAGGGCGAGAAAGCGGAAACGAGATGGCGATGCCGAGCCGAAGGTGGGGGCGACGCCAACTTCGTCCGACTCGCGCTCACGACGGACGAGGAGAGCGAATACCGACTCGATGACAACAAGGGAACTACAGCACGGTCACGCCTAAGCCCCTCGCTCACAGCTCCTCCTCGTCGACCGCCCCGCGCGCTCCCTCGAGGCTCATGCGCCCGAGCCCATCCGGGTCAAGCTTGTGCGCGAGCGCGCGCTCGCGCTCCTCGAGCCCGCTCAGCGACCGGTGCCGCGGCTCGCCCGCGCCCATGCCCATGCCCATCGAGAACGCCGAGAGGCCCCGCCCCGTCGAGCTGCTGAGCGAGCTCGCCGCCGAGCGCGTGCCCGCTGCTCCTGCGCCGCCGACGCCAGACGGCGCCGGCGCGCCCGACACGGCGTGGAAGAAGTGGTGATGCTGCGACTGCGACGCCGAGGTCGACGGCGAGGGGATGGCGACGGGCTGGGTGGTGCCGAGCGCGCTGAGCGGGAGCGGCGGCGGGGTCGGGCGCGACGAGGTCGAGGCGGACGACGAGGCGTGCGAGGCGGCGGCGGCGAACCCGGGCGAGAGCGAGAGCGACGCGGCGGGCGAGACGGCGCGGCGCTTGAAGGCCTGGTGCGCGTACGGCTCGAAGCGGTCGTCGTTGCCCACTGCGAGGTGCGGGTCGTCAGCGAGAGCGCGAGAGGAGCGCGAGGCAGAGAGTAGGGGACGCACTCTTGCGCTTGCCCGGCCTCGTCGCAGCGAACGTAGTGCTCGGCGTCTGCGGCGCAGCGAACGGGTTCTGCGGGCACACGAGAAGGACAAGTCAGCCGACGGCGAGCGCGAGGGCGCAAGAGGGGAACGAGCGCACCTCGTAGTCGAGCAGGCGCCGGTCACCGTGCGGGCTCCTCGCCATCGACCCAGCCGACAACGGCGTCGCGACCGTGACAGCGCACCCACCGGGCCCGCTCCTGATCCCGTTCCACACGACGTTGCTCCTCCTCTCCTCGTCGTCCTCGGTCAGCTCGCCGCCGACGCTCATGGCGCCCCAGTCGCTGCCGACCTCGATCGCCTCGTCGCCCGCCTCGTCGTTCGAGCTGCTCGACGAGCCGCCGCCCATGCGGTGCGACAGCAGGTCCTCGTCCTCGGTGCCCGCCTGCTCCGGGAACCGGTTCGGCGTCGGCCGCGCGTGCTGCTGCTGCGCTGCGCGCGACGCGAACGACGTGGGATGCGTCGACGATGCGGCGGGCGCGGAAGACGAGGTCGGCGCCGCACGAGCGTCGAACGTCGACGGTGGGCCCGTGCGGCCGGGAGGGACGGCCGAGGCACCGGCTCGCGACAGGCGGTGGAGCGTCGCCTCGCTGACGATCTCCTGGTCGCCCGACGACTCGGAGCGCAGCTCGGACAGGATGCGCAGGTGCGACTTGGGCTTGGGCTGCGGCGCGGGAAGTCAAGGTCAGGCTCGGGTTCGGGCTCGAGAGGTTCGAGAGGCGTCGACGCACGAGGAGGTTGGGCTTTCTGCTGACCGGCCGCCGTACGACGCGCTCGAACGGATCCTCGGGCCCGGCACTCGCGCTGCGACTGAGGACGGCGCTGAGCTCGTCGATCTCGTCGTCGTCGTCGCCGGGCGGGAGCGCGCTCGTCCTGGTGGCGATGCGCATCGCGCGCGTCTTGCCGCCGACGCCCGACATGCCGACGTCGCTCGAGCTCCCGCTGCGGCTGCTGCGCCCGCTGCCCGACGCCGTCTCGTCGACGCCCATGGCGCCGCCGCCGCCGCCGGGGCCGTCGTCCTTGAAGAGGCGTCGCTGGAGGAACGGCGGGGGCGTCTTGGCGCCGTGCTGGAGCGCGCGGGCGAGCGTGACGGGCGAAGGTGGGATGGCGGTCAAGGGGAAGAGCTGCGACGACGACGAGGGCGGGTTGGCGCCGCCGAGAAGCATGGCCGACGAGGCGCTCCCGCTGCGGCTGCGCGTTGAGCGGAACATGCTCGTCGAGTGCGGCGGCGGGACGAGGTCCGAGTCGCCTTGTGCGGGCGACATGCTCATCATGTCGTCGCCGTTGGGCGTGGCCGTGCCGCCGCCGCGGTGCGAGTGGTGGAGGTGGTGGTGCTGCTGGCCGCCGTCGCCGTCGCCGTCCCAGGTCATGGTCATGGGCACGTCCTGACCGAGGGTCGACATCCTGCGCCCGAACGCTGCGCCGCCCTGGCCGTAGCTCGAGGAGGTAGGAGGCGGGGCCGGGGGAGGCAAGGTCGAGGTCGAGGACGAGGTCGAGGGGACGGGGGACGCGCCAAAGCCGCGCTCGAGGGCGAGGGTGAGGTTCGAGGGCTGGGAGCGCGGCTGGGCGAGGTTGAAGGCGCCCCAGGTGGACGAGAAGGGAGCGGGAGGCGTGAGGGGCTGAGGCGGTGCAGCTGTTGTCGACGACGACGAAGAGGGAGGGGCCGACGCGGCGGGCCAGGGCGTAGAGGTCGGTGGTCGGGACATGCTCGCGCAGGGTGCCAGGCTAGCGGCGCATCCGAGGCCAGAGGTGGAGAGCCAGAGGATGAGAGCGCGTCCACCTCGCCGCCTCTCGCGCCGACGACCAACAAACGCTGCGACACTCTCTCAAGATGCCTCCTGCCGAGCCCAGTGAGATCAAGAACAGATGCATAAGGTATCAAAGACACGCAGGCGAGGAATACACGGCACAGATGGACACCTTCGTCGACCCCTCCTCGAGCCGGCCTCGCACAGGCCTCACGCCCTCACGCCCGCTCCACCAGCCGCCCCCGCACTCGACGAGCTGTGCATCAAGCCCTGCCCGAACGCAGCCGCGAACCGCGAGAGCGACGCCGTGGCCGTCGAGAGGCGGCGCTTGTTAGTCGGGCGCACAGGCCCGGGCGCCGAGTCGGGCGGGGCGGCGCTCGAGCCGGTCGAGGGGCTCGTCGTGCGCGAGAGCGAGGGGAGGGCGGGCTCGGTGATGCGATTGGGGAGGGCGGCGGGCGCAGAGGTGGTCGAGTCGAGGGGAGGGCGGGACGGTGCCGAGGCGACGGCGAGAGGAGCATCCTGGAGACGCTCAGCGCCCGACGGCACAGAGTGCGGCGCCTCTAGGGGGACGGCTGCCGTCGAGAGACGCTGAGCGTCCTCGTCTGGTCGAGCCAGCTCGTCGACCGGCGGTCTGGCGGCGCTCGAGCCCGTCGTCGCCTTGCGCTCGCCCGCCTCGACAGGCGTAGCCGGCTCGCCGACGTCCTCGTCGCCCTCGGCGTCTCGCACAGGAGCATCCAACGTCCCTCTTCGCCCTCGCTCGCGCGCGAGCTCGTCGACGCCGCCCTTGGCCGCCAGCTGCCCGAGCCTGCTCGCGCGCGCCTCCTCCTCAGCCTCCTCCGCCTCCTTCTCCTCCTCGCTCTCGTCCTTCCCACCTTTGTCCGCCGCGCGCCGCGCAACCGCAGCAGCGAGCTTGTCCGCCGTCGTCGCCGTCGCCGCCGCCCCGCCCGCGCCCTTCTCGCGCGCCTCGCGCTCCCGGCGCTCCTCGGCGCGCTTCTTGCGCGCGCCCGCCGTCCACCGCTCGCGGTACGTCGCGCCGTAAGGCGTGCCCGTGCCGTCGGGCAGGAGGCCGTAGTGCGTCGCGCGCTCGCACGAGGCGCAGCACGGCGCGAGCGGGACGAGCGCCGAGAGGGCCGCGGGGTCGTCGGCGTGCGTCGAGGCGATCGGCGGCGGGGCCGAGCTCGCCGGGGAGAGGGGAGGGAAGGGCGGGTCGTCGTCGACGATGAGGGCGGCGGCGGTGGGCGAGGTGGGCGAGCGACATGCTGCGTCGAGCGAGACGTTGGCGGCGCACCGGCGCAGGATCGAGCGGGTCGGCGAGGTCGACAAGGAACGCAGGCATTGTCGGCGCAGGGCGGGGAGCTTGAGCGTGAGGCGTGTCGTCGGGTTGGGCGTGAAGAAAGGGTCGTCGTCGTCGTCGCCGCCGGAAGAGGAGGATCGGCCAGGCGAGGCCGAGCGGAGCGACCCGAGCGACGACGCCCTGCGCCTGCCGCCGCTCAGTCGCTCGGGCGAATGCTCGCGCGCCCTCCCGCCGGAGCGACTGCACGCACTGCCGCCGCCGCCGCCACCCGAGAGGAACGGCTCGAGCGAGGCCGTGAAGCCGTTGAGGACGCTGTGCCAGGCTTTGCCCGCGACGTCGCCGATCTGAGGGGCGTCAAAGCTGCCGCCGGTACAAAGATCAGCGCTGCGTCGACCAGCACGAGGGGCCGAAAGCCGGAGAGAGACGCACTTGTAGGCGCGGAGGGCGACCTTGCGCTTGCCGAGCTGCTCCTGGGCGGCCTTGACGAGTGCCGGCTCGGGCTCGCCCTCTGCGGCGACGTCGATGAGGAGGGCGAGCGGGCAGAACGAGACGCGGCGGCGCCTGGGGGATGTGGGCGGCGGCGAGGTGGCCCGCGGCGGCGGGCGGTGGAGGGACGGGGCGGTGGACGTGGGCGGGCTCGAGGCGGACGGGGTGGTCGCCAGCGAGGACGTGGACAGGTTGGTGTCGAGTGGTGGCAGCTGCAGCGGCTTCATCGCGTGCGGTCGAGAGCGAGGAGGAGGGGTGGGAAGCGAAGGGGGAGCCACCCTCGCCAAAGTGCGGGGACCGACGTCTTGCACCTCGCCCTCGGCTCCCTCGATCAGCTGATCCTCCGCAAACGGCGCAGCTGATCTTGCTCGCGTTGCAGTCTCACCGAAGTACGCAACTCGCCCGAGGGTTGAGGAGGAGCGGGTCGGAAGCGGACCGTGCGTCGACGGAGACCATCTTTCTCGTCGAGGTCTCTGCCGCTTGCAAGGCTACACTGGCACGCCAGCTTGACGAGCGAATGAGTAGAGAGCTGCTCGCGAGACGGTGCGCAGGCGGGCGCGAGAGCAGACGGTGGTGAAGCGGCTCGAGCGCCGCCCTCGTCGACCTCTGAACGGCTCGATACAAAGTCCCTGCAGCTACAAGACTCGCCCATACACACCGTCTAATCAAATCTGAGCACCCTAAGCGTCTCCTCGCCCTGCCCGTCCCTCGCCCGCTCGGCGACGACAATCTTGTCCTCCTCGACCCAGACCCTCCTCACCCTGTGCGGCGCGCCGTGCTCCTCCCGCCGCTGCCGCTCCTGCTGCGACGCCGACTCCTGCGCCCGCACGCCGGCGCCCCGCCGCCGCTTCATGCGCTGCCACGCCGTCGGCTCCTCCGCTCCCTCGCCCTCACCCTCGAGCTCGACCGGCACCGCCCGCACATCAATGACAGCCTCCTCGCGCACGCGCGCGCGCCTGCCCGAGCCCGAGACCGGCGTCGGCACGAGCGACCACACCTTGACGGCGCCGTCGTCGCCCGCGCTGATGCACCTCACGCCCGGGCCGCCGCCGCCTGCCGCCGCGCTCGCGCTCGAGCTGCCGACCGCAGACGGGCGCAGGGCGACGCTCGCGACGCGGGCCGTGTGGCCGAAGAGGGTGCGGCGGTGGGAGATGCAGAGGGGCGGGAGCGCGGCGGGCGCGCGCGGGTCGAGCGCGGGGTGCGTGCGCGGCGGGCGCGGTGCGGCGAGGGGCGTCGAGAGGACCTCGTACACGTCGAGCGTGTTGTCGGCGCGGCTCGTGACGATGAAGGGGTGCGAGTGCTCGATGCTTGTGACCGGGTTACGCGGTGCGGGCGGCGGCGAGGGCGGAGACGAGGCCGAGGCCGAGGAGAGGAGGGGCGCGGTGCGGCGAGGCGTGGAGGGGAGCGCGGCGTGTGCAGGGAGGGCGGTCGCGTTGCGGGCCGTGATGCGCATCTTGGGCGTGCGGACGAGCGAGGGGAGGGCGGAACGAGGTGGGAGGGTAACGGCGAACTCTTGCAGGCCGACGGTCCAGGCGGCGGGGAAGACGGGCGCCGAGTAGGCGAGCGAGACGGTGAAGCGCTCGTCGACGACCTGCTCGTAGTCGTGCGCGGCGGCCCTGGGCCCTCGAGCTCGGCGAGGCGCGTCGCGCGTGAGGGAGAGGACGACGGGCGACCAGCTCTCCCTCGTCTGCAACGGCGTCTCTGCCTCCTCGAGCTGCACCTCCTCCTCTCCCTCGTCATCATCCTCGCCCTCGCTCGCCGCTCGGCCGACGCGCCAGAACCGCATCGTCATCTCCCTCGAGAGCGTGACGAGGAGCGGTCCGTGCAGCCTCGCGTGCGCGACCGGGTCGAACGGCGAGCTCGGCGCCGTCGCCGCCGCGAGCGGGTACGCAGGCGGTGCGCCGAGCGCGAGCGACGCGTAGACCTCGTGCGCCGAGAAGGGGCGGGAGGGGTCGAGGGGCGAGGGGAGGGCGAGGCGGAAGAGGGAGAACTGGCCGGTCGAGAAGAAGACGGCGAGGAGCGGACCGCGGTCGTCGCGCGTCGCGGACGTGTCCTCGTCGAGCCGCATTTCGGTGATCGAGAGCGGCGGGCGAAAGTCGGGTCGGGCGGCAAAGTAGGCTTGAAGCCGCGTCGAGGTGACGGTCCCGACGACAGCCGAGTCGCCTGCGGGGAGCGTGCGGTGCACCGTGACCGACGGGATGACGTCGCCGGCGCTGGGCGTGCGCGAGGCCGACAGGATGTAGTTGTGGTGGAACTGGAGGAGCGTGTCGGCGTCTTCCTCGACAGGGCTTGCTGCGCCTGGCGACGACGACGAGGCCGGCACTGGCGGCACCTCGACGGCACGGATCGAAAAGTCACGAGGCGCCTCGGGCAGGACGGCCTTGCGGATGCCCTTGCCGAGCGTGCTCGTCCTCGCGCTGCCCGTGCGCCAGTTGGTCGACACCTTGTGCAGCTCGCGCCACGGCCGCGTCTTGGTGACGTTCTCGCCTGCGAGCGCACGTCGACGGACGGAGGGCGAGGCGTAGGTGCGCAGGTAGAGCGAGCGCCAAAGCTGCGGGCAAAGGGGAGGACCGTGAGCGGTTTTGCGACGACGTAGAAGGAGAGAGAGAGGGCAGGGCGCACTTGTGGATCTTGCGACAGGCGCCACCATGCACTCGAGACCCTCGAAACGGTGACGAGGTCGTGCGCGCCGAGGAACGAGAGGCAGCGCAGGAGGATCTCCTCGGAGAGCGAGCCCTCGAGCGAGAGGAGCGGGAGCGCGGTGGTGCGCGCGCGCTTGGCGGGCGGTGCGCGGGTGCTGCGGGCAGGAAGAGACGTCAGGACCTGTGCTGCTGGCCTGCATCGAGCCAAGAAGGCGCCGTCCGGGGGCGAGGCGGTCGACGCCACCGCCATCCAGCATCGCGAGGGCGCGTCGAGAGCGAGAGAGCGGGTCGACGCACCTGTCCTTGGCGCCCTTGAATCCCAGCTGTGCTCGTGACGGCCCCGCCGTGCGCACAGCCGCCTGGAGGCCCGAGTCGCTGTCGATGCGGCGCGCTCCACCTGCGAGCCGAGGAGGAGGGTGCGGCTCGTCGCTGGCCGTGGGGCGAGCTCGCTTGGGCATGGCGGCGCGGTGTAGGTGCTTGTAGCTGGTGGAGACAGAAGCAGACCACGCCTGGCGGTGAGGCGGGTGGTGGGTCGGGGCTTGATGAGGAGCGCCGAGGTGGACGAGCCGACTCTCCTCCGTCTCTCGCCGCGCAGCAATGTCGGCAAGCTACCAGGCCTTGCTCGTGAGCCTCGACACCTGACCCTGAGCACCCTACCAAGCTGACCCAGGTCCCCCGCCAGGACGAGCACGCCTCCCTCGCCGCCTTCGCCCCCTTGGTCTCGCGCTCCGCCCTCCCCGCCCTCGCGACCCAGTGCCTCGTCGCAGCCTTCGTCCTCACCTTCTACTTCTCGACGTGCGTCCCCTCCCGGTCCCGTCTCGCGAAAGAACGCGCGCTGACGAGGCCCACCCGCTCCGCTCGTGCACAGCCTCCGCAACTCGCTCCCAAAGGAGCTCGGCGTCGCAGCGACCGCCAGCGTCGCCGGCGGCTTCGGCATCGTCTTTGCGTTCTGCCTCGTCGGCGCAAACGTCTGAGCGGCCGCGAGGAGCTGGCGGCGAGAGCGGAGGTGCGCCTCCTCCTCTTCCCTCTCTCCCTCTCGGCAGGTTCCAGGGGGCTGACACTGCCTCTCGCCCTGCAGCAGGATACCCGGAGGAGCAGCAGTACCACGGCGCGGAGCGCATTCTGTAACGCGTCGCTCTCGTGCCCCCCTTCCGCTCTCGAAAGCCGCCCTCGCTCGTCGCGCTCAGCTCGGGTTCCTACTGCTCGATTCCAGATGTCACGGCGGGGGGTCAAGATAGAGAGAAGGGAGAGGGAGAGAGAGAGAGACTAAGGACGAGGGGTAAGTACGGTAGGAGGAGAAGGTGAGAGACGAGGTCGGCGAGTTGTACAGCGAGGGGCTCGACGGCCGGAAGAAGGGCGTCGACGAGAGGGCGAGAGCGCAGAGAGATAGGTATGGGGAGACGTCTAGACGCTCGACGTAGGCGCAGGCTCCTGCGGCACCGCCGCCGCCGCCTGCTCCGGGCTCGCCGCCGGCGCGTCGTAGAACGGCGTCGACGGCTCGTCCGACGACGACGAGGGCCCTGCGCCGGCGGCGATGGTCGGCGCCGACGTGTCGAGGGGCGACGTCGCAGCGCTGGCGGGCGTCGACGACGGGCGCGAGCCGGGCGTCGGCGGCTCGGGGTCCGAGCCGTAGATCCAGTTGCGGACGGCCTCGCGCTGGCTCGCCTTGTCGCCCTGCGAGAGGCTGCGAGAGCATGTCGTTCGATCAGCTCTGCTCGACGCGCATGGGTCGAGAGGAAGGAGCCGAGCGGGCAGCGCGCACGCACCTGAACGCCGGCCTCCACTCGCCGCCCTTGCCCGTCGGCTTGAAGAACCTGGGCGCCCACTGCTCGCCCTTGGCCTCGCGCTCCCTCGCCGCCTCGCGCTGCGCGTCCTCGATCTCGGTCTTGGCGTCGGTCGCCGCGTCGAGGTCCTTGGCCTTGATGGCGGCCGTCACCTTGGTCCACAGCCGGCGCGACTCGTTGGGCGCCTGCTGGCTCTCGGGCGAGACCGACTTTTGCACGACGTCGGCCTTGGTCGCGTCGAAGAGGACCTCCTTGCCCTTGCCCTGCGAGCGAGCGAGCATCGAGTGGGTGTCAGCTCTCGAAGCTCGAGGTCAAGGAGAGAGGAGAGGGAGGAGGACGCACGCCCTTGCGGTGGACCTCCATGAGCTCGTTCCAGTGGCCCGAGATCTCGCCGACGTCGCCCTTGGGGCCCTTGATCTTGCCCGCGATGGCGTTGTACGAACCCGAGAAGAAGCCCTGGAGGACGAGAGAGGTCGAGGGGGTCAGTGCGGCGTGCCTCGACGCCACGCAGGCTCGCCCACGCCTTCGTCGCCGAGACGAGAGAGAGCCAGGGGCAGGGAGAGGAGACGAGCGCACCTTGGTCTTGAACTCGACCTCGCACGACAGGCCCAGCGTCTCGTTCCGGACGATGCTCGAGTCGCCGAGCTCGAGGACCATCTTGCCGAAGAGGATGCCGCGCGCGTACCTGCGTGAGGAGCCGAGTCAGCGTGCGCTCGACGGCTCGTACCACAGCGCTCGCTCGATCCTGCGGCGGACCGAGGCGAGCGCGCGAAGAGGTCCGAGCACACGCAGAGCGAGCGAGCCACTCACATGTTGGGCATGGTGATATCGTACTCGCCGTCTTTGGCGCCGACGCCGTCGAGGAAGCGCACGTGCGACTCGCCCTCCATGATGTTGGCCGCCGAGTTGCCGAGGAACTTGCTCTTGGGGCGCAGCTCGCCGCTCAGCTCGAGGCCCTGCTCGGGCGAGGCAAAGTACCTGTAGACCGAGGGGGGTGCGTCAGCGACGAGAACGGCAGGCACGCCACGCGCCGCAGAGACGGCACGAGGCAAGGAGGAGGGCGGCGAGACGCACCAGGCAGAGATGGGCGGGTGGTGCGAGACCTGCTCGGCGATGTAGTAGGCGGCCGAGCCGTCGGCGTAGTCGTACCGACACCGGAAGAACTCGCCGAGGACCGGGTTGTACCTGCGAGGCGTGCAGCAGGGCGTCAGCAGGGCTTCGTCATCTACGAAGAGCGCACGCCCTCGACGAGCGAGAACTCCTCGAGCGAGCGAGACAGGGACGCACGGCTTCTTGACGCCCTTGGGCTTGATGTGCCACCCGGCGAGGTAGTACCGCAGGACCTGGATGAAGCGGTCCTCGGGTGCGCCGAGGTTGAACGCGCTGTCGACGAGAGAAGGGGTCCGAGTCAGCCATGAGCTGCTCTTACCTTCTCTCGCTCGGGACGAGGAGGGGCGAGACGCACCCGTGAAGAAGCTCGGGGTGCGAGTGGAAGTCGGTGACGCGCTCGAGCATGGAGCGCGGCTCGAGGACGAAGCTGCACGGTGGGAACGAGGTCGCCGAGGTCAGCTCTCGCTCGAGCCGTCTCGCTCCGTCGGCTTGATCGAGCGAGTGGGAGAGAGAGAGACGCACACAGGGAAGGTGATCCTGGCGAGATCCATGCCCGGGCGGAGCTGGCTGATGAGCGCGAGGAGCACTGGATGCCGAGGTGAGGAACGAGGTCAGCCTGGCTGCAGCTCGCACGGCGGGACATGCCGGGCTCGGTGCCTCCTCGTGTATGCCGTAAGGACCTGCTCGTCTGCCAACGACCGCGCCCTGCTGCAGCGAGCGAGAGATCCGCATGCTCGGCCGTCGATCGAGTCGGCCCCTTCTGATCCCTCCTCATCGCCCGCAACGCCTGCTGAAGGCTCGCGCACGACACTGCAGTCCATCTCTGTGTCCCCCGAAGCCCTCGAGAGCCCCTCCTTGTGCCCAGAGAGCGCTGCCGAGACGGTGACGCAGCATCGCCGGCCTCGTCGAGGCGGGCAGGGCACGACGCTCCCACGACGAGGCGCTGGAAGAGGGGAGGGCAGGGACGCACTGTTCCGAGGCTCATCGTCGAGCTGCTCGACGTCGTCTGCTGCTGCGCCGTCGGGGATCTTGTCCTCGTTGCTCGGGGCCGCGGTGGTGCCCGAGGTCTTCGAGGGCGACTGGGCGGCGGGCGCGCCTCCGCCGACCTTAGAGACGAGGCTGCTGAGTCCCATCGTGCTGGCTGGACGAGCTTGAGCGAGAGCGAGGTTGGTGAGGAGCGGGACCAAGGTGGGGCGGACGAGGCTCGCCTCCTCCATCTTTCGCTCTTGCTGACCGCGACTATCCGCGGCCTGAGGTAGACCACACGCTGTACGAAGCTCTCTCTCGAATTATGCGCCCGCTTAGCCGTGAGAACCAAAGGTCCCAGGACGCTCTCCTCGGGCTCGATCGAGCGGCTCTCGACGGCGACGACCACAGGAGCATGCGAGGAACAGGATGAGATACAGACCGTCTACGACCCAACTGCGAGTGATATTAAGGAGAGAGGGCCGGAGGGAGGGAGGGAAGGCTGCGCTCAGAGCGAGCCGGCGCTCAGGCCGTCATCGCCGCGGCGCCCTCGAGAGCGCCGACGGCCAGCTTGGCCTTCTCGCGCTCGAGCACGGCCGAGACCCACGCGGCGTAGCTCCAGCTGAGGTGCTTGGCGCCGCGGCCGATCGCCTCGACGTGGTTGCCCTCGTCGTCCTTCTTGCTGTCCTCGAGGATGCCGCCCTCGTGCCACTCGGACCCCTTTGCGACGCCGTCGCGCTCAAACTGCTCGCTCAGCTGCCCATCGACGCCTGTGTACTCCTGGATGACGGCGAGGAAGCCGTCGGCGAACTGCGAGAGCGCCTTGAGGAGCGGGTGGAACGCCGGGTGCGACGGCGAGAGGGTCGAGTTGGGCTCGGGGAGCGGGACCGAGAGGGCGGGGAGGAGCGAGGTGAGGGACGAGTGGACGAGGGGCGTGAGGCGGAAGGTGGCGTCCGGGCGAGAGGCGAGCGAGGCGAGGTCCTGGATGAGGACGTAGAGGAACTCGGCGCTACCAGCGCAAGCCAAGTACCACGGGGATGCGACCGACATGCCGACACCGTCTGTAGACGAGGGAGAGAGTCAGCTGAGCTGCGAGACGAGAGGGTGTGAGAGGCGAAGGAGGAAGAGGGACGCACCGTAGACGTCCTCCGGATACCGGCCGATGGCGACCGCCTCCTTCCTCGCGCCGTCTCGCCGGCCCTTGTTGAGCGGGTACGTCTCGTCGAACGCCGTGACGAGCTTGTCGAGCGTCGCGAGGACCTTGGCGGCGCTCTCGAACGTCTCGTCGTCCTTGACCGCCTCGAACGAGGTCGTGAGCTTGGCCCAGCCCGTGCCGCGCCCGGCGTGCAGGACGGCGAGCACGACGGCGACGTCGAGCTCCGACTCCTTGCCGTGCTTGTCGTCGTAGACGGACGAATTGACGGTCTCGTCGACGTTGGCCTCCTCCTCCTCGACGTGCTTCTTGGTGACCTGGCGCCCGACGTCCTCGCCGTCGGCCGTGCCGGCGTAGGTCCCGACGGCGCCGGGCTCCTTGCCGTGGTCGACCGTGACGCGGACGAAGCCGCGCTCGGCGTCCCAGAAGCGCTCGAGCTGCGGCGTGATGGCGTCGGCCGCGGCGGCGTACTTGGACGAGGCGGCGAGCGTCTCGGGCGTGGCGAGCGCCGGATGGGTGACGAGGCGGGCGCCGACGAGGAGGGCCGTGCGGAGGGTGAGGAGGGTGTAGAAGTGCAGGCCCGAGACCTCCTCCCAGACTGCGAGCGGCGGACGAGAGGGAGGTCAGCCTCGTCGAGAGGGCGAGCTGAACGAGAGAGGGGGACGCACGGTCGAAGCCCTTCATCTGCCAGTGCGTGGCGACGTACTCGAGGTCGCCGAGGAGCACGCCCGTGCGCTCGCCGCCCTCAGGCGCGCCGGGGTAGAGCGCGGTCTTGACGTACTCGACCTTGGCGCTGTCGCCGCTGTCGAGGAGGTGGAGCGCGAGCGCACCGAGCGTGATGATGCGCGAGCCCGGACCGTCGGCTTGAGGACGACCCCAGTCGCCCATGAACGGCTCGTGGTTGACTGCAAGCGAGGAAGAGGGGAGAGTCAGTCCTCGATGACGGCGTGGAAAGAGAGGGCGAGAGCGATGCGACTTTCCCTCATACTTGACCTCGCCGAGCCCGCCGTCGTTGAAGCCACCGAGAAGGGTCTGCTTGTGCTGCATGATGCGCGACGCCTCGACGTACTCCTCGAGGGTCGAGAGGTCGTCCGGGCGCGACTCGCGCACGAAGCGCTCGACGAGGGCGCGCTCGCAGATGGCGCTGTCGCGGGTCCACTCGTACCAGTAGTCGGGCAGGGCCTTGCTCGGCGACGCGACGACGCAGCCGGGGAGCGTGCCGGCCGGGTGGATGTTGGCGAGGAGGCGAGTCCAGGCGGTCGGGGTCTGCTTGGCGATGAAGGCCTCGAGCGAGAGCTCCTTGAGCGGGTTGGCGGTCGCCTTCGTGGCAGGCGGGAGCGAGGCGGCGGTCGAGGCGTGCTTCTTCTGGGTGTCGGCGGTCGTCGAGGGCGACGAGGTCGACGAGGACGAGGCGGGCGTCTGCTTGCCGTGGACGGGGGTCGGGCCCATGCGCATGAAGCGCATCGCTTTGTCGAGGACACCCATGGCTCAGTCGGTGCAAGCGAGTGTGGTGGGAGGAAGAAGCGAGCTTGATCGGCGGGGCGGCCGAGTGAGCGATGAGCATGACGAGGTCGAGGGCGGGGTCACACTTGGCCAGAGTACTGCACGAGCAGTCCAGGGCGTACACTTGAGCTGCAACGAAGGACAGGGCGCCACCCCGCTCGAGCGAGGACGAGGGGAGCGAGCGCCATCTCCGCGGAGATCCTCTGTCGCCGGACGAGCTTGGTTCGTCGAGCCTGGCGCTGCACCGCTTCGCTGCTCCTCACCGCTACGCTCGCCTGTTCACGAGAGCTTGCCTGCACAGAGCTACAGTGCGCTCATCCCGCCCGCTGTCCCGCTGTCCGCAAGCTGACCCTCTCGCCTCCTCGCAGCTCTCGCAACCGCTCCACCTCGATCCCTCCACACAGCCACCTCCCCTCTCGACGCCCTCATGTCCAAGGCCGACCTCACGCCCGAGCAGCGCGCCGAGCGCAAGCTCCAGAAGAAGCTCAAGAAGCGGGCGGCCAAGGTCGAGGAGGCCGTCGCCGCAGCTGAGCAGGGCCAGGACCAGGTCGACGCCGCCATGCCCGACGCTCCCGCCCCGAGTACCTCGTCCGCCGTCACGGCCGGCGAGACGGACAAGGAGCGCCGCAAGAGGGAGAAGCGCGAGGCCAAGGCGAAGCGCGCGCGCGACGACAGCGCCGACGCCGCTCCGGCCGCCGCCAGCACCGCCGACGCCGACGGCGAGCGCTCGAGCAAGAAGCAGAAGAAGTCGAGCGCTCCTGCGTCCGAGACGCCGTCGACGACGTCGACGCCCGCCGCCGAGCCCGTCGCGAGCACCTCGACCGCCGTCACGACCGGCGCGTCGGCCTCGCCCGCCGAGGTCCAGGCGTTCCTCGAGGAGCACAAGATCTCGTTCGAGCCCGAGACGACGGCGACCGACTACCCGCCCGTCCTGTCGTTCGCGTCGCTCCCGCTCAACGCCGGCGTGCGCAAGGGCCTGAGCGGCTTCACCAAGCCGACGCCGATCCAGAGCGCGTCGTTCCCGCTCATGCTCGGCGGTCGTGACGTGATCGGTATCGCCGAGACTGGGTGCGTCTCTCTCTCTCTCGCAGCTGTCGAGACCGGGTCGGGGGAGCACCATCAACTGACTCTCCTCCTCTCCCTCGCACAGCTCCGGCAAGACGGTCGCGTTCGGCGTTCCCGCCATCGAGCACATCCTGTCGCTCAGCTCGTCGTCGTCGTCGGGCAAGAAGGGCAAGTCGACGGCGCCCGTCTCGGTCCTCGTCGTCGCGCCGACGCGCGAGCTCGCCATGCAGACGCACAACAACCTCGCCCTCATCTCGAACGCCCTGTCGCCCAAGGTCGGCTCGGTGTGCCTGTACGGCGGCGTGCCCAAGCCCGACCAGATCCGCATCCTGCGCAACGAGCGCCCGCGCATCGTCGTCGGCACGCCCGGCCGCCTGCTCGACCTCGCGCGCGAGGGCAACCTCGACCTCGGCAACGTGTCGTGGCTCGTCCTCGACGAGGCCGACCGCATGCTCGACAAGGGGTTCGAGAACGACATCCGCGAGATCATCAAGCTGTGCCTCCCCTCGCCGTCGTCGGCGCTCGGCCCGATCAAGGAGGAGCAGGGCGCGCCCAAGTACCGCCGCACGGCCATGTTCTCGGCGACGTGGCCCATGAGCGTGCGCAAGCTCGCGGCCGACTTCATGACGCAGCCGCTGCGCATCACGGTCGGCAGCGACTCGCTCCAGGCCAACGCGCGCGTCGAGCAGGTCGCCATCGTCGTCGAGGACCAGCGCAAGAAGGAGACGCTGCTCCTCACGCACCTGCGCGACAACGGCTTCTCGCTCAACTCCAACAAGAAGACGGGCGCCCAGGGCAAGGACCGCGAGAAGGTGCTCGTCTTTGCGCTGTACAAGAAGGAGGCGACCCGGCTCCACGAGTTCCTCAAGAACAAGGGCTACGAGGTCGTGTGCATCAACGGCGACATGACGCAGGAGAAGCGCACCAAGTCGCTCGAGGACTTCAAGGAGGGCCGCGCCAACATCCTCGTCGCGACCGGTGCGTCCCGCACGGACCTCGTCCGCCTCTAGCCTCCCTCGCTGACCCTCTCTTCGCCTCGCAGACGTCGCCGCTCGTGGTCTCGACATCCCCAAGGTCGAGCTCGTCATCAATCAGACGTTCCCGCTCACGATCGAGGACGTGCGTCCCCTCCCCTCGTCGTCGTCGCCCTTGCCCTCCTCCTCGACCTCTCAGCTGACCCGCTCCCGCTCTCGCTCCTTCCTCCTCTGCAGTACATCCACCGCATCGGTCGCACGGGTCGCGCAGGCCGCACGGGCAAGTCGATCACGTTCTTCGGCGAGCCGGACAAGGCGCTCGCCGGCCACTTCATCCGCGTCCTGCGCGATTCGAACGCCGTCATCCCGCCCGGCATCGACCAGTGGGGCAGCGCCATTCGCAAGGGTGCGTCTCCATGTACTGAAGTAGGCGTGCGTGCGGCGCGACGACACGAGCTGACCTTGGACTTGACCTTCCCAAACTCGCAGAGACGCACGGCGCGTACGGCGCCTTCTTCCGCAACGACGTCAAGGGCACCGCCAAGAAGATCACCTTCGACTAGGCGTCTGTGCGCCTGTGGCCGTCGAGCGAGCGTCGTCTTGTCGACCGCGACTCGACGCACGGCCCTCTCCCTCCTCTCCTTGTGTCCCCGGCTTGTACTAGACCCTCTCTGTGCCCTGTGTACCCCTGCGCTCGCTCTCGCTCTCGTCTCACCGCCTGCAATGCCTCGTCGTTCGCTATCAGGCACGTCGGCGCACAATCGGCCCACGACACGACGATCGTCTTCGACCTTGCGCTGGGGACGCCCTGAGCCTGCGCGAGAGAGCGCTACTTTAGCGAAGCCAGCGGCAGCGAGCGCATGCGCTTTGCTCAGCCGTCGTCGCACACGGCGACGCAGAGCGGGTCGCACGAGCGGTCGTCCTCTCGCTCGGCGAGGATCCGCAGCAGGGACGGCTCTTCCTCGCTCTCCTCGCTCTCGCGGCTCGAGGGCAAAAAGTTTGACCCGCATCACGGCGAGAAGATGAGCATGGGCATGGTGCTCCGCCTTCGGAGTCGAGACACGGCCATGTCTCGCGCACGGCGCTGATATCGTCGAGCGGGTGCTGCGGATCCGTGAGCGAGCGGAGCGAGAGAGGGTCGTGCTTGGCGCGAGTGCGAGCTAGGCGTTGCGCTACTCGTACATGGCAGCGCTAGCATGAGAACGTAGAGCTGCGTCGCCGGCAGAGCAAGCGAACGACGCAGCCGAACGGCTTCGAGAAGAGTGGCCGACGGAAGCGAGGGAGGGCGGGGCGGCCGAGAGAGGCAAGCGAGCGCGCGGCGAGGGGGCCCTGCGCCGCCGAGAGTGGAGGTGTGGGAGCGCGCGTGCGAGGTGAGAGAGAGGGGAGGGGAGGAGGAGGGGGAGGAGAGGAGGAGAGGGAGGGGGAGGGAGGGAGGGGGAGGCTACGACGGGGGCGAGCTACTTGACGAAGGGAACGACGCTACGGCCGAGGGCAAGCACAGGCGGAAAGCGGCGACGAAGGCCGCGCCGCGCGCGACGCCGACCAGTCGCCCTGCTCCCGGCTCGCCTCCCTCTCCACCTTCTGGCTCGAGCCTCGCCTGCGCACCAGCTCTGTTCCCGCACGCGCCATGGCCTACGCCAGCACCAGCGCACAACCTCACCAGTGCGTCCCCTCGCCCCCCGTCGCTCGCCGTTGCCCAGCCTCCCCCCCTCCTCCACCGACGTCGCTATCTCTCCCCGGCCAACACCGACAATACCGCCCCTCGACGCGCTGCCGAGCTCGTCGAGACCGAGCCACCTGCAGCATCGTGCTGACCTGGCCCTCTGCCCCTCCCCTCGTCCGCGTCGCGCAGCCAAACAGCGGCCGTCCCCGTCCCGCTTGCAATCGGGCAGCAGCACGGCAGCCACTCTGGGCCGCACAGCCAGCCTGGGTCGCTCCCGCCGGGTGCACACCCGTCCTCGGCGACGAGCATCTCGTTCGAGAGCGTCCTCACCGACGAGGAGGAGAAGCTGAGCGACTACGAGCCGGGCGGGTACCACCCGGTGCGCGTCGGCGATGTGTACGGGCCCAAGGACCGCTACGTGGTCGTGCGCAAGCTCGGCTGGGGCCACTTCTCGACCGTCTGGTGCGTCGAGCCGTCCCTCGTTCCCCCTCGACCCGCCCCTCGCCCCTCCCCCTTGCCCCGACGAGGCCGCTGTTTCCCGCGCTCCCTCCTTCGGCCGCTCCACTCGGGCCGACCTGCTGACGCCTCGTCTTCTCCTTGCGCAGGCTAGCACGCGATACTACGTGAGTCTCGAGCTCGCCCCGGTCGTGCGGCAGGAGGACTCGGGCTCGGGCCCTCAGACGGAGGACGGTCCGCGTCCGAGGCGTCCTCGTCCGCCCCGCCAAGCACTCCCTGCGTGCACACGCACAGCGAGCTGACCTTGCACACTACTGCGCTCGCAGCGTCAACAAGCACGTCGCGCTCAAGGTGGTCAAGTCGGCGACGCACTACACCGAGACGGCCCTCGACGAGATCAAGCTTCTGCAGCGCGTCGTCGAGTGCAACCCGGCGCACCCGGGCCGACGACACGTCGTCTCTCTCCTCGACCACTTTACGCACCGCGGGCCCAACGGCACGCACGTCTGCATGGTGTTCGAGGTCCTCGGCGAGAACCTGCTCGGCCTCATCAAGCGGTACCACCACCGCGGCGTGCCCGACCACATCTGCAAGCAGATCGCCAAGCAGGTCCTCCTCGGCCTCGACTACATCCACCGCGAGTGCGGCATCATCCACACGGACCTCAAGCCCGAGAACGTCCTGATCTGCATCGACGACGTCGAGGCCGTCGTGCGCGCCGAGCTCGAGACGTCGCCCGCCGCCGTCCCGACCAAGATGATTGGCGTCCCGCCCTCGCAGCCTCGCGGCGGCGCCCAGACGCCGCGCGCCGAGACCGTCTTCATCACGGGCTCGCAGCCGCTCCCCTCGCCGTCGAGCAGCTACGGCACGAGCCCCGTCATCGAGAAGCTCGCGTTCCAGATGAGCAAGATCTCGGACTCGGGCGGCACGGGCTCGTACGTCGGGAGCGTCAAGAAGCAGGGCATGAGCGCGACGACGCCCGACGACGTCGGCGAGCAGATGGCCGGCGTCCAGCTCGCCGATATTGGCGCCAAGACGACGGCGCCGGCAACGGCACCGGCCAAGGGCCCGTCGCTCCTCTCGCAGCAGGCGGCGGCAGCGGCGCAGTCGGGCTCGAGCGGCGGCAGCGCGTCCCTCCCCACACCCTCCTCGTCGTCCGAGCCGGCCTCGACCTCGTCCTCCTCCGCCCACCCTCAGCAGCAGCAGCAGCCCAACAACGACTCGGACGTCACGATGCGCTCCCCTCCTCCCGAAGAAGCCTCTCCGCCGCACGCCCTCCCGCGCGACCCGCTCCAGCCCGCCATCGTCGCCGGCGACCCCAACACGCTCCCGCCGCTCGCGCCGTACGACCCCTCGACGCTCGAGCGCATCACGGTCAAGATCGCCGACCTCGGCAACGCGAGCTGGACCGACCTGCACTTTACCAACGACATCCAGACGCGCCAGTACCGCTCGCCCGAGGCCATCCTCGGCGCAAAGTGGGGGACGGCGGTCGACATCTGGAGCGCGTCGGCCATGGTGCGTCGTCTCTCTTGCTCTCCCTCGACGAGCTGCGCGTGGAGGAGCGCTTAACGAGCTCGAGACGCTGACCCTCGCCTTCTCCTCCTTCCCACCCTCGCCCTCTTCTCTTCCCCCGCCCTCGCTCGCTCTCCTCTCGCAGTTCTTCGAGCTCTTGACGGGCGACTACCTGTTCGACCCGCACCCGGGCACGCGGTACAACAAGGACGACGACCACATCGCCCAGATCATCGAGCTCCTCGGGCCGTTCCCGCGCTCGATCGCGCTCAGCGGCAAGTTCAGCGCAGAGATCTTTACTCGGAAAGGTGCGTCTCGCTCTTCTACCCCTCTCTGAGCGGTCGGCTGCGCTAGTCGGCGGGCCGCTCTCGTAGTAGTGGGCCGACGGACTGACGCTCGAGCCTCTTCCTCTCGCAGGCGAGCTCAAGCACATCCACAAGCTCAAGTTCTGGCCGATGCACTCGGTGCTGCAGGACAAGTACCTCATCACCGAGGCCGAGGCCAAGCACCTCGAGTCGTTCCTGCAGCCCATGCTCAACCTCAACCCGGACAAGCGCGCGACGGCGCGCGACATGCTCGACCACGACTGGCTCCAGGGCGTCGTCGTCCAGGGCGAGATCGAGGCGCACCTGCTCGAGAGCGGCGAGGGCATCGACGACCGACAGAAGCGCGTCGAGGAGGGCAAGCAGATCGCGAGGGGCATCCGGGGGATGAACACGGAGAGCCCGGCCGTCATGAACGGTGCGTCTTCTCCTCCTCTTCTCGCTCGGTCCCTTACACGCTCTCGACGCCCTCCTCGACGCCTCGACTGACTCGTCGCCTCGCCTTACGCAGCCGCCACCGTCGACCCGCAGCTCGTCCACGCCCTGCGACCCATCGACGCCAACCTCAACGTCCACCACACGGACCCGCCACCGCCGCCGTCGACGTCGTCGCTCCACCCGCAGAACCGGCGCTGAGCGTCGTCCTCGCCGTCCTCGCCCGCCGCAACTCGTACCTCTCGTCGCCCCGCCTTAGACTTTCTCGCCTCGCCTACTCTATTCCTCCTCGCCCTTCTTCAGCCTCGCGCTCCTCTACTTCGACCTCGACCTTCTCCTCCACTACCTAATCCTTGACGCTCTCGTTCACCCTCATCCTCGGATCGGTGCCGTTCCTCGCCTTCCCTCCTCCTCTCCTCCTCTTCTCCTCCTCGACCCAAGCCTGCACCCTGTCGTACAACATGTCGTCCCCCTCCCTCTCCTCGCTCTTCTCTACCTTTCGTCATCCCCCTCGAATCGAGACTGGCGCCGCATCGTCGCAGCACGCACCTTCCCCTCCCTCATCATGTTCCTCCTCCTCACGCAGCCGCAACGCAGTGCGAGCGGCTGTCTGTCCCTCGCTCGCCCTCCTCCATCCTCTCACTTTGCCCTTTCCCCTCGGTTTCTCTCACTTTCTGCGTGCCGTGCTGTCGTTTTTGCCGTCGTCGTCGTCGTCGTAGCTGTCGTCGTGGGAGGAGCCTGTGCGGAGGAGGCAATAGACTGTCCTGTCTCTCCATCTCTGCTTGGTCGTTGTCACTGAGAGCGAGAGAGCGAGAAGCGCACGAGCGAGCGAGAGGAAGAGGCCCGCCGTTTACGACGAGGAAGAGGCTCGTGCGCTCGAGCCTCTCGCTCTCGCTCCTGCTGCCCTCTGCTAGTCGACGGCGCTGGACGAGGGAGGGCAAAGCACGTGCATAAAAGCTACAGACGCGACACGGTAACGACAATGAGGTCACGGCGCGAAGGGGGAGAGGGCGGGAGAGAGGAAGCCGGGGAGTGTCTACGAGGATGACGATGAGAAGGGGGAGAAGGTGATGCGGGTATCGCGCGATGAGGGGTAGGACATGCAGGGACGGTACGGTAGGAGGGTTGCGAACGAGGGCAAAGCGTGCGAGAGAGAGAGAGAGAGAGGAACAGGCGCAGGAAGGAGGAGAGGGCTCCAGAGGAGGAGGGAGGAAAGACGGCGCGCGCGCGCTCAGCCGCGGTAGTACACGCCGGGAACGCCCGCATTCGAGTATGCCGAGTAGTACCCGGCGTACATCGGCGCGAGCGCACCCTGCTGCGGCTGCGGCTGGACCTGGTGCTGGTGCGCGTGCACGGACCCCTGCGGCTGCTGCGCCCAGCCGAACCCATGCTGCGCGAGCGCGTGCGCATGCGGGTGCGCAGGCACGTGCGGCACCGGCTGCGCCGAGTAGTACGGCGCGCCGAGGCCGCTCGGCACCGTCGTGGGCGAGTAGGCCTGCGCGCCGCCGCCGGGCGTCGACGTCAGGTCGAGCGGGCTCATGCCGCCGCCGCCGTTGCCGGGCGCGCTTCCTGCGCCGCGCCCGCTGTACCCGCCGCTGCTCGTGCGCCGGTGGCTGCCGTGTCGGTGTCCGTGAGGGCGCGGCGGCGGCATGGCGGCCGACTGCGAGGTCGACGCCGACATGAGCGGCGCGGCGAGCGCGCCGCCGTAGTAGGCGTGCGGCGGCGTCGACAGCGGGTGCTGCTGCTGCAGCTGCTGCTGCGGGTAGTGCTGCTGCTGGTGCTGCATCGCGAACGAGTCGAACGGCGGTGGGGCGCTCGGCGAGGTCGTGGCCGAGAAGGGGACCGTGCGCAGCGTCGGCGGCTGGTGCGCGAGGGCGACGGGAGCAAAGCCCGGCACAGGGTAGTAGTACTGCGGCTGGACGAGAGGCCACGCTGCCGTCGGCGGCGGGAGCGTCTGGCGCAGGTGCCCGAGCCCGTGCCCAGCCGCGAGCGAGTAGTAGTCGAGCGTGGCGGTCCCTTGGCGCAGGCGGCGGCGCGTGTCGGGCTCGTACCGCGGCGAGAAGGCGTCCGAGAGGGTCGAGAAGCCGGCGGGCGACGTCTGCTGCGGCTCGGGAAAGTAGAAGGGCGCGGGAGGAGGGTGGCCCGAGATGCCCGACGACGACGACGACGGGCGCGAGGCGTGCGGCGACGACGACACCGAGAAGGAGATAGGCGTGACGTGGTGCGCAGGGTGGAGGTAGAACGGCGTCGGCGCGGGCGCAAAGTGCGCGAAGGGCTGCTGCTGCTGATGCTGTTGCGCGCCGGGCGTCGCTGCTGACGGCGCGGCGGGCCCTGCGCTGTACGAGCGCACCATGTCGGGCACCTGCTGAACCGCATGGATGTGCTGCGGCAGTGCTGCTGCGATGTACGGCTGCGCCGGCGGCTCGTGCGCAAAGGCCTCGTCGCCGCTGCGCTTGACGCCGAGCACGGCCGAGGGCGCGCTCGCGCGCATGCCCGAGTTGCGCCGGTAGAAGGCGATGGTCGTCGGCGACACCTCGAGCGGGTTGCGGTGCTCGGTCGAGGGCGCGGGGAGGCCGTACTGCGGGAGCGGGGCCGACGAGGCCGGGTGCGCTTTGGGCGGCGCCGAGGCGACGCCGAGCTGGTACGACGCGAACGCGCTCGTCGGCGTCGTGTTGGCCGACGCCGTGTAGCCGGGCCTCGCGAGCGGGTACCGCACAGCGGGCGCGACCGAGATGGGCGGCAGGCTGAGCACCGACGGCGAAGCGCGAGGAGCATCGCCCTCGAGCCCGATGCCGAGCCCGTGCAGGTCGCCCTGCCTCGCCCGCCCGCGCTCGCGCGCTCGCACGCTCGACGATGACCTGCGCGCCGCCTTGTCGAGGCTGCCGGGCCCTGCTCCTCCGAGCCGACCGAGCCGCGCTTTGCGAGCGGCGACGTGGCCGTCGAGCAGCTTGCGCCACGCCTCAAAGTCGCGGCCCGTGACGTGCAGCGACCAGTTGAGGCCACGCAGGAACTCGGCTTCGCCGGCGACGAGCGGTTTCTGCGAGCGCAAAGAGAACGAGGTGAGCGAGGGAGCTCATTCTGCGAGAGCTGAGGAGAGGGAGACGGACCAGCTCGAGTGACGAAACCTGCGACCAGGTCTGGGCGGTGTAGGCTGCAACGGCGGGCAAGGACGAGGCGTCAGGTCTGAACACGTGGCGCGAGGGAGAGAGGGTCGACGACGCACTGTTGTCGTCGAGGATCTTGTTGGCGAGCATGAGGCCGGTGACGGCGAGGCGGTACTCGGACCCGGGTGCACCGTTGATCGGGTTGCGCTGCTTGAGGCGCGAGATGAAGAGGAGGGCGAGGATGACGACCGACTCGGAGACTTGCGCTGCGAGACGAGGAGGGAGGAGGAGGGTCAGCTCGCTCGGCTCGGCGCCGCCCGCGCAGGACAGGGAGAAGGAGGGAGCGCACTGGTTGCGAGGACCTCCTGGCAGAAGCGCACGAAGCGGTCGGTCGGCCTGACCTGGCCTCGGTCGACGACCATCGTCTCCGGGCTCCCGCCGCCGCCTCCTCCCGCTCCCGGGCTCGGCGCGAACCACAGCCATGCGACCATCTCGGCGGCGAACAGGGCGAGTGCCGACACGGACGACAAGGGCGGGCTTGGGGGTGAGGGCGGCGCAGCGTGAACTGCGAGCGGAGGGACGGCGGCGGGGAGGTGGTCGTCGTGGACACGCCGGCGCTTGTGCTGGCGCGAGTCGGGCGACATGGCGGGCGAGGGGAGAGGGAAAGGGTGCGGGCACGCGCAAGCGGCCATGCCCGGAGGCGGTGACGAGGGCGACGCGGCGGCTGCGAGAGGGTTGGCTCCTCCGGGAGAGGAGGGCGAGGGGCGACGACCGTCCGTGTGCGTCGCCGCGGACTTTGGCGAGCTCCGGTCCGTCACTCCTGGCTGTCGGTGACGGGGACCGAGTGCCTCGCCCTGGTGCCACGCGGGCGAGAGAGCGAGGGCGAGCGTGCGGCGGAGGTCGGCGAGAAGAGGAGGAGCTCGCGCGCGCGGCGGCGGCGGAAGGTCGGTGGACAAGTGGGACGGGGGCGATCGAGCCCGGGTGTGCGCCGACAAAGAAGCGCGGGGTAACGTGCGGCCCAGAGCCGTGGGACGCGGAGCTCTTTGCCTCGAGTCGGCGGGGACGAGTGCGCGGCGGCGGCGAGGTTGCTGCTCGCGGCGGCGGAGGACGAGCCGGGCTCGCGCGCGCGCAGAGGGCTGGTGCGCGCTGCGAGCGGGCCAAGCTCTGCCTTGCCCTTGCGCGGCGACCGAAGCCGGACGATTGAGCTGCGCGAGATGAGAGGCCTCCGCTCGCCCGCTCGCCGACGCCTCGGCGACGGCTCTCACGCGCTCGCAGCATCGCATCCACCTTCCGGTGTGCGCTTGTGTGCTCACTCGCTCTCTCTTGAGCTTAGCGCGAGACCTCCCCCCCTCCCTCACCGAGCCTTTTCTTGCTCGACACGCGACGGCCTCGTGCCCACGCCTCCTCCCCTCGACGTCGCTGCCCTGACCCTCTCGAGCCTCGCTCGCTCGGAAAGGGGGCGTCGACGCCTCGCTTCGACCTGTGCGCGAGCGTGCCCATCCAGGGGAGGAGCCGCCTCGTCCGATTGCTCTCGCCGGGAACCCTGCGTGCTCCGCTCGCCCAATCCAGCTCTCCACGCACTCCCCGCTCGTGCGACTGGTGGCAGCGTGCGCGCTCGATCCTCCCGCACTCGGTCGCAGCTGCTTGCTCCGGCGACGCTTTGTGTGAGCGGGCTTCTCAAGAAAGAGAGGCTCGAGCGTCGACGTCGAGAGAGCTCGCAGATGCGCATCGACGCAGCTCGCTCGCGGGTCGGCCAGCTCTTCTTCGTACCGCAGCGCGAGACGAGGGAAGGGAAAGAGGCCCGAACGTCGGCGGCGAGCGAGTGCGAGTGCGCGTGGGCAAGGCGTGTCTGAGGGGGTTCCGAGACGCCCGCACTCGACGGGCCGCATCGGTTCACTTTATCGCGAGGGCTGTGGCGCATGCAAGAAGACATTGTGAGCGGCCTCGGTGTCGTTGGTGAAGGGCGAGGGCGAGGTAACTTAGCAACGCAACGAGGCCGCAGCGGATTTCCCGCCGGGATTGGTCCCTCTCCTCCCTGCGAGCGCGTACGCACCTGCTTCGGTGAGCAACGGCTTCTAGCGCGGACGCACCCGAGGCTCTCGGTCAGTGCGTCAGAGCAGCTGCGGTGCCTCGTCTCGTCGACGTCGCTCGCACTTCGAGCAGGAAAGGGAGAACCAGCTTTGGTCGTGTGGGTACGGTCGCGCTCCTGGTCACCCCTGGACCTCATTTGCAAGCCAAAGAGCGGGCGAGCTGCGCTCTTCGAGAACGAGGCGCGAAGACGATGTCTCGCCGAGTCGCCGCTCGCACCCCCTGGGAGAGGTCAATCTCGCTGACGCACCGAGAAGCTGCTCGTCGAGCAGGTGCTGGCGGGACGGGTTTGTGACGAGCACCTCACGGAGCGTACGTTGGTGAAGCTTCTGCACGGTCTGGAAAGCGAGGAGCGCGCGTCGCTCGGACCTCGTCGAAGCTGGCTTCTCTCGTCCGGGCCCGAATCGCTGCCGGACCCGCTCAGCTGCCGCTTCCATTCAGCGCATTGCTTCGCTTCATCCGCATGGGCGCAGACCAGCAGTTGAGGATGCGCATGCTGCTCGGCCACGTCGAGCCGACAAAGGCGGCGAGGCGGCAACTTCGCCGCGCGCGTCGCGGTTGACATTGGTCGGCCCGGGCACTTCGTCCTCGGCTCCGTCCGAGCGAGTTGGAGCCTCAGCTCTTCGCGCACGGTGCCCACCTGCATAGCACGAGAGAGCGAAGCCCGTCGAGCAGCCCGCGAGGTGTTGGTGAGGAAGACGAGGTCGAGGCGGACGCGCGGGGACCTGGCCGGCGGCGTTTTGACCTCGCGCGCAGCTCACGGCGCACGGACCGGTCGGCACGCGGGCCGGCGAGTTCATCTCGACGAGCTGCGCAGCTCGTACGCGTCGCTCGAGCGAGCGAGTGGACAGCTTCTCGCAGGGCGAGTGCTCCAGATTTGTCGCGCTCGCGGGAGCGACAGTGGGAGAAGCTTGGTCGAGGGGCGCCGCCAGCTGCGTACACGCTCGCTCGCTCGCCCGGCGCTCTCTCTCGCTTGGCAGTCGTCCGTGCGCTCGCTCACGGCGGTCAAGGTTCTGCTCGCCAGCAGTGTGTAGTGCAGATCCTTTCGCCCAGCGAGCTCACACGTGAAGGCGTGGGCGACGCGGCACAGTCGGGCGAGACGAACTCGTTGGAGGAGGTCCGTGATCACGGGCTCGAGGGCAAGCAGCGTGGCTCCTTACGCCCGCTCTCGCACGAGCTGGCTGTGCATTCGTCAGCCGACCCTGGCCATGTCGATCCCGAGCCCTTTCCGCAACCTTGCCTCTCGCCGAACTTCTCCAAGCGCGGCAATCCCTCTCGCTCTCTCCGCCCGAGCGAAAAAGCTTCCTCGGTCGCTCGCAGTTTCCGCTTGAGCGTGTGTAGATCCCCTGTGCCACGGCCGAGCTCCGATTGCAGAATGCAACGAGCTCGCAGGAAGCTCTTGGCGCACGAGCGCTGTGCAGCGGCGGTGCACCTCGCGGCGCCGCCGCTTGCTCACTCCGTCGCTGCAGTGTCTGCGCCCTTTCCGGGAGCTATCTTCAGCGGGCCTCCTGACCTGGCCGAGATAGCACCGACGGCCGAGCTTCGAGGACGCAGCGGGAGCTGGCCTTCTCAAGTCGACCCTCTCGATGCTGGCGGGCCGAGCCGAGGTCGTTGAGGCCCGTGCATGCTCATCAGCAGCTCCCACGGTCGGGCAGCGAGCCTGATCGCTCCTCCCGGACGACGTAAGTACGGCCGAGCGCACGGATCCGCTCCGGAGACCGGCGAGCAATTAAGCAGCGAGCGGTCCGCAGAGGCAAGCGGCTTGACCGGCAGATCGTCGTCCGACGCCGCTGCCATCCGCTTGGTGGAAGGGGACGCACGGGCTGCGAGGCCGGGCGCGAGCGGCGAGAGAAGCGAGCGAGGAGCGTGAGCCGGTGAGCGTGAGCAGAGAAGGGGCTCGAGCCCCCTGCGAGCATGCTGGCAGGGTACCGCTCGCTCGGGACGACCGCGTCGTGCGACGTATGCCGCAAAAGGCGGGGGGAGAGCGGAGGAGGATCTGCACCGACGACGACCGACACCGAGTCGCGCGCGCAACTTAAAAAGACGCGGTTTTGCGGGCTCCCAAATTCGAGGCACACTGGCGGCGCGCACGATGCTCAGGTCGCCAGGCGAGCCAGGCGTGTCCTGCGCCTCGTCGGTGGGCTTCGTCGCTCCCTTGCCGCCGACCTGGGTAATCTGCGTCGACACGGCCGCGCCCGTCCGTCGTCCGTCTCGAAGGCAAGGCACGAGCGGTAGCTGTGCGCCGACGTCAGCGAAGACCGTCGGCGAGCTTCCTCTGGTCATCTGGACGAGTGAGCGAAGAGCCGAGGTCCGGGCGGTGGGCGGCCACTTCCTCTTGCCAATCCACGAGCGCAGCGCCGAAAGCTTGTGTGCGTGCTGCACACCCGGACGAGAGATGCGTCACAGCCGACGCTAAGGACATGACCTGGAGGCGGTCGAGCTGGCCATGGCTGGCAAGCGAGGTGGGACGCGGGCTCACGGCGAGAGTGCGCATACTTAGAGCCGTTCCTGGAAGAGGCGCGAGCGTTTCCTTCAGGTACCAGGCCGGAAAACAAGGGGGGAGCCGGTGCCGCACGAGCGGGGAAAGTTCAAGGGCCGCTCGCACGCAAATCAGCCCTTCCTCCTCCTGCCATCCCCGAGGCCGCCGCCGTGCGCCGCCGCTCGCCTCTGCTCCCACAGCGCTGCCCCTCGCGGTCCGCACCACCTCGCACCGGCCCCGTTCACCGGCCCTCTGCGCCGCCTCGTCGCACCGCACAGAGCGAGCGCTAGCGCCCCCCGGCCCCCACGTCGCTCGACACGGACCCCCTTGCGACTCTCCCCCTCCTCGTCGCCGTCCCAAATTGCCGTCGCCGCGCACGCCTTCGAGGGCCGGTCTAGGTTCGAGCTCTCGTTCGCCTTCGACTCGACCATCGCGTCGGCGCACCCAAGTTGCGCCCGAGCGGCTGCTCCTGCGGCATCGCCCCGCTCCACCTCGCGAGATCGGTTCCTGCGCCTCGTTCATCCGCATAGAGACTCTCGCCGACAGCTAGCCGTGTGCGTACTGCATGCAAGCTTCTCCTCTCGTACCGAAAACTGACCTTTAGCTCCCGGGAACAGCTCGACTTGTCGTTCCGCCTCCGCCTCCTCCTCCCCTCCCCGCTCTCGCACGCCCATCTCTCGCGAATCCCGCCCTCGGTCATCTCGGCGACGATTAGGACGACCTGTCGAAGCCGCTCGCGTTCGCCGGATCGCCCATCGCCATGTCGAACGACGCGCACGACGCGCCGACGCCCTCTTCTTCGGCCGCAGCACGGCCACCCACCGTCTCGACAGCCTCGCACGGCGACTCGACCGAGTCGAGCGTCGCGCACGAGCACGACGACGACTTTGACCGCGACGAGCTCGAGGACGAGGCCGAGGACGCGGCGTCGAGCGAGGGCCGAGCGAGGACGCCCGAGGTCGATGCCGCTCCTGCTCTATCGGCGATGGACTCGGTCTCGGCTGCTGCAGGCGAGGCGGCTCGCAAAGCCGTCTTCCCGAACGGCGGCAAGACGCAGGCGGCGTTCGTGCACAAGTGCGTCGAGTCGAGCGTCCTCCCCCTCCCGAGCACCATGCTGACCTCTCGTCCCCATTCTGCAGGGTCTGGTCGTGAGTCTCGGCGTCCCGTAGCCTGCTGCTGAGCTCATCAAGCTGACGTACGCATCTCGCAGGATGGTCGACACGCCGGCGCTGCAGAACCTCATCTCGTGGTCGGCCGACGGCAAGAGCTTCCTCGTCTTCTCGCCTGAGGAGTTTGCGCGCACCGTCTTGCCGCAGTTCTTCAAGCACTCGAACTTTGCGTCGTTCCTGCGGCAGCTCAACTTCTACAGCTGGTCCAAGGGTGCGTCGGCGAGTTCTGGTTCCCCCCTCCCTCTCGTTCCGGCGCTGACCGACCTCCCCGCTCGCGCAGTCAACGACGTCCTCGGCTCGAATCAGCCGACGCTCAAGCCCGATGGCACCCCTGTGCAAGCCTGGGAGTTCCGCAACCCTAACTTTCAGCGTGGCCGGCCCGATCTCCTCGCGCGCATCAAGCGCAAGACGGCGAGGTCAAACGCGGCGGCGCAGGCCTCGCCGGCGCCGCCTCGTCGACGGTCGTCCGTCTCGGCGCTGTCGTCTTTGCGAGCGTCGCGACGAGACCTCGGACTCGGCGCGGCGAGCGACGCAGGGCAGTCGGTCGAGGAGCGAGACGGAGAAGGGTCGACGAGCTCGCTCGCGACGGCCGGCGGCGCACCATCCGGCCCGCCTACGCCTCGTCCGCCACCTCGAGACGACTATGCTGCGCCCTCGAAGCGCATCAACGCCGGCCTCGCCGACTTTGCGCCGTTCGCCGGCGAGGCGTCGACCTCGCAGGTCCGAGCGAAGGACGAGAACGGCGGTGCGCGCCCCTCCTCCTCTACGGCCCTCATTACTCCTGCACAGGGCAGCGCTGACGACGACCTCGCAGCAGATGCTCGGCCTCCTTCTGGGCACGTCTCGCCGACCTACGCCCGCCACCCTCCTCCGCCGCCGATCCAGCCGACCTCCTACGTCGTCCCGCACCAGTACTCGCCCGGCACTCGCACCTACCCGCTCCCACCTTCCTCCCTGCCGCCGGGCTACCGATACCCATACGCCGAGGAGCCGCTCGCTCGTCAGGTCGCCACGCTCGAGGGCCAGGTCCGCAGCTTGAGCGACGCCCTGCACTACTCGCAGCAGGAGTTCGTCGGCATGCGCAACGTGTCGCACAGCGTGCTGCAGATGATGCTCGGCATCGTCGCTCGACTCGACCCCGAGGGACAGCACAGCGAGGAGGGTGAGTCGGCCGAGCTGATCGAGGGGTCCGAGCGAGCGTCGAGCTGACTTTCCCTTCCTCGCCTCTCTCGCAGTCCAAGCCGCTTCCGCAGCTCTCGCCAAGCTCCATCCCGACGTCGCACCGCCTCAGCCATACCCGAACCCTTTCGCCTACGCGACCGGCCTCGCCTGGCCCACGAGCCACGCCTTCCCCTCGCCTCGCCCATCCACCGCCCAGTCGCAGTTCTACTACAACCGCATCCCCGCCGCCGAGTCGTACACTCGCTCGTCGCGCTCCGACTCTCGCCCCGACCACCTGGCCGCCGCCCAGCTCGCGAGCCGACCCGGGACCGGCGCCGACATCCGCAGCAGCATCAGCACCCTCCCTTCTCCTCGTCCTCCATCCTCATCGGCGGCGTACGAGTCGACTCGGCCTGCATCGTCGGCGCTCGGGCCGGCGCCGCCGGCGTCTCGACCTCGCAGCGCCGGACCGCCGCTGAGCGGGTCGTACTCGAGCTGGCCGGCGCAGCGCCCCGACTGCCACCTCGGCCACGGCGCGATGGCACCGTACGGCTCGGCGACTGGTGCAGGGCCTGAGCCGGACGTCGTCAAGGCGGCGCCAACGACGACGCTCCCGCCGCTGTCGTCCCTCCTCAACCCGTCGAGCGGGCCTGCGCCGCCGCACTCGTTCGGCGAGGACGAGCGAGGGATCGACGCGTTCGACGATGCAGACGAGCGTGCGCGCAAAAAGCAGCGCCAGCAGCGATGAGCGTGCGCCGCTCGAGCCTCTGTCGTCGTCGGGAGGAGATGGCCCTCTCGAGCGCTCCTCCTCTCTCTCTTCTCGCATCGCCGTCCTCTATCCGCCTTCCTCCTCGTTCTAGCAGTCCTTCTTTGTAGTCTTCGCAGTTCAACAGGCCAACACACCCCTCTCTGTCCCCCCTCGTCGGCGTTCATCCGCAGAGCCCTCTCTCCCCTCCCGCCACCCCACCTCGCAGCATTCCGCATCTCGCAAAGATACCTGTCCTGTCTCATAGACGTGCTCTCATCGGTCAAGCGAGGCGCGACCCGCAGCTGTACCTCTTCTCGTCCCCTTTGACCTGGGCCCCTGCCCACCTACCCGCTCGGACCGCAATCGAAACCCTGGCTCCCCCGCGCGGTCCCAAAGCGAGAGCTCGAGAGCGGCAGGTCCACGACGAGCTCGCGGCGAGCAGGTACGGGCCGACGGCGGACGAGACGCAGGAGAAGCACGGGCAGGGACGACTCGACGATGCAAAGCGACGACGCCGAGGTACACAAGTACGACAAAGAAACCGCGCGCAGCGAGCTCGAGGGCTGCACACGGGCACGACAAGCTGACAAGACGCCGCAGAGCGCGCCGCCTCGGCGCTCCTGAGAGAGTGGGAGCGCCTCCTCCTCCTCCGAACGCCGAACCCTCTCCTCCTCCGTCCCTCGCTCGCCGCCGTCCTCCACCGACCGCACCGACCGCCACAACCCTGCACGACTAACCGCTGCCCGTCAGCCTTCTCCTCTTGGTCTCGCGCTCGTCCTCCCTGGCCCTCTCCCTGCGCCTCCTCGCCGCCTCGTCGGGCTCCTCCAGCTCCCCGATCCTCAGCCCGCCCGCGCCCGCAAGCGCTCGACGCGCCGCAGCACCAGTACCGCCACCGCCGCCAGGGTACGGCGCGAACCGCACGCCGTCGCCGCCGGCGCCGGCGCCGCGAGGGTAGGCGGGCCCAGCTGCGGCGGGCCCGGCGTTGCGGTCCTGCGGCTGCTGCGCAAAGTGGACGTTCTTGCGCGGCGAGTGCTCGCGCTTGACCTTGGCGGGTGCGGGTGGCGGGTGCGGGTGGTGCGCTCGAGGTGCAGGAGGAGGGACCGGCGGCGGTTGCCAGGCGCGGTTGACGAGGAAGCGGCCGGCTGGTGGCGGCGGCGGGGCGGCGGCGGCGGCTGGGGCGCGACGAAGAGGAGCGGCTGGAGGCGGTGCTGGGGCGGCGGCGTGCGCTCGAGGTGGAGGAGGCGGCTGTGCCGGCCAGTCGCGGCGGACGAGGTTCTGCGCCGCCTGCACGGCGTGGGCGTGGGCGTCGAAGGCCGCGGCGCGCGCCCCGTCGATCCTGGCACGTATCTCGTCGAGGTAGACGCGCGCAGGGTCGGCTGGACGTGGTTGAGGGGCAGGAGCGGGCAGTTGAGGCGCGGGCGGAGGAGGTAGTCGAGCCGCCTCCGCCAGCTCGACGGCGGCGGGCGGCGCTGCTGCTGCTGCTGCCGCGCGGGCCCACGGGTTGTCGTACCTCGGCGGCGGGAGGTGCGCGATCTTGCGCGGCGGCGGCGGCGGGACGTCCATCGCGAGCTTGGCGAGGTCGTCCGCCTTGAGGGCGGGATTGGCCGCGCGCGCCGCGGCTTCTGCGGCAATGCGAGCCGCTTCGACCTCTGCAGGATGCGGCAACCGAAGAGAGAGGTCAGATCTGCATGCGGAAGAGGCACGGGTGCCGACAAGGTTTGAGGAGAGCGACAGGGCGTGGGGGACGGGCGTCCGCCGGAACGCGCTCGGCGGCGCGAGCGGCCTGCTGCGCTCGACGGCGACAAGCACCGCCCGAGGCAGAGCATGATGGAGAGAGGATAGAGGAGCATGGAGAGGGAGGACGAGGGAGGGAGAGACGCACCCTCGTAGTTGCGCTTGTCCGTGTCGTCCCACAGCGCGCACGTCGCGCCCGCCTCGACGACGAGGCCCGCCGGCAGGTTGGTGCCCGGGTTGGCAAAGTGCTGGTAGCCCGTGATCTGCAGACGTCGCCGGCGTCAGTCAAAGGCGGTTGACAGGGGCAAGCGGAGGTACGAGAGGGCGGTTTGAGAAGGTTGAGCAGGTGACGAGGAGAGGTAGGGCAGGCGGCACGCACGATCTTGCCGCAGCTGTAGCGGGACTAGCTCGTCAGTAAGTGTACATGCGGCAGGGGACGCGAGGGACGGCGCGAGAGGGCCGACACCGAGTGCCGGTCCACGACTCGAGGAAGGCCGAGGGGCGAGAGCGCGACGCACATATAGCACGACAAGGTTCTGCACGCCGAGCACACGATCTTGTTGCAAGTTCCACTCTCCTTCACGTAGGGCTCGCCGCAGCCGGGCGCCGGGCAGCGGCGGATGAGGGCGGCCGACATGGCCTCCTCGACGGCGTGGAACTTGCTCAGGCGCGCGTCGTCGGACGCCTCGGCGCAGGTTGCGGGCAGGTGGTCTTTCTGCAAGTGGGTCGACGTAGAGAGAGAGGAGGGAGGGGGGGAGTCAGCTGCCGAGCGAGGCCGCAGAGGAGGTGAGGGCGGCGATGACGCACCTTCTTGCACTCGCGGCACGAGACGACCTCGCAGTCCTCGCGCTGGCACCTGAACAAGCGCTCGTCGGGGTTCTCGATGATCATGGCGAACGGGCAGAACCTGTGGAACCGGACCGCCCGAGTCAGCCCTCCTGCTCGAGGACGAGGTCCGTGCGCGGGTCGAAGCGCGAGCGAGCGAAAGAGGGACGCACGGACACTTCTCGAGGCCCTCGAGGGCCGCCTCGTCGACCTCCTTCTCCTGCTTGATGCGGTGCAGCGCCGAGATCGACTTGCGCGACAGGAAGACCGGGTACTCGCGCTCGAGGAACTTGGCCGAGCAGCCCGAGGTCGACATGCACGGGAGGACCTGTTGCGCGAGGAGCACGAGGGCGACGTCAGCTTCTGCGCGAGGAGGAGAGAGAGGAGGAAGAGGGCGAGGGGCGCACGTATTTGCGCATGCCGATCTGCGAGTCGGCGTTCATGCGGGCGCAGTCCTTGCAGAAGTGGCAGCCCTCGGCGCACGTGACTGTCGGTGAGCGAGAGGAGGAAGATGAGGATCAGCGCATGCTCGAGGCGGAGGAAGGAGGAGGAGGGAGGGCAGCGCACCCATCTGCGACAGAGCGACGTCAGCGAAGCAGCACCCGCACTCAAAGTAGGCGCCCGACGCGATCTCGGCCTCGAGCCTCGCCTCGAGGGCAGCGCTGTGAGCGACGGCGGCGAGGTAGCGACCTGTGGGCGGGGCGGTGAGCGGGTCAGTCCTCCGTCCCGCGCTCGGACCTGCGAAAGCGGAGGAGGCGGCGGCGACGCACCCGAGTGCTCCTTGACCCAGGTCTTCTCGCGCTCGAGCTCGTCATGCACGTTGGCCTTGCCCTTGCCCTTGTCGGCGCGCGGCGCCGCCATCTGCTTGAACGGGCGCGTGTCGGCCGGTTGGCGCCAGGCCGCCTCGATGGCGAGCCAGGTCGGGGCGTACAGCGACAAGTTGGCCACGAAGAGGTGCTTGAGGTCGGCTTGGCGCAGGATCGGGTAGTCCGAGTAGAGCTGGATGAGGCTGCGGGCGCGGAGGAGGAAGAGGGACGAGCGGGTCAGTCGAGGAGCGGGAAGTCGAAGAGGGAGGGGACGCACGCTGCGTCCTCGTACACGCGCCCAGGCGCCTTCCTCCCCGCCACCTCGACCCACTGCTTGGCGGCCCGCAGCACCTCCTCTTCCTCCTCGTCGAGCCCGAGCGCGAGCGCCACTCCTCCGTGCCCCTGCTCGTCCTCCTCCTCCTCGCGCGCCCTCTCCTTCCCTTTGCCCTTGCCCTCTCCGCCGCTCGGCGACTCTCCCCCGCGCCCCGCCGCGCCCTCCGCCTCCCTCGGGTACCCGCCCTCCCACTGGAACAGCTCGTCCAACACGGCCTCGACGTTGGCGGGCTCGAGCGCCGCCTGCCCCTCGAGGAGCGCACGCACCGTCGTGCGGCACACGTCGGGGAGGATGCTCGAGATGGTGTCGAGCGCGGCGGTGAGCGGGTCGGGTGGCGGGGAGGGCGCGCGCGGGGCGGGAGGAGGAGGAGGGGCGGCGTCGTCGTCGGCGGGGAGGGCGAGGTCGGCTGGGGCGGGGCCGGCGGCGGGTCGAGGCGACGATGCGCGCTGCTGCTGCTTGGCGAGCGAGGCGGCCGCACGAGCTGCGGCGCCGCGGCGGTACTCGGCCGCGTCAACGTCGACGAGGTCGAGGTCCATGAGGTCGTCGTCGTCGTCGTCGCTCAGGACGAGCTCGGCGCGCTCCTCCTTGACCTTTCCCTTGCCCTTGGCCTTGCCCTCAGCCCGCCCGGCACATCCCTGCGCCGCGAGCGGTCCCGCCCGTCCTGGCGCGCCGGCACCTCGCGGGGCTTTGGCCCTCGGCGCCTCGACCGCGTCGTCGTCGTCCGAGTCGGTGAGGCTGATGTAGTTGCGCTTCTCGAGGGCCAGGAGCGGCGTGCCCGGCGAGTGGGCGGGGCGAGCTGGACGAGGGCCGGCGGCGGCGGCGGCGTGTGGGGGAGCGGGACCACCAGGGAGCGCGTTGGCGAGGGCATGGTGGGCGGGAGGATCTGGCTGCGCCATCGTAGTGCTGGTGGAGCGACTGCGCGCACGCGCCTGAGCGCGAGGGCGGGACGACGTGACAAAGGAAGCGGACGAGCGGCTTCCACCAACCAAGCTCTCGTCCGTCCGCGCGAGTTTTACGAGAGCGTGATAGATGGGTGTGCGAGTTGCGAGTGTGACGTACAAGCCGTCATGATAGTCCAAGAGCTACAACAAAGAGAGAGAGAGAGACAGCGCGCAGAAATCCCAAGACCCTCCCTCGGACCTCCTCCTCCTCCTCGAGCGAGAGCCGCATCCATCTCGCCGGCGTGCGCCACCTACGCATCCTCGTCGACCGTCTCGCGGCGCATGTACGTGTCAATCGCCGCCGAGAATGCCGCAAAGCCCATGCCGCCGAGCACCATGGCGCGCGGCCCGCTCTTGCGCGCGAGGACGGCGCCCGAGATGAGGCCCGCGTACACCGAGTTGTACAGGTCGTTCTTGGCGCGGAACTGCGAGCGGGAGGGAGGGTGCGAGAGGCGTCAGTTGGGGTGGGCGGGAGCGCGAAGGAGGTGTGCGCGAGGTCGAGGGGAACGAGCGGCTGTTGCAGGCTCGCCCGCCGGCCTTGTCGGTCGCGAGGAGACGCTGAGAGAGAGGAAGAGAGACGCACACCCTCGACGACGCACTCGGTGCCAGCGTACAGCGCGCCGACGGCGCCAAAGCCCTTGCCCTGGCGCCACATGCCCTTGCCCATGTCGGCAAAGATGACGCGCGCCTTCTGCTTCATGTGCATGCCCTCGTACTGGGCGCGCTGGAACGGGTCCTCGATCGTGAACGACGAGCCCATGAGCGAGAAGAAGGCGCCGAGGGCGAAACCTGCGGGCGCGAGGGTCGGGCGTCAGAGCGTGCGCTTGCAGGGAGAAGGTCGGCTCGAAGGAGGGAGCGAGACGGACCCATGGCACCCGAGATGGCGGCCTTGGCGACGGGGCTCTCCATGCCCTCCTGGACGAGGCGCATCTGCTTCATCTGCCAGATGATCTCGCGGCGCTCGTCCCAGTTGCGGGTGCGGACCTCGCCCGTCTCGGGATCGGGCGCAGGGGGCTCGTACCCGGGCACGACAAAGGGCGTGAGGTACTGGGTCGCCATGGTCGAGGGTGCGGCGAGGCGGGGCGGTGCGGAAGGCGGAGGAGGAGGAGGAGGAGGGGGAGGCGAGGTGTGCCGGAGAGAGCGCGAGTCGGTGCTGCGGGTGGCGGCGCGAGGTGCCGAGAGCTGTCCAGCAGCGAGCGCTTGACCGACAAGCAGGCGAAGGGGCGGGTGTGGTGAGCGACAGGAGCGGAGCCTCAGTCCGGCCGCCGAGCTCCAACGAAAGTCGCGGGGCGGCCACCGCTCAGAGTCTCGCATGGAGTGGCTCGTGAGGCGTGCTGCAACTTTGTATGGCACTCGACCGAGCCGAATCCTGTCCAGAGGGGAGCAGAGAGGCGGGCGAGCGGGGCGCTTTTCCCCTCGAGCGCGAAGCCATCCTGGCCGTCGCCCTCACCCTCGCTCAAGCTACCCGGGACAAGGACGAGCCATGGCAGCACCAGCAGCACGGTCAGCATCTGCCCTGCGCGCCCTGTCGAGCGCCCAACGCCGCCCGCAGCCTCAACGAGGTGCGCCTCTCCCCCTCTCTCGCTCCTCATCGCTCGTCTTGCCTCGACGACGCCCAGACTGACCGAGGCCCTTCCCGTGCACAGCACTGCCGAGCCCTCGACTCTTGTCCTCGACCCCTCTCGCCCGCTACACCCCGCCGCCCCCCTCCTACTCTTCCTCCCCCTCTCCCTCCTCCTCCTCCTCGTCGACCTTCCCTCCCCGCTCCTCCTCCACCGCCGGCACCCACCTCTACGCCCCCGCGCCCTCGTCCCAACACTCCTTCCTCTCGACCCTCCTCACCCAGCTCGGCCCGCGCGCGCTCCCTAACCCAGATGCGCTCGACCGCCGCACGGCAGAGAAGGCCCTCACCCACAAGAGCGGCGTCGACAAGGGCGCGCTGTACCGGAGGAGCAGTGCAGAGGACGCGCACGCGAGGAGCGCGGACGAGGGAGGCAGGATCGGGCACAACGAGAAGCTCGCGTTCGTCGGTGAGTCGCCTTCGCCTTGCTCCTTTCGAGTCGCTCCTGCCTCGTCACAGCGGTGCGGCGCACTCGTCAAAGAACATGTGCGGCGTACTCACAGTCACCCTGCTCCTACAGGTCGTCGCGCCCTGCGCCTGCACCTGACGCAGCACCTCTTCACGCGCCTCTCGTCGTCGCACCCGGCGCTCCTCGGCCAGGCGCTCACGGCCCCCTCGCGCTCGCCGCTCTCGCTCGACAGCCTCCTCGACACCAAGAACCTCGGCGCGGGCGTCGGCCGCCAGTGGGGCCTCGAGGGCGCCCTCCGGTGGCGCGAGGTGCGCGGCCACGATGGCGAGGTGACGGGCTTGTACAAGTGCAGGGGGAGCGCGGTCGAGGCCGTCATGGGCGCAGTCTACACGACGCAGGTGCGCTCCTTCTCGCCTTCTCGATGGCTGTGCGCTGTGCGGCGTCGACGGTGCAGGGCGGCTCGCGCGAGCAGTCGTACCCCTCGCAGCACCCCTCGCCGGCCGGTCTCGCTCTGTCAAGCCGGCCTCGCCTCGCCGCACCTCTCCCTCCTCGACGAGCCCTAGACTGACGCTCGCCCTCCCCCTCCTCCACCCGCAGGGCATCGACGCCTCGTCGCACGTCTTCGAGCACCTCGTCCTCCCGCACCTCGCCCTCCCGCGCTCGCTCTCGGCCGCGCTCGAGGGCGCTCCTGCGCCCGCGCCGACGCCGGCGTCGGCGCAGCAGACCCAGCAAGCGGTCGGCGGTGCGCAGGCATAGACGATGCGTGAGCGGTGGGGAGGAAGAGGCAGGAGCTCGAGCGGGCGGCGGCAGCGGCGGCGCAGAGTGGGCTGTCGGTCGCCGACGAGGCTGTTGTAAAGCAACTTTGCACCATCCTGTGACGAGCTGCAGAGCTCGGCGAGCGCGAGCGGATGGCTGGGCGGATCTGAGAGAGCGAGAGCAGGAGCGTGCGCTCGCGCCTCGAGGGCGTGCTCTGGCGCGACGAGGGCGAGTCTGGCGGGCGAAGCGGTGCCGGCCCAGTGCGCGTGAGCCGCGCGCAGGAGCTGCAGAGTGCTGGCGGGACCAAGTCCGCTTTCGCCGCGCTGCGGCCTCCGCGTCCGCGCGTCCCTCCCCAGGCTCGCTCTCCTCTCTCTCCACCACCACCACCACTCACAGAAGCAGCATGACCGCCCACACGCCTTCTTCGATCCTCTCCAAGCTCGTCAACGGCACCGCCAGCTCGACCGCCGCTGCTACCCCGGGTGGAGCGCGCCGCGTTCCGCTCGACCAGTTCGACCCGGTCTTTGGCTCGCTCATCGGTGCGTCTTGCCCTGCGGACGCGCGCGGGACCTACTCTGCGCAGCCGTGCGAGTCTATCGAGCCGGCGCTGACCACCTCGCACCCCTTCCTCGCCCTCCTCCTCTCCCCGCCCCGCTCGGCCGTCCTCCAACCGCTCCCCACGACCTCCCTATCTCGGCCATCCTGCGCCGCCCTCGCTTGCCACGCCCCGACCCTGCAGAGCTCTCGTCGGATGCGCTCGGCGGCTCGATCGTCGACACGTCGGACGAGTTCTTCTGCACGGCCGACAACCTGCTCAAGGTCCCTGTGCGTCGCCCCTCTCGCTCTCCCTCTCCCGCCCAGAAGAAGATGCTGACGAGCGCACCGACAGCCTTCGGTCAGCATGAAGGGCCAGTTCGGGCCCAACGGCGCGCTCTTTGACGGCTGGGAGTCGAGGAGGCACAACCCGACTTACGACTGGTGCGCTCTCCCTCGCTCCCTCGTCTCTCTTTCTTCAGCTGAGAGCCTCGCACTGATGCGTGTACTCGATGCGCTCCTTCCCGCAGGACCATCATCAAGCTCGGCGCGCTCGGCGAGGTCGTCGGCTGCGACATCGACACGGGCCACTTTGCTGGCAACGAGTGCGTCCCTCGCGCTTCCTTTCTTCCCGTGCTCGACGCCGGTCGAGCTGGACGCTGATGTCGAAGCTCTTGTACGCCACAGGTCGCCGGCGAGCGGTGTCTGGGGCGCAAACGTTCCCGAGGGCCAGACGATCACGGAGGACTCGCCGCTCGTGCGTCGCGCTCTCCCTTCTTCTGCGCTGGCTCTGCGGCATCCTGCCGCAGGCCTATGCTTTCGAGGCTCGAGAGGTGGTAGACTCACGCTTGTTGCCCCTCTCGTACACAGTGGACGACGCTCCTCCCGAGCACGCCTCTCGGCCCGGCGCAGCGCCACCTCTTCCTCTTCGAGCAGCAGTCGGCGCCCATCACGCACCTCAAGCTTAGCATGGAGCCCGACGGCGGCCTCGGCCGCTTCCGCGCCTACGGCCGCGTCGTCCCGCCTCCCGCACCCGCGCACCCGACCGGCGAGGCCGTCGACCTCGCGCACGTGCTCAACGGCGGCACCGTGACGGGCGAGAGCGACCAGCACTTTGGGCGCGGCGCCAACTTGATCCTGCCCGGGCGCGGCAAGGACATGGGCGACGGGTGGGAGACCAAGAGGAGCCGGGGGAGGCTCGGGTCGGGCAAGGGCGACTGGGTCGTCATCAAGCTGTGCGTCCTCGGGCTCTCTCTCGCTCTTGGCGCCCTTCCAGTCGTCTGCGCCCGTCGTGCGAGGCGCCTCGCCCGGCGAGCTCTGGATCTGGTGGCGCCCGAGCTGACTCGGAACCCTCATCCGCTCGCAGCGCCGAGCCCGGCTACCTCGAGTGGGCCGACATTGACACGCTTCACTTTGTCGGCAACTTCCCGAACGCTGCCGAGCTGTTCGGCATTTCGTCGAGCGAGGTGCGTCCCTCCCCCTCCTCCTCGACCCGACCCGACCTTCCTGACCCGCCTCGTCCTCGTCCTGCGCAGGAGTGCCCCTCGTACGGCGACGCCGGCTGGACCCAGATCCTCGACAACACCAAGCTCGGCCCGCACCGCCAGCACTTCTACCAGCTCGCGCACCCGAGCAAGCCGTGGACGCACGTGCGCCTCGACATCCACCCGGGTGCGTCCCCCTCGTCCTCCGCCTCTCACGCGCGCTCAGCGAGCGGCTTGCTGACTCGCTCTGGATGTCTCGCAGACGGTGGCGTCAAGCGCCTGCGCCTGTACGGCCGCCCGCAGAGCCAGTACCCCGACTGGTCGGCGCTCGCACCCCTTCCTGCGCCGAGCGCCTCCTCCTCCTCTTCCGCCTCCTCCACCCTCGTCAACGGCGCCGCCTCCTCGTCGTCATCGTCCAAGAGCGTCCCCAAGATTCCCGCCGTCCCGCTCACGCCCTCGGCCTTCGCGCCGTACGGCTCGGTCATCCAGTCGTACCCGGACGAGCGGTCGGCGCCCAAGGAGATCAAGATCAAGACGGTCAACTTTGGCACGGCGCGCAAGTTCAACCACCTCGCGCCCGTCGCCTTCACGCACCCGGGCACAGCCGGCGTCCCGCAGGGCGAGGTCAACTTTTGCGTGTTCCGCAGCGAGGCGCAGGACGGAACGGGGCGCGACGCGCAGACGGGCAAGAGGACGTGGGAGGTCAAGGTGCTCGAGCGGCACGAGTGGAGCTCGCAGGCGTTCGTGCCCATGGGCGGCAGCGAGGACGACAAGTACCTCGTCCTGGTCGCGCTCCCCGGTCCTGGTGCGTCTCCTCTCCCCCTTCTCCCTCCTCGTCCTGCCTCGTCGCCGTCTCCTTGCGCTCCTCTACCCATCAAGCCATCGAGCGCTGACCCGTCCCTCGCCGCCCTGGCCCCCTCGCTCGCTCGCAGACGGTCAGCCCTCGCTCCCGACCCTGCGCGCCTTCATGGCCTCGTCGGCCTCGCAGGGCATCTCGTACCACCCGAACGTGTGGCACCACCCGCTCATCGCGCTCGGCAACGGCAACGAGGGCAAGCAGGACTTTGCGTGCGTCGTGCACGAGACGGGCGTGCCCGAGGTCGACTGCGAGATCAAGTGGTTCGACGAGGGGACGGTCGCCGTCGTGCACGAGGTCTGAGGCTCCCTCTTTTGTCCTTCTCTCGTAGACTGTGTGTAGACCCTGGGCTGTATCGCGCTGCTCGATTCTGTCTCCGTCGAGGTCGAGGGCGAGAGGAGAGCCGGGTAGGGGGCTCGACCGCGTTCACGAGCTGGCTCGCGCTCTCAGCGGCGACTCTGACTCTCGCTCGGCTTGTTGGTAGCTCGAAGCTCAGGTCGAGGAGCCGCATGGTCCTCGGCTTGCGGTCGGGATTAGCGATGCTTGGTCTGTAATCGAGGTTACGGTTGCTCTTGGTCGCAGTTGACCCCACCCACGCTCCTCGCCCCTCTCCTCCCTCCCCACCGCTGCCAGTCGCCAGCTAGACCTCGCCTGCGCCTCTAGACCGTCCACCAGGTCGTCAGCAACCTCTCGACTACCCACACAGTCGCCCCCTCGCCCTCCTCCAGCCCCGACCCTCCTCCCACCTCCTCGCCCGCCCGCCATGTCGTCGCTCAACGTCCCCGGCCGGTCCAACTCGATCAAGCGCACGCCGTCCGACCTCTCGCGCGAGCTCGCAGAGCGCGAGCTCCCCGAGCCCGAGTTCCTCCGCTCGCGCGAGGACCGCGACACCCAGGACCGCAAGCTCGACGCGGTCGAGGGCAAGCTCGCCAAGATGGACGGCGACGAGCCCGAGGGTGAGTCACTGCGGTCCTCTTCTGGGTGGCTCTCGGGCGGGCAGTGCGTGCGCTGGGGCGGGCGAACGAGGCGCAGGTGGTGGGACTCGATCAGGCGCAGGTGGTCGATGCGCTAGAGCTCCGGCGGCGCACAGCTGCAGGTTGGGCCCGTGGGACCTCTTCGAGCAGTCCCAGGAGCGAGCACGAGCTACCTGCGCACCAGCCTGTGCCCCTCTCTCTCGAGCACGCGCTGACTCTCCCTCGTCGTCTCGTCCTCGCAGCGCTCGTCATGACTCACCGCCGCCGCCAGTCCGAGAAGGCGTCCGAGGCCATGGCCGAGACGCTCTCGAGCCTCGAGCTCGGCATGCCCGAGCGCGTCGCTCGCGCCAACGCTCGCGCTGACGGCGCCAGCACCCCTCAGCCGCCGTGAGCTCCTCCGCCTCTCTCTCTTTCCCTGGCTCGTCCTCGTGCCCACGAACCACGCCCCTGACGCACAGTCGCACGATGCAGGACCCAGACCGAGGGCAACGTCTCCGAGTCGGGCGCCACGTCGGAGGAGCCGCCGGCGGTCGCGACCGCGAGCGGGTCGGCGCAGGGCGTCGAGCAGGTCGTCACGCCGTGGGACGTCCAGGGCGCCACCGTCGACGGTGTCCAGGTTCGTCAGTGATCCTCTGCGAGCTGTGCGCTGGGTCGAGGAGCGGACCGAGGGGCACGACGACACCTCCCCCACCTTCTCCTCCCTCTCCCTTGCGACCTCTCCTCCTTCCCTCGTCCCCCATCTTTCACGACTTCCCACTTTTCCACTCTCAAGTACATGCCGCCTCTCCCCCCTTCGTCAAGAGCAGTTCCGTCGTGCCCTTTCGTACCTCGCTCGCGCCGCAGCAATGTCCACGCCCTTTCTCTCGTTCTCGGGCGCCGTCCTGACTCCCTTCTCCCACTCCTGCTCCATTCTCGCTGCGACAGATGGCGATCGACTACAACCACCTCATCAACCAGTTCGGCACCAAGCAGATTGACGACGAGCTCCTCGAGCGGTTCGAGCACCTCACGGGCCGCAAGCCGCACCTCCTCCTGCGCCGCGGCACCTTCTTCTCCCACCGGTGCGTCATCGACACGCTCTTCATCGTCTTCGGCCTGCTCTCCCTGAGCGCGTGCGGGATGTTGACGAAGCCGTCGTCGCCACAGCGAGCTCAACCTCATCCTCGACCGCTACGAGCAGAAGAAGCCCTTTTACCTGTACACCGGTCGCGGCCCGTCGAGCGACTCGATGCACCTCGGCCACATGATCCCGTTCGTCTTCACCCAGTGGCTCCAGGACGTGTTCGACTGCCCGCTCGTCATCCAGCTCACCGGTCCGTCTCCCTCTCGCTCTCCTCGGGCAGGCGCCGCTCTCGAGGCGGCTCAGCCTCGTTCGAAGTGATGGGGTCGAGACTGACACCTCGCGCCCTCTTGCCCTTCGCGCTCGCAGACGACGAGAAGTTCCTGTTCAAGTCGAACCTCAAGCTCGAGCAGTGCCACGGCTTTGCCTACCAGAACGCCAAGGACATCATCGCGTGCGGGTTCAAGCTCGACAAGACGTTCATCTTCTCCGACCTTGACTTTGTGGGGTGCGTCGGCCGGCTTTGGCTCTGCGTGCCGAGGGGGCTCGAGCGTGGGCTCGAGCGCTCCCCGGCTCCATTACGGCCAGGGCGAGCTGACGCCTCGCTCATGACCTTGCAGCGGCCCGTTCTACCGCAACGTCGTCAAAATCTCGCGCTTGATCACGGCGCGCCAGAGCCAGCAGACGTTCGGCTTCAAGCTCGAGTGCGTCCTCGTCCTCTGGCTCTTGCCGCTCTCCCCTTCCTCGCTCCCTCGCCGACTCGTCTCCCTCGCCGCAGCGACAACGTCGGCAAGTGGCACTTTGTCGCGATCCAGGCGACGCCGTCCTTCTCGAACTCGTTCCCGCAAATCTTCGGCGACAAGGCCGACATCCCCTGCCTGATCCCGTGCGCCATCGACCAGGACCCGTACTTCCGCCTGACGCGCGAGTGCGCGCAGCGCCTCAAGTACAAGAAGCCGGCCCTGATCCACGCCAAGTTCATCCCGTCGCTGCTCGGCGCCCAGAGCAAGATGAGCGCGTCGGCCGTCGAGAGCTCGATCTACATGACCGACTCGGCCAAGGAGATCAAGACCAAGATCAACAAGTACGCGTTCTCGGGAGGCCAGACGACGGTCGAGGAGCACCGCGAGCTCGGCGGCGACCCGGACGTCGACGTCAGCTTCCAGTACCTCACGTTCTTCCTCGACGACGACGCAGAGGTCGAGCAGATCCGCCAGGTGCGTCGCCCGCCCTCGCTCTCTCTCTCTTCTCGACGTCGTGCTGACGAGGGCGACGACATCGTGCAGGACTACCGCTCGGGCAAGCTCCTCACGGGCGAGCTCAAGCAGAAGACGATCTCGCTCCTCCAGGAGTTCGTCAAGGCCTTCCAGGACGTGCGCTCTCCAGCCTTATCTGACTCCTTCTCGCCCTCGTGCGCGAGCGCAGAGCTGATCCTCCCGACTGTGCCGTCGACAGCGCCGCGCCAAGATCGACGACGCCCTCGTCAAGTCGTTCATGGACGGGACCCGCCAGATCGACCCGACGCTGCGGTACGGCCCCGGGTGCACGGGCGAAAAGCCCAAGGCGCCCAAGGCGTGAGTCGGGCACGAGGAGCGGGACCGAGGGAGGGCGTAGACGCTGCAGTGCATCTTGGACTTTGCCGTGCACGGGCCCCTGCTCGCTCGCTCGCTCGCTCGGGCTTCAACTGTCTGAGGAGGAGAACGCTGCTTTACAGCTCGTACACGCGTGATAGGAGAGAGGAACACGACACGACCGACCATAGAGGAGAGGATGAAGGAGGAGGTCTAGACGGGGCACAGAGCAAGAGGACCGGGAGCGAGGCGACGAGGGAAGTACAACAAGGGGCGACGGTGACGACAAGCTCAGAACCGGCTGCGCTGGCGCGAGGCGTACGTGCGGAGGTTGGCGCAGACTGCGAGGCGAGGCGAGGAGAGAGGGTCAGTGCGCTGCTCGGCCGAGCGGAACGAGGACGAGGACGACGACGACGCACCCTTGCCAGGCGGCGAGCCGAGGATGAGGGCCGAGATGGCGCCGCGCGCGACGGCAATGTTGGCGTACGTGCCGAGGATCGTGATCTTCGAGTCGGCGAGGACGATGCGGGTGCGCGACGAGTTCTCGATGATGAAGCGCATCTTGCCCTCGTGGCCGGCGAGACGGCCGATCGCGCGCGACAGGTGGTCGCCGTGCAGCATCTTGACGTCCTTGACCTCGAACGACTCCTGCGAGAGGGGTAGAGGAGCTGGGTGAGCGGATTCGAGGGAAGAGAGCGGGGGAAGGAGGCCACGCACGATGTAGAGCTCCTCCATGCGCAGCATCGCGATGGCGTCCTCGACCGCAAAGCCGGTGCAGTACGCAGACATGAAGTCGGCGGCGCGAGTGAGGGAAGACGGGTGCGGCGTGTGCTTCGAGGTCTGCAGCGTCGCGAGGGAGAGAAGCAAGTCAGCGCTCGCTCTCGAGCTCTCCTGCGCCGAGCACAGGCAGCAGACTCGAGAGAGGACCGAGAGCAGACGCACCTTCATTTCGATCTGGCGCTTGTGGACGTTCATGCGGACCTGGAGGCCGCACTCCTCGACCAAGGGCGTGTAGATCTTGATCCAGTCGCGCTTGAGGGGCGTCATGCGGTGCGGCGGGATGGCAATCTTGCGGCGCTGGGTGAGGCCGGCCTGGTTGTGGTTCTTGACGGGCGCGAACGAGAGCGAGTTGGGGTCGGCAGCGGCGGCGGCGGCCGCCTCGAGCTGGGCGATGGGCGTCCTCGTGACGGGGACGGGGAGCTGCGACGGGTCGATCATGACGGCGTCGTCGGCATCGTCGTCGTCGTCCTGGGCGTCCATGGCGGCGTCTGCGTCGCCCGCGGCGGCGGACCCGACCTTGGTCCTCGGCTCGACGCCGGCGTCGAGCGGGACGCGCTCAATGTCGGCCATGAGGTCGTCGCCGGCGTCGTCTGCGCCTGCAGGCTGGGTGCTGAGGAGGTGCGGTGCGCCGGCCGAGGCCTTGCCCTTGCCCTTGGCCTTCTTGGTCGAGGTCGAGGTGGTGGGCTTGGACGCGGCCTGGCGAGCGAGCCGCTTGGACTTGGCGTTGACGGCGGATGCGGGGAGGAACTCGTCGGAGGACATGGTCGGTGGTCTGCTGGTGGCTCGGGGTGCTGGCGAGGCGAGCGAGAGCTGTGGGGAGATGAGGCGAGAGCGGCGCCGCCGTTTCGAGCTCAACCGGGCGGTGCAGCCCTCTCGCTCTCTCGAAACCTTCTCGGTGGACAGTCCAGCAAGTTGCAGAGCTCCACCATCTTGTTGTATGACCAGTGAGCTACCAAAGAAAATGGATAGGCGGGCGAGAGACGAGGGGTCAAGGCCGGAAGACGGCACGAAACTCGCAGAGAGAGCGACAACAACAGGAGGTGACCGCGCAGCCTACGCACGAGTCGCAGAGGTACTGGCAAGGATGGAGAACGCGCGGCGGGTTCAAAGAGGGCCAGTGAGGGTGGGAAGAGGCGGACGGAGGGGAAAGTCCCACGGTCGAGGCACGAGCGCCTGCACAGCCTCAGCTCAGGTCAGCGCCCAGTCGAGGCTCTGGACGAGAGGAGCGAGAAGCACGCACGACGGGGAGGAGCCAAGTCGCAGCGAGCACGACGCCCTTTCCTGCGCGGCGTCGAGATGTCAACATGCGGGCGAGCGAGCGAGCGCGCGAGCCGGAAAGAGAGCGTGCGCACCTCGATTCTGCGCCCTGATGGCCTGCCACTCCATGTCGCAGTACGACGAGATGTAGCGCACGAACGGCGCGAGCTCGGGTGCGCCTGCGGGAGGAGAGAGCGGATGTCAACGAGCGCTCGAGCCGCCGACGTGGTCGAGGCGAGGGAGGGAGGGAGGCATGACGCACCGCCGGCGAGGGTGAAGGCCTGCAGGAACGTGAAGAAGGACGACTGGACCGAGGCGACGGACGAGAGGGTGCGGATCGCCGGCGGCGGCAGGGCAATCTCGAACCCCCACCAGTCTGGCGCGGCGGGCGCTCGACAGGGTCAGCTCTGCAGCTCCCCTTCTCCTCGCCGACCCGATCCAGCGCAAGAGGAGAGGAAGAGAAGCGCCGCACAGACGAGCACCGACACGCGGTCCTGCGGCAGGCCGTACACGCCCTCGTGCGCGCCGCTCTTGTCGACGAGCGCGCCCGACAGGTTGGCGAGGAGCTCGAACGCGCCCGATTTGGCGCCCGCGAGGGCACCTAGCGCGCCGGGAGACAGGGGCGGGAGGTCGGGGCTGAAGCTGATGAGGCGCAGAGTGGGGTCCGTGCGCGCCGGAGGAGGAGGGGAGGAGGAAGGTGCTGCTGCAGCAAGGGCGGCGTCGTCCTCGACGATGGGCCGCAGCGCATAGGCGCGGACGAAGTTGCGCCGAGGCAGGCTCGCGCAAGCCGGCTCGGCGAGGGCTCGGTCGCTCGAGGAAGACGGCGCCGACAGCTCGTCGAGCGGGACCTCGAGCCGCTTGAGGTCGGCAACGATGGCGCGCGCCTTGTCCGCCTTGACGAGGTCGGCTTTGAGCTTCTTGAGCGCCTTGGGCTTGACGTGCGGCACGGCGCGGCACTCGTGGCCCGTCGAGCCGTGCTCGACCTCCTCCTTCTGACTCCTCCTCGCCCGCACGCCCTGCGCATGCGCCTGCTGCACCTCGAGCACTGCGACGCTCGCGCTCGAAAGTGTCGTCGAGACGACTGGCGCCGTCTGCGCCCCGCGTCGTGCGCTCCTGCCGCTCGTCGACGACGAGAGCGAGAGCACCCGCGCCCTCGGGCGCGCCTGCGCCGGCTCTGGCACGACGCCCGTGATGACGGCGTACAGCACGCGCGCTTGATGCCCGATAGGTCGCTCGTCGTCGTCGTGGCCGGGATGGCCTGCCGGCGAGAGGGACGAAAGCCGGCGGCGAAGGAGGGGAAGGTCGAGGGAGAAGCGCTTGGGCCGTGAGGGTGCGGCTCGGGCGTGGAGGTTGGGCGGGGAGGGGGTCGAGACTGGGTTGATTGTCGGTGTGGGCAGGCTGAGCGGCGCAGTCGAGGGAGGAGGCGCGGCTGGAAGAGGTCGAGGAGGGGTCGGTGGTGCCGGCGCAGGGGCGGCCATCTCGAGTTGGCTCTGCGTGTAGCGACGAGGAGGAAAAGGAAGCAGAGCAGAGAGCCTCGCACGGCGGCTCCAGCCCATTGAGCGAGCCGGGCGGGTCGTGCGTCGCTCATCGCCTCCGGGCGACTCGCGCACGAGAGAGAGGAGCGCAGGCGGCGCGCAAGCCTGCGTGCGCGCTCGCTCGTGGCTGGAGCAGAGCCATGTGGTAATCGTGGCGTACAGGAGCACGGTCAGGTGGACTGGCTGGCCGGTGGAGGAGGAGCCGGCCCTCGTCGTCCTCTCATCGCTCTCCGCCCCGACGGCTCTCCCTCCACGGCCACCCAGGCCTTGAGCGACTCGACCTACACAGCCAGCAGCACTTCTGCCTCGAGCACTCGTCGCTCGCATGTCCCGCCTCGCCTCGGCCTCCTTCCCTCTCCTCCCCCGCCCTCTCCTCGACCCTCGCGACGCCGCCCGGCTCTGCCGCCTCGCCCGATCGCTCGACCACGCCCGGCATTCGGCCCGACCTGACTGTGCCAGGCTTGAGCACGCTGCGCAGCCGAGCAAGCCGGCACGATGAGCCCGCCTCGCTCGCGATCGCACCACTCGGCCGACTGGCTCGCAGGGCGACGAGCTCCTCCCGGATTCCTGCTTCCTTGGCGCATCTCGCCCCGCGCCGCGAACCCTTCACCATCTACGGTGGGCCGCCGCAGCGAGGGGCCGCTATCGCATCGTCGCCCGAGCCGCGCCCGGGCCTCACTCGCCCGCTCGCCGCTTTGTCCCCGCTCTGCTCGCCTATCTCGCCCTCTTCCTCCTCGACCTACCTCGCACCGCTCGACGACGACCATGATGACCTGGCGCAAGTACACGACGCTCCGAGGGTGGGAGGTCCCCCTCGAGCCGTCGACGGTCGCGCCCGCCAACGGCGGGCGGTGGAGCAACGCCGACATGGACCCGGTCCCCGAGGACAAGCAGGTGTGGAGGTGGTTCTCGTTCGTGGGCATGTGGGTGTCGGACGGGTTCTCGTGCGTCGTCTCGCTCGCCTCGTCATCGTCGTCGCCGAATGCGCTTTGACCTCGTCTCCCGCGCAGGCCCTCTACCTTGCAGCTCGCCGGCGCCATGATCTCGCTCGGCCTGAGCTGGAAGCAGGCTATCGGCGCCGTCCTGCTCGGCAACGTGTTGATCTCGTGGTGCTGCTTCTTCAAGTACGTCGTGGTCCGCCTTCTCCTTGCTCGGCGCGCCCTGACGCCTCCCCCTCCCGCAGCGGCTGGATCGCAGCGTACCTGCACACACCCTTCTCGGTCAACGTGCGCATGTCGTTCGGGTTCTGGTTCAGGCACGTCGTCTGTCCCCCGTTCGACCATCGAGACGAGGAGCAGGACTGACCTTGGCCTCGCCCCGCGCAGCTACTTTGCCATCGTCACTCGCCTCATCCTCGCCCTCATCTACACCGGCACGAAGAGCTACACATCGGCGCTCGCGACGTATCAGTGCATCCGGGCGATCTGGCCGCAATGTGCGTCGTACTTCTCCTCCGAGCCTCGCTCACCCGCGCCCGTCCAGCTCTCGACGGCCGACCTCCTCCCTCCTGACAGTCGCTCGCATGGAGAACAAGCTTCCGGTCTCGGCCGGCATCACGAGCAACGTCATGATCGCCTACTTCGTCTTTTTCGCCATCCAGCTCCCGCTCATGATGGTCTCGCCGGCCAAGCTGCGGTACCTCTTCACGTTCAAGTCGATCGTCGGGCCCATCGCCGGCTTTGCCTGCATGGGCTACTACGTGCGCAAGTCGGGCGGATACCTCTGTGCGTCGTCGTCGTCTTCTCGCGCGCGCTCGAGCCGCTCCCGGCGCGAGCTGACCTCGCTCTTCCCTCTGCAGACGGCGGCGACCCTACCGCATCCGGTAGCACCATCGGCTGGGCATTCATGGCCGCGCTCAACTCGGCAGTCGGCAGCTACTCGACCCTCTCTCTCAACATCGGCGACTTTACGCGCTACGCCAAGCGGCCTCGCGACCAGTTCGCCCAGGTCCTCGTCATCCCCATCTGCTTCACCGCGACGGCGCTCATGGGCGTCGCGATCGCGTCGGGCGGGTACAAGGTGCACGGCCTCGCCAAGATCCAGTTCGACCCGACGCGCCTCATGAACAACTGGAGCACCGACTCGGGCCTCGAGCGCGCGGGCCTCTTCTTCTTCGGCTTCGCCATGGCGCTCAGTAACCTTGGCTCGAACAGTGCGTCCCTCTCTGCGCCCGTCTGTTCTCCTCTCTGCCCCTCGACGGCGGCGGCTGACCTTCTCAAACTCGCTCGCGCGCAGTCTCGGCCAACACGATCAGCGGCGCCAACGACTTCTGCTCCCTGTGCGTGCTTCGAGCCCTCGGCTCGCCCGACGAGCCCAGCACGTCGCTGACTCGAGCCGGCGCGCAGCTTCCCTCGGTACCTCAACATCCGCCGCGGGTCGTTCCTCATGGGCGTCATCGGCTGCTGGGCGTGCGCGCCGTGGAAGCTCCTCGCCACCGCGCAGTCGTTCTTGACGCTCCTCGGCGGGTACACGATCGTCTCGGCGCCGGTGTGGGGTGCGTCGCGCTCGGCCCTCCTCGGCTCGTCGAGCTTGCCGACGATGGTCGCAGATCCTCGTCCTCCCCCTCTCGCGCTCGCTGACGCTCATCCACCCGCTCACAGCCATCATGGTGTCGGACTTCTTCTGGGTGAAGAAACAGCGTGTCGACGTGCCCGCCTTGTACGACCCGCACGGACGCTACCTCTAGTGCGTCCTCTCTCGCTCTCTTCCTTCCTTCTGTCCTAGCCCCTCGCTCCCAACGATCGACTGACTATACATCTCGACCTGCAGCAACCGCTTCGGCACCAATTGGCGCGTCCTCGCGACGCTGTGCGTCGTCGTACCGCCCGAGATCCCGGGCCTCCTGCACGCCATCTCGAGCGACATCGCGCTCCCGCTCGGCAACCAGCGCTTCTACCGCGTCACGTGGCTCTTTGGCACCGTCTCGGGGCTCATGTGCGCCCTCGTCTCTCCCTCCTCGAGCTGATCGCGCCCGCTCGAGCCGAAGCTGATCCTCCCCACGCGGCGTCCGCAGCATCTACCCGCTCTTGAACCACCTCTTCCCGCACCGCGATACGCTCGTCGCCGAAATGGTCTGGACGACCGAGGAGCAAAGCGGCGAGGCGACGGCGGCGGCGAGCCTCGACGAGGAGAAGAGCGTCGGAAAGGACGACGACCTTGTGCAGGCGGGCGTGCTGCCGGTTGCTGAGCTGCGGTGACCTCTGTCCTCCTATTCTGTGTGTAGCGAGCGTGCTGGAGCGGCGGAACGAGGCCTGCGTGACTGGCGGCTGAGCGTGCGCCTCTTGCGAGCACGAGAGGTCCGAGAGCGGGGCTCTCACGGCAACTTACCCGGGCGGTTCCGCACGATTCGCACGTCTCCGTGAGTGTGTAGGAGAGGGACGTCAGCTGTCAAGGAGCGGTCAAGAGCGAGTGCGATAAGGTGCGCCCGCCGTTTAACCTCGATCTCGGACTCTCGCTCGGGGACGGCGCTCGCTCCTTGCCTTCTCCCCCTCTCTCCTCACTGCCTGCACCGACATGCACCTGCGCACCACTCGCCTGCTCCACACGACCGCCCGCAGCCACGCCCGCCTGCTCAACCCGTCCACCTCGATCTCGCCCGACCATGGTCGCGCGACGGCGCCTCCCCCGCCAGCACCCGTGTGGAAGCCCTCGTCCGCCCGTGCGCCTCGTCCACCACCGGCACCGACCCACAAAGGCCCGCTGCGCCCCGACCCCGAGGCGCAAGCCCTCCTCGCCCGCCTCAACTCGTCGTCGTCGTCGCCCCCACCTCCACCCGCGCCCCTCCTCAGGGCACCCGCCCCGCGCGCGCACGACTCGCCCACGCCCGCCGCCGCCGCTCGACGCCAAGCCGACCTCGAGCGCGCCGTCACGCTCGACCTGTTCCTCCTGCGCACGCTCGCCCAGCTGTCGGAGCGCGGCGGGGCGGGTCCGGGCCCGGGCATCGACCTGCACACGCTGCTGCGGCAGCACCGCGAGCGCGAGGGGACCGTCCTCAGCGACACGGCGCTGAGCTACGAGCCTACGCCCGGGCCGGCGAGGCGCGTGCGGCTCGATGGGCGGGCGGGTGCGGCGTGCGGCCCCGAGGCGGGCGCCGTCGAGGAGCAGGACGGGACGGTCGTCGTGGCGCACGTCCTCGGCGGCAAGGACCCCAAGGTGAGCGTGTGCTCGGGCTTTGCGCTTGGCAAGTCGGCGGGCGGCGAGGGGCAGCTCATCCTCACGGCGGCGCACACGCTCGAGTCGGTACGGCCTTCCTCCTCTCCTCCCTGCTCGAGCTGTCGCTGACTGACTCTCGCTGTACATCCGCTCGCAGCTGCAGAAGAGTCTGCACTTGGTCGACCCTACCGTGCCCTCGGCGACGCTCGTCCTCGCGTCGTCGGGCCACGTCTACACCTGCGCCTCGCTCGCCTCGTCCTCCTCCTCGGCCGACGTCCTCCTACTCCGCCTCTCCGCCTCGCCCATCAACGCCTCCTCGACGACGCCCACCCCACCTCTCCGCACCCTCCCCATCAACCCCTACCCGCCCCCTCCCTCCTCCCAGGTCGCGCTCCACACCTACATCAACCCGCTGTCGCGCCTGCAGCGCAAGCTCGCGCGCGAGCCCGAGCGCGCCTGGACGCGGGGCCGGATCGCCGAGTACAAGGACGGCATGGGGAGGACGGCCGAGGTCGGGACGTATGACGAGCTGGCGGCCATGTGGCTCGACTGCCGCCCGACCGAGGGCAGCAGCGGCGGGCCCGTCGTCGATTGCGCGTCGGGCAGCGTCGTCGGCGTCACTCGAGGTGCGTCTTCCTTCTCTCTGCCGGCGTGAGCGCGACGGACGAGAAGCTGACCTCGGGCGCTGTGACCGCGCGCAGGCTCGACCCACGCTCACGGCGAACGCGGTGCGTACGGCTTTGCCACGCCGGCCGAGCGCATCTTTGAGCTGTTCGAGCTGCCGGGCTTCAAGACGACGGCCGAGCGCGAGGCCGACAAGCTCAAGCAAGCGGCGCAGGCGGCGAGTGCGGGTCCGAGCCCGAGTCGGGGAGGGCAGGAGGGTCAGGCCAAGTGAGGCGGCGGGCGCTGCTGTACATAGCTCTGTGTCTAGACTGCTACTCTGCGTGTTGTTCTGCCGAGCGTGCGGCGAGAGAGCCGTCGGCGTCGAGGTGATCGACCTTCGCAAGGTCGAGGAGGAAGAGGTCCGAGCGGCTTTTTTGTGACGGCTTGCCTAGGGCCGGGGCGCCTCGTGGATCGCTTGCCGTGAGGTGCAGATCCTGCGCAGGTCGAGCCAGGTGGCGGTGCAAAACGGTATAATTCTGACGACGCTGTCCCCACCTCTTGGCCGCCTCGCTCTTCCCCTCTCTCTCCCCCTCCTCACCCAGCGCATCCACCACCTCGAACACAGCCGCCATGTTCACGCTCAACCGCTGGTGAGCCGCCCCTCCTGTTCCTCGCCGCCGTCCACGGCCTCCCGCTCCGCGCGGCCTCATCACCATGACGCCGATCCATCGCGCCCTCGTGCTCGTCGCTGACCACGCCTTGTACCCGCACTGCAGGAAGGAGAACCTCCCTCTCAAGGTGCGCAACCCTGTCCTTCACTCGCCCGGCTGCTGCGTCCTTTGAGCGATCCATGACCCTCGGTCGCTCCTCGTGCAGATCGTCAACGTCCTGGTGTTCGCGTTCCTCTTTGGCAGCAACACTTACGGGTCCGTCTCCCTCCTACTCGAGGCGCAGGCCGTCGTCGTCGCAGGCTGTCGTCGTCGCCGGCCGTCGTCGTCGCTGGCCGCTCGTCCTCCTCCGCTTCGTCCACGAGCGCACGTTTGGCTCACTCTCGCTCTCGCTCACGCCCGCAGCTCGTTCACGCCCCACCACACTGGCCGCGAGACGTACTTTACGCCGGCGGCGTGGGTTTTCAATGTCTGGACCATCATGTGCGTCTCCTCCTTCTCCGCTCTCGGGCAGCGGCTCGAGGCTCGTCCTCGGGCGGCTGCTCTCAGCGTACGGCGCAGAGGACACACACGCTGACGAAGCTCCCTGTTACTCGCTACAGCAACTTCCTCCTCCTCTGCTACGTCGGGTACCAGTTCTTCGACAACTCGCGCACCGCCGTCGACGCCATCGGCTGGCGCTTCGCCCTCATCGCCGTCACGAACGCCATCTACGCGAGTCGAAGCTCTTCTCCATGTCCCTGCCGAGCCCGCGCTAATTCGAGTCGGGAGCCCACAGGTCCACGTCTGGGTGACGCGCCACTACATCGTCGCCTTCATCTTCTCGCTCCTCCTCGCGTCGGTCATCAGCACGGCCTACTACTCGCTCACGGCGCACTACGGCGCCCAGACGATCGGCGACGTCCTCTTTGTCCACCTGCCGTTCTCGCTGTGGCACGCTTGGAGCATCGTCCTCGTCTTCATCTCGGGCTTCGCGCTCTTCACCCAGTGCGTCCCTGTCCCTTCTCGCCCCTGCTACGTGGGCACCACCATGTTGACGAGGCAGCCGCTGACTTGGGCTCCTCGTCGACGTACAGCTCGCACCGCCACCACCCGTCGACCATCTCGATCATCCTTGTCGTCGTCGCCGAGGCGTTCCTCACCCTCACCGCGGTCGGCTACGCGTTCCGCTCGCGCGAGGGCGACATTGCCGGCTCGGCCGTCCTCTTCGCGACCCTCCTCGGCATCTACATGGAGCAGCCGAACCACGTCATCCGCTACTGCGCCCTCGCCGGCGCCATCATCAGCGGCCTCTCGATCCTCAAGAGCCTCGTCTTCACGTTCATGGCGCGCGACCGTGGCGTGTCGCTCGGCTCGGACGACGAGCGCCGCCCCCTCGTCGCGTAAGCGCCCGGCGCGGCCAACTATGCCCTCCTCCTCCGCCCGCCTTCCCTCCTCTCTCCCGCCTTCGCCTCGCAACCCGATCCCCCTCGAGCGCTTCTCAACGACACCCTACGTCTCTCTCACCTAGTTGGACAGCCGGACGTCCTCCCCCTCCCCTCCTTGTCAGTACCCCCTCCCCCGTTCTCCCTTCCCGCGTCCGGCTCTTGCTTGTCTCCCCCTCTCCGTTCTCACGACACGAAGCAGTTTGCAATCCGAGTAGTCTGTTCTCGCTTTCAGGTGGCCTCGCGCTTCGTCGAGGAGCGGAAGCGAGAGCTTCTCCTGCTCGTCCGTGCGCACGGGCCTCCTCACCCCCGCCCCTCGTCTCGCGCCCTCGCCGCTCGTCCGTCCAGGCGCCGATCTTGCGGCAGACGAGACAGCGAGGTATGTGCCCCTGCACCCCTGTCCGCGCCGCTCAAGCGTCCGTCCACCGTCGCAGACTTTCCGGCTTGCTCCCCGACGGCCGTCGTCCGTCTCTTTCGCGCTCCTTGCCTCTCGCTCTTGCTCTGCGGCTCTCAAGCACTACGTACAGACATGCTGCGCCGACTCTGCGCACTTGCGCTCGCTGCGGCGGCTGGTGCGCTCGCCTCGCCAGGCGCACTTGCCTCTGCGCACGAGCCTCGCTACGACCACTCGTCCCTCGGCGCGTCGAGCTCCGATGACGGGCCAGCAGGCGACGCACAGCGCTATGGGCGGCTCATCGCACTGCACGGTGCGTCCCACCCTCTCTCGCACAACCCCGCTCGAGCGAGCCGCACTGACCCTCTCCCCTCCTCCCGCCTCTGACCCAGCCGTCCTGGGGTTCCTCGCGTTCCAGGTCGTCGCGCCGCTCGCCGTCGTCATCGCCGCCGTCGGCAAGAGCTGGGGCGACCTGTGGTTCAGGGCGCACTGGCGCATGCAGCTGTTCTTCGTCGGGCCGGCGACGGTGCGTCCCTCTGCGTCTCTTCGAGCCGGCTTTTCCCGGAGCCGGGAGCGCGGCGCTGATGGTTGGTGTGGAGAGATGTGCAGGTCGTGTCGGTCTTGGTCGCGGCATTAGCTGCGAACGGCGAGAGCGGCGCTGGCGAGGTCGACCTGAAGCACAAGGTGCGTCTCTCGCGCTCCTCTCGCTGGACCAAAAATCACCCTGACAAGCTGCGCGTTGCTCGCAGATCACGGGCTACGTCCTCCTCGGCGCCCTCTCGGTGCAAGCGCTCCTCGGCTTCTACTCGCACCACCGCCAAGTCGTCGTCGAGCGCTTCTCCGCCGAGACCGGACGCGAGCTGCCCGTCGCCAAGCGCCGCCTGTCCAACTGGATGCACATGGCGCTCGGCGTTGCGCTCCTGACAGTCGGCGGGCTCGAGGTGACGTGGGGCTTTGGCCTGTACGAGGAGAGCGTCGGCGAGAAGGTGCCGACCTGGGTCGTCGTCGTTCACTGGGTGTGCGCCCAGCTCTCTCTCCTCTTCGAGCACACTTGTAAGCATGGGATGACTGACTCTTCGATGCCCGCAGCGTCGCCGGCTTGCCCGTCCTCATCGTCACGCCGTTCGTCCTCATCCGCGGCATTCTTCGTCTGCGCCGGGGCGCCTCCTTCTCCGACGCCTTCATCACGCCCTTCCACAGCTCGTCTTCGTCCCTCACGAGCACGTCGTCCTCGTACAACCCGCCGCGCAAGCTCTTCCTCAACTCGGCGACGTACCTCGCGACGCCCGTCTTTGACGTCGACCTCGAGAACGACAAGGCCGACGGCGTCGGGCACGCCTACGAGCACGGCAAAGGCGTTGATGGGCGCGTGCGAGTCGAGAGCGTCGTGAGCGCGTGGCCTGGCGCCGAGACGCGCGATGAGTACGAGGCCGAGGTGGCGAGCTCGCGCGCGCCAGACAGCGTCGCCGGCGGCGCACCCTCGGCGGCGAGCTTCCGCAGCTTCACGACGCTCGGGAACGACTATCCTCGAGCGGATGGGGGAGACGCGGAGGGCGCAGGACTGCTGCGTGGCGACTCGACCTGGCGGCCTTCTCGAGTCGCACCCGGCGCCATGGCGCTTTACGACGCCGTCCCGGCCACCTACCCGCCTGCGCCCGCGGCCGTCGCCGACTCAGGCTCGACGACACCCTCCCTGCCTGCCCTCCCGCCCATCTTCGCCCCCGCCTCGTCGCCCGCGCCCGCCGCCGCACGGACCCTCTCGACCCCGACCGTCCTCCCCGGCCCTCCCGCCGCGAGCGCCATCGCCTCGCCCCTCTCGCCTCGCCTCTCCTTCATGCCCTTTGCCGGCCCCGCGCCGGCGCACCCGCCGGCCACGTCGTCCAGCCCCGCCCCGACCTCGCTCACCGTCTCGAGCGCTACGAGCGTCGATGCGCGCGGCGAGGTCGCCGCTGCGCCGGTCCTCGTCCCGCACGAGGCGCGCGACCGGCACGACAGCTTCGCGGGCGAGGTCGTCGATGCAGCGCGGCCAAGGAGGGACAGGCTCCTCCCGCTGCCGGGCGAGCCGGGCTCGCCGAGCTCGCTTGCGTCGTCGAGGGCGGCGGTCGAGAATGGCGGCGGCGCGCAGGCGCCGAGCGAGGAGGCAGTGGAGGAGGACGAGGAGGAGGACGGCGCGGGCGTGGGCGACGACAGCGAGTCGACGCGGCTCATGGACGAGCTCGAGCGCGAGTTGACCATCTCGACGGTGAGGAGCGGGCGGTCGGCGCGCTCGGTAGCGCCGGCTGCTGCTGCTGCGGTGGAAGACGAGGCGCAGGAAGGAGCCGCGGTGGAGCAGGAGCAGGAGCAGGAGGACGAGCAGACGAGGCTCGAGCGCGAGCAGAGCGGCAAGTGGCTCGGCAGCAACCGCCTCTCCTCCTCGTCATAGCTCTCCTCTCGCCTCGCACCTCGTCTCGAAGCGCAATGGATTGTCCGTCGCACTGCAGCATCGTCCCGCTCGCCCTCGAGCTACCGCTTGACCCTGCCCCTCGTGCCCCTCGCAAACTGCTTGACCTCGTACAGGAGCACCTTGCCGCGCTGATTGCCGACGGCGAGCCACTCGCTGCCCTTGCTAAAGTCGACGCACGTGACGTGGTGCAGCGGCGTCTGCTGCGTCGGCCAGTTCTGGTAGACCGAGCACGTCGGAAGGTGGACCTGCGCACAAGGGGCTCGAGCGCGAGGTCAGCGAGTGCACGAGGACATAGGAAGTGAGGAGAGAGAGAGAGAGGGGGACGCACGAGCTTGAGCTGGTCCTTGTTGGTCTTGCTCGCGAGCGCGAGCAGCTGCGAGTCGTGGTTGAAGCGCATGGTCGAGATGCCCGTGACGAGGTTCTCGACGGCCTTGCGCGCCTTGCGCTCGGCGCCCTGCTGCCTCGTCGCGCCCGCCGTCGCCGCCGAGCGGCTCGCGTCGTCGTACAGGTTGACGATGCCGGTCGAGCTGCCGACGGCCGTCCACTTGCCGTCGCGGCTCGTCTCGAGGGCCTGAGCGCCAAACCCGCCGTCGTCCCTCCACCGGTCGACGCACTTGCGCGTGCCAATGTCCCACACGTACACCTCGCTGTCGTCGCCGAGCGTGACGAGTTCGCGCCCCTCGCGCTGCCACGCGAGCGCCTTGACGGCGCCGTTCATCTTGACCTCGCCGAGGACCTGCCCGCCGCGCGACACGCCGCTCGACCCCCAGTCGACGAGGTGCACGTACCCGCGCCGGCCGGCGAGCGCGAGCACGTCGCCGGCGCCGGGCGAGAACCGGAAGCGCTCGAGGCCGCCGGCGCCGCCGGTCGACTGCTTGTCGGACCCGCCGAGGCCGGCGTTGAGGAGGCCGCGGGGCGAGCGCAGCGTCTGGCCCGTCTGGAGGTCGTACGAGAGGAAGAACGGGCGCGAGCCCGTGAGGAGGATCGACGAGCCCGAGGGGTGGAACGCGGCGGACGTGATGGGGAGCTCGGGGACGTGGAGCGTCTGCAGGAGCGGGTTGTCGGTGCCGTCGACCTGGAACAGGCGCAGGCGGCGGTCCGACGTCGCCGAGAAGAGGACCTGGGCGCGAGGGTGGAAGCCGATCTCGACGACAGAGCCCTGCGAGCGAGTAAGAGAGGCAGGTCAGGAGGCGAGCTCGCAGGTCGACGCGAGAAGCAAGGACAGGGGACGCACCGAGCCCTGCTCGTGCTGGTTGGCGTCGCGAACCCGGTCAATGTCGATCTCGCCCGGCTCGAGCTTGCCGCCCTTGACCTTCCTCCCGCCCTTGCCGCCGATGACGGCCCGGCTGAACAGCTCGTCAGCCTCGTCGCGCTCGTCTGCACTGCCCTCGCCCTCACCGTCCTCGTCCGACGCGTCCGACACGTCTGAGTCGAGCGCGAGCGCCGCGTTGCCGCCGTGCTGCGCTGCGGCGGCGCGGCGGCGGAGGATCTTGCGCCGGGCGTCGACGGCCCATTGAGGTGGCGGGTGCAGCTTCTCGAACCTGCAGCACGACGCAGAAGTCAGCTCCTCGAATCGAGAGACGCAGGAGATCGAGGAGAGAGGAAGGAGAGACGTACTGCCTCCGCAACCGGCTCTCGTACTCGAGCCCGCTGACGACGTCCTCGGCGGCCGAGTCGCGCAGCTTGCGCAGGCGCTTCTGGCCCTGGAGGCTGATCTGGAGCGTCTCGTCGGCCGGGTCGTGCCACGCCGCCTGGCGCAGGTTGCGCGTCACGAGCGCTTTCGGCTTGGGCGCGACGACGGCGCGCTCGTCGTCGTCCGAGTCCGAGTCGCCCGCGGCGGACGAGCCCGAGCCCGAGGGGTCGAGGGCCGGGTCGCGAGAGGCCGAGGTGCTGGCCGTCGGCGGAACATCGACGAAGAAGAGCTGCGTGCGCAGGAAGGAGGAGAGTCAGCGCATGAGCGAGGAGGGGAGACGGGTCGTGGGAGGACGCACGTTGTCGTCCTGCATGCGCTCGAGCCCGGTTTCCTCGTCGTCGTCCTCGTAGTCGACCTCGTCGTCCGAGTCGCCGCCGCGTGCGCGCTTGGTGCGACCGCCGACGAGGTCCTCGAGGGCGAGGTCGTACACGGCCGTGTCGCGGTGGCCACTCCTGCGGCCAAAGACGGCCTCCTCGAGGTCGGACTCGTCATCGTCGCGGTCCTTTGGGCGGGCGGTCGACTGGCGGAGGGTGTCGCCGAGGGCGGGTTGCGGCTCGAGGTCGGCGGAGGAGGCGGTGGGCTTGGGTGCGGTGCGGGGCTTTTTGGCGGTGCGCGGCTTTGCCGAGTCGGCTGCAGGTGCGCGCTTGGCGGGTGCCATGGTGCTCTGCTCAGCCGGGGAGCTTGGTGGTGTGGAGAGTGAGCCGCCAACTGATGAGCTCGAGCTTGCCCGGGGAGAGTGAGCTCCTCGCCTCACTCAAGTGTTGCTTGGGCGACTGGAAGGTCCTTGTGATGCTACCTGTGTGCGCTCTGCCTTTTCTCCGGCTGTCCACGGTGCGTGTGCGAGGGTGAGACGTCCCCTGACGAGGCCGACGGTGGGCGGCGACTCGCTCGCCTCGACCACAGAGCCTCTCTGCGCTCCTGCTTGCTGGATTGAACCTCCGGACAGCTTGCACACACCCGAGGCCCGTAGCAGCCACCGCCCGTCCACACGCGCGCCCCTCCCCGACCTCGTCCCCCCCACCTCCGCGCCTCTCATCGCTCGACCCTCGCCGGCCGATCGCTCCACCTCGTGTGACCTCGCGAGCACCCTCACCAGCACCGCCAGGCTTCATCACCCGTAATCCACCCCGACCGCAACCATGGCCTCGCGCAGGAAGGTCCTCCTCAAGGTGCGCCTCTCCCTCCCCTTCCCCTCCCTCTCGCGCCTCCTTTGCCCCAGCTGTGCACAGCTCGACTGACACGCAGCACCGAACCTTGTGCGTCGTCTTCCGTCCCCGCAGACTGTCCTCCTCGGCGACAGCGGCGTCGGCAAGACGAGCCTCATGCAGCAGTTCGTCTCGAGGCGCTTCAGCGGCCAGTACAAGGCCACGATCGGTGCATTCATCGTCTCTCCCGACAGCGCCAGGGCGATACTGACGACTAGACGTACGCTCGCAGGCGCCGACTTCTTGACTAAGGAGGTCATGGCCGACGACCGGCTCGTCACCCTGCAGGCGAGTCCCCCCTCCTCTCTCTCACAGCTTTGGCCCTGCGCCGTCATCGTGCTGCACTGCAGTCAAAGACCTGTCGCTGACGCTCTGTCTCTCGCCCGCCGTCTCCCTTCCCCTCGCCACGCACGCACGCTCCTCTCCCTCTCTCCCCGCCTCGCCCTCCCTCTCGCCGCGCCTCGCACCTCGCCGCTCGCACAGCTGTGGGACACGGCCGGGCAGGAGCGCTTCCAGTCGCTCGGCGTCGCCTTCTACCGCGGCGCCGACTGCTGCGTCCTCGTGTTTGACGTCAACTCGAGCAAGAGCTTCGAGACGCTCGACAGCTGGCGGGACGAGTTCCTCATCCAGGTGCGCCGCCGGTTTTCCTTTCGTCGGCTCGACGACTCGCCTCGACAGAGATGCGGTCGCTGAGCCTGGGGTCGGAACGGCCGGTCTGCGCTCGCGTCCTCGAGGCTGACCCCCTCCCTCCTGTTCCCCATCCTCCTCGCACACGCAGGCCTCGCCGCGCGACCCGGACAACTTCCCCTTCATCGTCATCGGCAACAAGGTCGACATGGACGAGTCGAAGCGCATGGTGTCGCAGAAGCGCGCCCTCACGTGGTGCAACTCGAAGGGCAACATCCCGTACTTTGAGACGTCGGCAAAGGAGGCGACCAACGTCGAGGAGGCATTCAAGGCGGCGTGCAAGAATGCGCTGCAGCAGGAGGGCAACGCCGATGTGTGAGTCGGCGCCGCGAGCTGTCACCCCTCGGGCCGCGCGCCGGTCTTGATGGGCCGCGGACGAGGTAGTGGCGCGCTGCAGAGCTGACTCTCGCTCACTCGCTCGCTCACAGGCTCGACGACTACCCCGACCCGATCCGCATCAACGCGCACGACACCGACTCGAGCTACGGCTGCTCGTGCTGAGCATCGTCGACGCTGCCGGCGCACAGACCTCCTCGCCTCGCTGCCCTCCCTCGCGCTCCCTCACCATATCCTCGCCTAGAGTAGCCCTCTCTCATCTAGCCTCGTTGTCCCACTAGCCCTCCCACACCCGTAGCTCCCCTCTCGCGCTCTCTCGACCCTCCCCCTTCGTCCTTTCCCACCTCTCGAACCTCCCTCGTAGTAAGCCCTCTGTAATCTCCCTTTCCGTACTCGCACTCTACAGCTCTACGGCGCGTCCTCGCCCTGCGCCACCGGCCCCTCTCCCCGCTCGTCCGCCGGCGCCTGCGCCTGCTCGAACACGAGGACCCAGTTGCCCTTTGCGACGCCGGTGCGCTCGCGCAGGGCCCAGCCGCACTCGGCTGCGAGGCGCGCGAGGGCGTCGATCGAGCGCAGGCCGAGCGGGTAGGACGAGGGGCGGGACGAGATCTCGGTGTTGAACTGCGGGCGCGAGAGGTGGAGGAGGTCAGTGCGCGGGAGAGGGAGGGAACGAGGTGCAGCGGGACGCACGGCCTCGTCGGCGTCGCTGAAGAAGCCGTCGTCGTGCTTGAAGGGCCCGTACAGGACGAGCTTGGCCGACGGGGAGACGAGCGAGCGCGAGAGGAGGCGGGTGAAGATGCGCCGTGGGCCTTCTGGGACTGTGAGCGGGCTCGAGCGGGTCAGCGGGTCGAGAGAGACGGCGAGTAGGAGGAGGGAGACGCACAGGGGATCATGTGGATGAAGTTCTGCCCGAGCACGAGGTCGTAGGCCGCCCTGTCGCCGCCGTCTTCCTCGTCGAGCCTCCGCCGCAGCTCGTCCCACCCCTCGTCCTCCATGACGTCGACCCTCACCGCGCTCCTCACGCCCTCGACGCCCTCCCTCCTCACCCTCTCGTCAACCGCCGTGCACCCAAACTCGTCGCACTCGCTCGGCTGCCACGAGATGCCCGTCTCGGTGCGCGCGTACAGCGAGACGTGGACGCCCTCGCCGGACGCGAGCTCGAGCGCGTGGGCGGGGTGCGGGAGCGCGGCGAAGAGGGGCGAGAGGGTCGGGAGGACCGAGGCGGAGAAGCGCTCGGAGAGGCCTGCGGACGGGAGGAGGGTCAGCTGGTGAGGGAGGGGCGGGCGAAGAGAGCGAGAGCGGCGGCGCACCGTTGTAATAAGCTTGCGGGGCGAGGGTTGACTTGTAGCGTGGCTTGAGCTCTGTGTCGGTCGTCTTCGCCATCTGTGCGGGTAGTGGTGAGAGGGAGAGAGGCCGAGGCGGCCTTCGGCAGCAACGGGGCAGAGCTCAGCGACAGCGGCTCTGGACGTGCGGCCAGGTCGTGCCGAAGGTGCTCTGTGTTGCAGACCGTGCAGCCCTGCACTCAGCCAGCTTGCAGGCAAGCTGTCGGGTGAGGAACGGCCGCTGGCCTTCCCCTCCCTCCCCTCGAGAAGCGTGCGGGGCAAGATGAGATTCGCCCCGCGGAATCCGGGCAAAATCCGGTTCGGCGAGGTGGCGAAATGTCGCCGGCCTCCCCACCTCGTCCGGCGCTCCTCCTCCCTCTCGCTCCTCCCTCCCCATCCACCCTCCGCTAGCAGAGCTCCACGACAGCTCTGCCTCCCTGCACCTCGGCCACCACACCCGACCTCGCGCTCACCCGCACCGCCGCACGCTCCGCCCTCACCGCCTCGCTCCGGACGGCGACCACTCGCTCTTCAACCGGTGCGCCCTCTCTTCCACTCGAGCGTGCAGCTCGAGCAGCACTACAAACAGGAGGGCAATCCAGCTGACGAGCCGTCCGACCCGCAGCTCTCCACCATGGTTCTCGCCGGCCTCAGGTCCTCGCGCCTCAGCATCAAGTCCTCGCGCTCCAACAAGAGCGAGTTCGAGTACGGCTCCGAGTACGGCGCCGATGAAGACTACTCTGCCGACGAGGACAATGTGCGTCTGCTCGCTTATCGGACGCTGGAGCGGGAGCTGACCCTCTTCTCGACCCCGCTCGCGCGCAGTCCTCCGACGCCGACTTTGACGACCTCGGGCGCCGCCCCTCGGCCGTGAGCGACAGCTCGGTCGCCTCGGCCTCGACCTACGTCGACGCCGCGACGCGCGCCATGTCCAAGCTCCAGGACCTGCACTCGACGCCCGACAGCGGGTGGAAGCTCGCCCTGCGCCAGAAGAAGACGGGCTGCACCGTGTACGCCACGCGCGAGAAGAGCTACGTCTCGCAGGGGCGCAGCGAGAAGAAGGGCCACTACGCGCCCGTGTTCAAGGGCGTGCTCGACATCCAGGGCTTTGCGCCGACCGCCGTCTTTGCCGTCATGGGCACGCGCAAGCTGTGGGACGACTGGTTCGCTCTCCCTGCTCTTGAGATTGAAGAGGCGAGGTGCACCGGCTGACGAGCTCCCGCCGCCGCAGGTACAAGGAGGGCTCGCTCGTCGAGAACTTGAACGACTCGACCTCGCTCACCTACATGTCCGCTTTCTCTCCCTTCTCCCCATTCGACGCGGAACTCTCAGCTGACTCGCGGATATCCCCTGCAGGTGCATGAAGGGCATTGCCGGTTCCTCGTGCGCTCCCTCTCCCGGACTTGCCCGCCTCGCCGACCTTCTCATGCTGACGACCATCTCTCGCCTCGCAGGACCCGTGACCTGTCGCTCGTCGAGAAGGTCCAGGGCTCGCCGACTGGCACCATCTGCTTCGCGACCACGTCGGTCGTCACGCCCAAGGTCCCTCGCGTCGCCGGGAGGGTCCGTGCGAGCATCGCCCTGAACGGCTGGGTCCTCGAGCCGACCGACGACGGCACCAAGGTCTCGTACTAGTGCGTCGTCTCGACGTGCATCATGAGCCGAGCAGGGCTGACCGTCGCTCCTCGTCCTCGACAGCCTGCACGTCAACGTCCGCACCTTCATGCCCTCGTTCGCCGCGACCAAGTACCTCGCTCGCCGCCCGACCGTCATCACCCGCATCGACGACTACCTCAAGACGCACGGCGCGCCTCCTCTCGTCCCGCACGAGCCCGAGTCGGGCTCGCTCGCCGGCGGCGACGCCGGGTCCATCGCCGGCGGCGCAGTCGGCGTCCCTCGCCGCCGCCGCGACAGCACGTCGAGCAAGCGCTCGAGCCGCTCGGCCAGCAGCGGCGGTGCCGTCGGCCTCCCCGAGCACGTCGCCATGGACCGCGACGCCGAGAGCTACGGCGCCGTGCAGACGGCGACCAAGCTGTTCCGCGCCATGGCCGGCGGCGTCGGCGGCGCTGGGTGGCGCGCCGCCAAGGACCAGGAGGGGACCAAGGTGTGGATGCGCGAGAAGGACGGCGAGCAGGAGGGCAAGGCGCTGCCCATCGTCAAGGGCGAGGCCGAGATCGAGCGGGTCACGACCGAGCAGGTGCTCGGCACCCTCCTCAACGAGTCGGCGAGGCGCATCTGTGCGTCCTCTTCTCTTCCACGACCTACTTTGTGCTGCAGGTCATCGCTGACGCAGCTGAGCCGCAGGGGACCCTCGCATCGACTCCGTCGAGATCGCCCAGCTCGACAACGGCTGCGACCAGGGCATCTATGTCGAGGCCAACAAGGGCATCTACCCGCACATCAAGTGCGTCGTGCTCTGCTGCTCGAGGCCGCTCGACGAGAACTGACCTCGATGCCCTCGCTCGCTCGCAGGCCGTTCCACCACGTCGTCGCTCGCGGTGTCGAGCGCGAGGACGCCGCCGACTCGCACGGCCCCATCGTCTACGTCACGCGCTCGGTCGACTCGTCGTCTGCGTCAGCTCCTGAGGGCTCGACCAAGGCCAAGGTCGACTTTGTCGGCTACTCGCTCGAGCCCGCCGGCGCCAACGCCGTCAAGCTCGTCCGCGTCTCGCAGCTCGACGTCGGCGCGTCGGCCACGTTCAACCCGGCGACGTACAAGATCCTCACGACCGAGCTCGCGCTCGCCCCTCGCCGCGTCGGCGCCTTCATCGACTCGTTCGGCTTTGCGCCGCACTTCCTCCGGTGGGGCTCGGGCCCGGCCTCGCTGCGCGGCACGTCGGCGCCGGGCGACGACGTGCGCATCGGCAAGGTGACATTCAAGGTCGGCGGCGACGGCAAGGGCACGATGACGGACGGGCGCCAGGTGTCGTGGCTCGCGTGGAGCGGCCGCATGTACCCTCGCGGCGTCGACCTCGCGCTCGAGCCCGCCGAGGCGGCGACCGTCTCGCGCGTCGAGACGCCCGACGGCAACGTCCTCGTCCAGCTCGAGTGGAGCGACAAGGTGCGCTCGGACAAGGGCGCGACCCTCCGCCTCAAGCGCGCCGACGGCGACGGCCCCGAGGACGTCTACCTCGACGGCACCTTTGTCGACCAGACGATCAGCGCCTCGGCCGGCATCGTGTCGTCCGGCGGCGGCGGTGCGGCGGCGCCCAAGCGCAAGCAGCTCGAGCGCGGGGCGTCTAGCTCGGGCGCTCCCGGTGGCGGCGCCGAGTCGGCGGCCGTCGCAGGGCTCGGCGCAGCGGGCGCCGCCGGTCTCGGCGCTGTCGCCGCCTCGAAGGGCGGCGCAGGCTCGTCGTCGACCGCGGCCGCGAGGGACGGCGGCAGCTCGGACAAGGCGCGCGAGGGCGGCGACCTGAGCGGGCAGCAGAGCGTGCGTCTCCTTTCTCTCGCCCGCTCTCACCTCATCTCCTCGAGCCTCGTCTCTCTCGCTCTCGTCGAATTCTCGCTGACGCCCTCGTCCGTCGCAGAGCTCGTCGTCGGCGCCCAGCACCAGCACCCGCACCCGCTCGGACGGCGTCCCCGAAAACGCCATGCTCATCCTCAGCAAGGACCTCTACTTCACCCAGCAGCAGGTCCTCTTCATGGTCGTCGTCATCGCGGCGGCGTACGGGTGGGGCAAGCTCGCGTAGGGGGGCGTGGCGAGCGAGGAGAAGGAGGAGGAGCGACGGAGGAGACAAGCCTGCGTGACCTTTCTGTGCCCCCTCTTGTAGCAAGCCCATCTGTGCCCTGCCGAAATCTCTATCTGTATGCAGTCCTCTTCGAGCGCTTTGCGCTGCAGGTGTCTGCGAGGCAGTCGAGCCGAGCCGTGCGGTGAGAGAAGGAAGCGAGGAGGAGGAGGACAAACGTGACGGCTCGGGGCGGGCGGGCGCACGGAGGCGCATGCATTGCAGGCAGTCGAGAGGTGCACTCACGGTCCTGGCAGGTGCAACGAGGGGGAGGAGGAGCCGACAGAGTCGTCGCCGCTCGTCGACGAGAGGTCGCGCTCTCCGCCTCCTCACACACACCGCTAGCCCGGTCATTCGCCCCACCAGACGCTAGCATGGTGCGCTACGAGCCCCGTCGAGCTCACCTGTGCGCGCCCCGCTGACGCCGTCGCCCTCGCGAGCAGCTCATCTTCTCCGTCCTCAAGACGCTCCAGGACCAGGAGCTCACGGTCGAGCTCAAGAACGACCTGCAGATCCGTGGCCAGCTCAAGAGTGTCGACCAGTGCGTGTGCTCTCCTTCCCCTCTCGCTGCCGCCGTGCCTCGCTCACCTCTCCCTCCTCCTCCCCCGCTCCCTCACCCGGCTCGCAGGTTCCTCAACATCAAGCTCGAGAACATTCAGGTCCTCGACGAGGAGCGCTACCCGCATATGGTGCGTCCTGCGCCGTTCCTGCTCCCCCCTCCTGGTCTCGAGGGACGAGGCTGACCCGACCTGTCCCTCCTCAGGTCGCCGTCCGCAACTGCTTCATCCGAGGGTCGACCGTGCGCTACGTCCAGCTCCCGCGGGCAGCAGTCGACACGCAGCTCCTCGAGGACGCGACTCGGCGAGGTGCGTCTTGCTCTCGCGCTCTCCTCCCCTCCGCGTCCTCCACGACGGCCAGCTGACCCTGAACCCCTTGATGCGCGCAGAGGCGGGCAAGCAGCGGTGAGCGAGCAGGCGGCGGCGGCCATGTACGAACGTGTAGAATCAGTGCAGTTCTCTCTCTCTCTCTCGGTGCCCTCGAGGCGAGTGTACATCCCCTGCGCGACGCGGTTGAGGAGGAGGAGGAGAGGCAGGGGCTGCTGCTTCGCGCGTGTGCTCTCGCTGGACTTGGTCGAGGTGAACTGCGCGCTCTGTGAAGCCCTCTCGGGTGCACTCGCGGCCTTGGGGCCGCTCTCGAGGGTTGGGTCGGGCGAGGTGCGTGCGCGTCCGTGCGCCCGCTCCCCCGCACTCGTCCGCCTCGCCTCTCTCGCCCTTCTCCCTCCCTCCTCTCACTCGCTACCGACCTCTCGACCTGCCGCGATGGCCGCAACGCCCAAGGACCAGGCCCTCTCGCCGCTCAACCTCGCCGTCGGCGCCGCCGTCTCGCTGTTCGAGAGTGCGTCGCCCTCCCCGTCCGCCTCGTCTCGGTTTCCCCACCTTGAGCTCGTCCGCCTGACTTTAGTCCACCCTCTTCGCTCGCAGTCACGACCCTGGGACAGCCGCTCGAGGGTGCGCGCTCTCTCGAGCAGGAGCGCACGCCTGCGCACGAGCTGACCTCGCCCCTCCTTGCAGTCCTCAAGACGCAGGCGGCCTCGCACCGCGGCGAGTCGCTCCGCACGGCCATCAGCAGCGTCTACGCTCGCGGCGGCTTCAAGGGCTTCTACCAGGGCCTGATCCCCTGTGCGTCGTCCCTCTCTGCGCCCCTCTCGCAGACGAGCAGAGCTGATACCAGCGCTCGCTCGCAGGGGCGTGGATCGAGTCGTCGACGACGGGCGGCATCCTGCTCTTCACGGCGAGCGCAGTCGAGCATGCGGCGACGGACAAGGGCATGAACCGGGGCGGCGCGGGCTTGCTCGGCGGCGTCATCGGCGGCGCCGCTCAGGCCTACCTCGCCATGTGCGTCCTCTCTCATTCCCACTTCCTCCCTCGCCTCGAGCACGCCGAGCTGACCCTCGCGAGCGCTCGCAGGGGCCTCACGACGCGCATGAAGACGGTCGAGATCACCCGCGCCAAGTCGGTCGCGCCGTCGCTCATCCCCGGGCAGCCGCCGGTGCACGTCCCCTCGGCGATGGAGACGTTCCGCACGCTGTACCAGACCGAGGGCCTGCGCGGCATCAACAAGGGCGTCAACGCGGTCGCGCTCAGGCAGGCGACCAACTGTGCGTCGACCCTCTCGCCCTCTTCGCGCTCGCACCTCTCGAGCAAAGAGCTCACGCCCTCTCGCCGCGACAGGGGGCTCGCGCATCGGCATCGCTCGCGCAGCCGAGCAGGGCATCAAGAATCTCGGGCACAAGCAGCCGCAGGACAAGCTGAGCGGCAGCGAGAAGGTGCTCGCGTCCGCGATCGGTACGTCCTCTCTCCTCTCCCTCGCTTCCTCGTCGCTCGACTCGGCGCTCACGCTCCTCCTCCTGCTCGCAGGTGGCGCCCTCGGCTGCTGGAACCACCCGATCGAGGTCATCCGCGTCGAGATGCAGTCGCTCGCCTCGTCGTCGTCGCCCGCTCGCCCGACCCACCCGACCATCCTCGGCACGGCGCGCTACATCCTCGCCGTCGACGGGTGGAAGGGCCTCTTCCGCGGCGTGACGCCACGCATCGGGCTCAGCGTCTGGCGCGTGCGTCGAGCTTCCTCTTCCGCTCTACCTCCTCGTCGTCTACGATGAGCGACCGAGCTGATGATGCTGTACGCCGACAGACTATCTGCCTCGTCTCGCTCGGCGACCACGTCAAGAGCATCGTCAAGAAGGTCGACGCCGCGAGCGGGCCGCTCTGAGCGCGAGGACGGGCGAGGCGAGGAGGAGGAGGAGGCGCGAGGTCGTTGGTCGCTTGCTGGTTCTCGGGGTTCAGCTCTGCCCCTCGCTCTCTTTCGTCGCTCTCTGTAAACCCTGTCGGACTTGTGCATAGCTCTCGTCGTTCGTGCTCACCGTCGTCGCCGCCTCGAGAGGGAGAGCTCTCCCCGCACGGACCTCTCCCGCCTCGCCGCTCCCAGCTCGCTCGGGCATAGAGACAGAGGCACTGCACACATCCTTGCAAGCTCGAGACCATAACACGACGAACCCACTCACGCCTCGGCCTTGCGCGCGAGCCACTCGTTGCGGGAGATGCTCGCCGGGTCAAAGTAGGGCGTGCCGCCGACGACGACGGCGCGGTCGCCGGCGCGGGGCTCGTTGAAGTCGAACGTCGCGAGGTGGTTGACGACCTGTGTGAGGGGCGAGGAAGGATTGTCAGCGAGAGCGTAGGGCGCAGGAGGAGGAGGAGGAGGAGGAGGAACGTGCACGGACCTGGTTGTCCCAAATCGCGAGGTCGTTCTTCTTCCACTTGTACTTGACGTGGTTCTCGTGGTTCTCGTGCTGGACGCGGAACAGGTAGTCGAGGACGCTGCGGCTCTCGTCCTGGCTGAGCTCGTTGATCCGGGTCGTGAACGTCGGGTTGACGTAGAGCGCGCGCAGGCCGGTGACGGGGTTGGTGCTGCAGAGCGGGACGACGAGGGTCAGTCGAGAGCGAGGAGCGGAGCGAGGGGAGAGGAGGCGTCGAGGGGCAGACGAGGAGTGGACGAGAAGAGAAAGAGGAGGACGCACCGAATGACGGGGTGGCTCGCCTGGAACGCGTCGCCCTGGTTGTGCGGGCTCCCTCGCGGCTCGGTGCGCAGCTTGAACCCGTTGAGGCGCGCCTGGACGCGGAACCGCTCGGCGTCGTGCAGCGCCGTGAGGCCCTCGAGGAAGCGCTGGTATGGCGCGGTGAGGCGGTCGTACGCCGCGTAGTTGCTCGACCACAGCGTGTCGCCGCCGACGCGAGGCAGGGTGTGCATCTGGAGGATCGTGTAGAGGGACGGGCGGGGCTCAAAAGCTATGGAGGAGGGAGCGGCGAGTTTGGGAAGGTCAGCCGAGGGGGTCCGAGCGAGGGCGCGAGTCGACGCTGCGCCCGGGTGAGCGTCGACGAGATCGAGCTCCGAGAGAGACTGAGCGGGATCAGGACGCACCGACGTCGGTGTGCCACCCAGACGACGTGAAGCCCTTCTCGGCGAACGAGATCTGGCGGCCCTCCTTGTCCGGCGTCGACGAGATCTTGCCCAGCGGGAGCCCGCTCTCCGAGAGCTCCTGCGTCGGGTGGATGTGGAGGGTCGAGTCCTCAGGCTTGCCCGCGAGCTCGCCGAGGCGCAGAGCGAGGCGGCCGATGTCCTCGGGGACGATGTCGTGCTGGTCCTGGAAGAAGACGACGCCGCGGAGCGAGACTGAGCGTGGCGGGGCGGCGTGACAGAGGGAGATTGACGAGGATGGGCGTGGTCGACGAGGGGAAGACGGAGGAAGGAGGGACGAGGTCGAGGAGAAGGAGGGAGAATGAGGTCAGCGAGCCGGTCTCGAGGGAGGCACCGTCGAGGACGAGCGCAGGACCGCTACAACGAGAGGACGGTCGACGCACTGAGAATGGCGAGGTCGCGGAGGATGGCGTCGGCCGCCTCCTTGGGCAGGGCGAGGATCTCCTTGAGGCGGACGTTGGGCGCGAACCGGTCGCCGAGCGCGGTAGCGAGCTCCTCGCGCTCGAACTGGTCGAGGGCGCCGCTCAGCTCGAGCGGCTGGACCTTGAGCTCGCCGTCGAAGAGCGACTTGGTGCTGGCCGATGTGCCGTTGGTCGCCGACTTACCCTTCAGCGAGAGCGAGTCGAGGGTGCGCGAGAGGGTCTCGGTAGCGACGGGCATGGCTGAGTAGCTGTAGGAAGGTGCAGAAGACTCGAGCAGAGAAGCTTGCCGGCCATGCGCCTCCACAAGGTCGTCCCCTTGGAGGTCGATGTCGACAGCGAGCACGCGAGACGAGCCGGCGAGGGCGCAAGATCAGGGAAGCCGTCCGAGCCGGCGGGTGCTCGCGCTGCGGGCACGGCCTCTCGCCCGAGCCGTCTTGGAAGCTCGGCAGCCTTCTGCAGCTGCGCTTGGCGGCATGGTGGGCGAGGGACAGAGGGCAGAAGAGCTCTCCCACTCCGCCGCCGCCGGCCACTGCGGCTCCCTGTCCCTTTTCTGCAGCGCGTTCTGGTCGAGCTCTGAAGCTGTACGAGAGTCTCGCGGGCTTGTCGGTCCTGCACAACCTGGCCTACGAGGCGTGGCCGACTTCTCTTGCCAGGTCGCGATCGGGGCACCGGAGCGAGTCGCTTCACTCGCTTCACTCGCTCCACTCGCCTTGCTTGCACGAGCTGCATGGGCGACCTTCAGCCCGCCACGGGCAAGACTCGACCCGGCCGCAAACGCCAAGCCTGCATCGCGTGCAGCTCGACCAAGTGAGCCCTCGTCGCCTCTCCTCGGCATGTTGACGCTCGCTCAGGGGCGCGTGGGACGGCGCAGGGCGGCAGGGGCGAGAGTGCGAGGCTCTCGAGCGGGTCGCTCATGGTGCCACTGGCTGTCTGCGTGCTCTCGTCGACGAGGACGCGCTCGTCGGACGGACCGGCGAGGCGGTGAGTGGGGGAGGGTAGACGACGAGCACGACCGCACCTGCGCGCAGTCGAGGCGTGTCCCCGAGCAGTAGCCAGAGCATGAGCTGACCGTGCTACCCCCTCTCCTCGTTGCAGGCAGAAGTGCGACGGCGCGACCCGACATCCCTGTCGCCGCTGCGAGCTCTACTCGATCTCGTGCGAGTACCCGGACGGCCAGGTGCCGCGCACCGCCGTGCGCGTGCAACCGGTCGTCACCAATGGCGCGGCGGCGCCGACGAGCGCAGCTGGGACGCCGGGCTCGAGTGCAGGAGGGAACGACGACGTTGCTGCAGCGTGCGTCCAGCTCTCCTTCCCCTCGCTCTTCCTGCCGCTCGACGCTGACCTCCTTCGTCGCTCACAGACTACGCGACCTGAGCGCCCGCCTCACCTCGATCGAGGCCGGCCTCGAGGCGGACCGCCGCGCCGGCCTGCGCCCCGTCGACCCCTCCTCCTCCTCCTTCGCCCCGCCAACCTTCGACCTCCCGCACGCCTCCGCCTCGTCGACACCCGCACGACTCGAGTCGGTCGAGCTCCCCGCCGACACCAACCCGCTGCAGGTGCTCGTCTCGACGATGGAGCAGATGAGCCGCGACGAGGGCGAGCACGGCATGGACGAGGACGAGCCCGCAGGAGGACTGCTCGCCGGCGAGGCCGACAACAACTACGACCTCGAGGAGCTCGAGTGGAGGGCCAAGAACGAGCCGAGGAGCAACCGGCCCGACGCGTTTGCCCGCCAGCTCGTCTCGTTCGAGGACGTCCACATTGCGTTCACCTTGTGCGTCCACCCTCCCTCTCCCCGCTCACGATCATCTACCTGAGCGTGAGCTGACCTCGTGGCGAGCGCAGCTACGTCCAGCGAATACAGCCCTGGATCCCGGTCGTCGAGAGGAGGTCACCTTTGGTCGTTCGCGAGAAGGCGCCGTTCCTCTGTGCGTCTCTCTCTCTCTTCTCCTCGATATCTTCCCTCCGAGCCCGCTTCTGCTTCGTCCTGCCTCTCGAACCTGGAGCTGACCCTGCTGCGCGTACGCAGTCCACGTCATCCTCCTCGTCACCAACTACTACAACACGTCGACGACCCCTCGCGCTCGCGAGGTGTACGACGGGCTCAACTCGATCGTGCACGAGCTCCTCGTCGGCCACATCCTCGCGCCCGACCCGATCATGTTCACGCGCGACCTCGTCCGCGCCTTCCTCCTCCTCCTGTACTACAAGCCGATCCAGACGGCCGCCTACGCCCACCGCGGCCTCAAGTCGTCGTCGCGCATCGTCCACGCGAGCAAGATCAACGCGCTGTCGTCTCTCATGCTCCACTCGCTCATCCAGCGCGCCGCCATCTTCATCTCGGTCCCGCAGTCGCCGACCCTCCTCACCCGGGTTCTCGACAACTTTGAGCAGGCGACGCAGGACGAGCGCAAGCGCGCGCTCGCCGAGTTCCGCCTGTGGTGCACCGTCGTCGGCGCCGACGCGCTCGGCTCGCTGCAGAGCGGGCGCCTGACGTGGACCGACCCGACGAGCGCGCTCCGCATCACGCGCCGCTTTGCCGCCTTTGCCGCCGACCCGACCGACGTGCGCCGCGCCGCCATCCTCGAGCTGTACAGCATCGTGACGCTCCCGACGTCGATGGCGGCGACGAGCAACCCGGTGCGGTACCGGCTCGAGAACCTCAACCGCATCAACGCCGAGCTCGACGCGTGGCGCGCGCACTGGGCGCCGCTCCTCGCCGAGATGCAGACGCGCGGCGACCCGCTCGCCTACACGGTCGTGCAGACGTCGGCCCAGTTCGTCATCCTCGCCGTCAACGGCGCCGTCTTCACCCGGTGGGACCTCGAGCGCAAGAAGGAGCTCGAGCAAGGCAAGGAGGGGCGACCAAGATTGACGACCGAGTGCGTGCTTCCTCCGACTCTCCTCGACGTGCGACACGAGCTGACTGTCGCCGCGCCCTCGCCCGCAGCGACTGGCAGCACCTGCATCGCGCCGCTCAGGCCGCCGAGACGGCCATCTTCATCGTCTCGACCGAGGCGACGGCGGGCAACAGCCTCCTGCGCGAGTCCAAGTGGCCTGCACCGACCAAGGGCTTTAGGGCGCCGCTCAACCTCGACCCGCGCATCACCGAGGACTTCAAGACGGCGCTCGACACGATGACCTGCATCGTGCGTCCTCTTGCTCTCCTCTCCTGCTCCTCCGCTGACCTCCTCCTCTGCGACGCTCGCAGGCCTTCGTCTACTCACTCCTGTTCCTCGTCCGCATGGCCTCGGCGGTGCGTCCGCGCCGCTCGATCCCCTTCTCGCCCGACTCGGCTGACCCGAACTCTTTCTGCAGGGCCTCATCACGTGCGACATCGAGACGCGCCAGGCCGACTACGAGGCGGGCTGCGACCTCGACACGCCGCAGCCGCTTGCGACCGGGCAGAAGCTCCCGTGCCTGCTCGAGCTTGGCGCCGCCTTCCTCACCGGCATCTCGCCCAACCCGGATCACCCAGCTCGCCGCCACGCCCTCCTCGTCGACGTCATCCTCCGCGTCGGCCTCACCGCAGCGAGCCCGCAGACGCACGGCGCGCCCTCGCCGGCGTCCAACTCGGGCGGGCATCGGCGCTCGCCCATCATCCCTCCACTTCACTCGCCCAGCTCCCTCTCGCACATCGTCACCAACCCGTCCTCGACCCTCGCCCGCGCATCTACCTTCCCCTCCTCCTCGTCGACGACGCCCGGCATGCGCCTGCCCTCGCCGTTCGCCGACCCATCGAGCTCGTCGAGCATGCCGCCGCCGCCTGTCCGCCCGCCGGTCTCGTCGTTCGACTCGTGGCTGTGGGACAGCAACACGCCGTCGGGCTCCTTCTCGGGTCCGCTGCGCATGCAGGACGGCTCATTCGTCATGCCCGACCTCTCGGTCGCGACCTCGGCGGCGGCATCTTCGTCGGCCTCGCGCGCACTACCTGCGCCGGTCTCGGCGCCGACGGCGCCGTCGCAGTACAGCACGGGCCGGCCCGTAACGACGCCGGCCGAGGCGACGGCGCTCGCGGCGGGTGCAGGGAGGAAGGGCGACGCTGCGCAGGCCATGGCGTCGCTCCTGTCCGAGGTCAACCCGTTCCTCGACGACTTCTGTGCGTGCTCCTCTCCTCTCGGCTCACTCGCTCGGCTCACTCGACCTCTCGAACCTCGAGCTCCTGCTGACTCTCTCCTTGCGCGCAGACTCGACGCAGCCCGGCATCGGCTCGCACGCGTTCAACGACGACTTTGGCCTCGGCCTCGCCGGCGGCGCGACGGACGGCGCGCTCCTGCCCGGCCTCGAGTGGACGGCCATGGGCTTGCCTGGAGCGGTGGCGGGTGCGGGTGCGCCTGCGGGCTCGGGCGGCGCCGAGGGACAGCCGTGGAGCGGGTACACGGGCGAGGCGGCCTGAGCGCAACGACGACTCGCGTCCTTCTCTCGGTCCGGCTTGGCCTCGGCTTCTGCGATCGTGCTCCAGCCTCGCGACTCCTGTCTCTGCGTCTGTCGAGGCTCGGGCTGCTCGCCGGACGGACCTCGGAGCTTCCGCGGTCGGCCTTTCCGGAGGTGGACTCGTCGACCGGGGTCTGCTTCTCCTTCTCTCGCTCGACTCCTCATGCCGCACTTGGACGACGAGCACGATCCGTTCTGGCCAGCGCCCCGCGACGCAGCGACCGCTCCGCCGCCGCCGCCGCCGCCTGCCCTCGAACGCCATCGAGTCGGGCCCGCCGCCATCGCCAACCCCGAGCTCGTCGCGGCCGAGGGCCCTGCAGGCCAGATCGCTGCCGCCTGCGCCTTCCAGTCGGCGACGGCCGACTTCATGCAGACGGCGGCTCAGCACCGCAAGGCGCTCGACCTCCCGCCACACCACGCCGCCATCGAGCTCTTCGCTCTCGGTGCGTCTCTCTCTCTCGCTCCCTCCCTCCTTTCGGCGAGCCTCGATGACTGACGCACACACTCAGGCTCGGTCGGCGCCACCGTCCGTCGGGCCGCCGCCGCGGTGCACCTCTGGGACTTGAGCGAGCTGCTCGAGGAGGCTCTCGTCGCCCTCGAGCTTCCTGCGTCTCTTCAGGTGCGTCTGGTGAGCACGCTCGCCTAAGTTAAGCTTGCTGACGCCGTCACACATCCGCAGCCCGTCGAGTTCATCGTCAAGCTGCCGGCGCGCCTGTCTCTTCAAGGCTTTGAGGATACCGTCGGCGAGGCCGTCCACCGTCGCTTCGAGCGGCACGACCCGCAGCACATTCCGCCGCCCCGACTCGGTCAGCTCCTCGTCCCTCGCTTCAACGCGCCGCGCCAGTTCCCGGACCGTGCAGCATTTCCTTCTCAGCGAGCCACCTCGTCCTGGATGTGCGTATCTCCTCCTCTCCCTTCTCTCGAAAGTCTCGATACTGATCCTTGACCGTACAGCCTGCCCTTCGTCCGGCACCGTCTCGTCCTGCGCCCGCACCCGGGCATCCCGCTCGGCGTCAGCCTCAACACCGAGTACCTCATCCCGCCGTCGGGCCTTCTCGCCCACCCGGTCCAGAGCCCGGACGACTTTGTGCGGCTCTTTGCCGCCCCGGCACACGTCGACCTCGCGTACCAGCTCGTGCGCATGTGGAGCGCCGACGACCGCCGCTCGCCGCTGTACCGCTCGCGCGAGCCGGCCGTCGTCGCCGTCAGTGCGCTCAACTGCATGGTCATGCACGAGACGCAGGTCTTCCTCTTGACGGTCCATGCAGCGATTGGAGCCGACACGCTCAGGAGCGAGCACCTGTCGTGCACGCTCGCCGGGTTCGTCGCCTTTACCGAGGAGCTCTTCGCCGCGCCGTCGCCCTCGTTCGCCGGCGCGCTCGTCGGGCATCACGCCCTCTTCCGGGACTGGCTCCTCTACAGGTTCGGGTCCGAGACGAGCAGGCGAGCGTGCGCGAGGGAGTGCGTCGGCGTCCTCGCTCGGTCCGTCCTCGTCCTTCCTTCTCTCCTCTCTCGCCTAAGTTCCCCGCGCCCTTCTCCCTCCCTCCCTGACTCGTCCGAGCCCTTCGCTACAGGTACTGGCCGTCGATCCGCAGCGCTGCGTCGGCCGAGGCCCGAGCGAGCCGCGAGCGACAGGTCGAGGACTTGCTCGCTCAGGCTTTCCTCCACATCTACAGCCTCGTGCGTCCAGCCCTCGCCTCCTCGACGCCTCCTCGAGCAACACGGCTGACCTTGACGTCTTCCTGCAGGCCTTCCCGCCGGAGCATTTTGTCTGAGCGCGAGTCGAGCGGCGGGTGGATGTCTGCGTTTGGGGCTGAACCTCTCGCATCCTCTCGCTCTCCTCCTGAGTAGACTTTCTCTCCATCTTTCTCCTGTCATCTAGACGTGTTCTCATGTCTGCTGCTGCGAGAGCCCGCGCTCGCTAAGAGAGACAGAGCGAGCCTCCCATCGTCGACCTTTTCAAGTTCGCTCTCCTCGCCGCCCAGCTTCCTCGGGAGGCCCGACTGGGCCTGAACCCTCGCCGTCCGCTCTCTGAGTGCTAAAGCTTCGCTAGCGCGCGTCCTTGAGCTCCTGCAGGAGCGAGAGCGAGGCTGAGCGACTCCTTCCTCGGCGCACGGACCCCTTGCTCAATCCGGCTGTACCTCGCCGCAGTTTTCCTCGACGAGCTTGCAGGACCTCTCGCGCGACGTGCACAGCTCTCGAAAGCGCAGAGAAGCTGAGTGAGGCGGACGTGGGTAGCTGGGCAGCGAGCAGGGCGCGAAAGCTTCTCAGGGCTCGAGGGACGGCGAGAATTCAAGCGTGGATTGCAGGCTATGTACGGCGGCGTCGCGGGACGTCAATTCAATCAGGGGATGTGATACTGCCCGCTGTTGCTGTTGGTAGAAACGTGCAGGGAGTCAGCGGGAGGCTCGAGGAAAGCCGAGGGGAAGCAGGGAGGAGGAGGGCAACGTACGGGTGCACGATCGTGCCGGTCGACAGGTTCGACGTCGCGAGGTAGACGTACGACTCGCCGAGCTCGGCGGGCTGGCCGACGCGGCCGTGGATGAGCGAGGACTGCGAGGGAGAAAGCCGAGGAGGTCAGTGCGGGAGGTCGACGAGGGCCACGACGACGACGACGACGACGAGAAGAGGGAGAGACAGCGAGACGCACCGAGCCGACCGACCAGCCCTCCATCTGCTCAGCAGGGCGCGAAGCCGGCTGGAGCGGCGTGTAGACCGGGCCCGGGGCGACGGCGACGACGCGGATGCCCTTCTCGAGCTGCTGCGTCGCGAGCGAGCGCGTGAACGTAGCCCCTGCGCCCTTGGTCGCGCTATAGTCGAGCATGGCGGCGGACCCCTTCTGCAGATGGAGGATGGCGAGTATGAGAAGGAGAGGAGGAGGCGAGGGAGAGGGAGGGCGACGAGTCAGCATCGGCACCGGCGGGCCGGACGAGGAGGACGAGACGAACGTAGGCGGTGACCGACGTCGTGTTGATGATGACGTCGCCGCGCTTGAGGTGCGGGAGGGCGACCTTGGCCTGCGAAGAGGGAAGGAGAGAGGGTCAGTCGCGGTTTGAGAAGGTCGCCGATGACGACGGCGACGACGCCTGTCGGCTGGACGGAACGGCGCCTCACGAGCCCAATCATGGCCACAATGTTCGTCTGGAACGTCTCTTCGACGTTCTTCATGTCGATGTCGGCGAGGTCGGGGCACTGGATCTGCTGCGAGGCGCTGAGGTCGGAAAAGTGTCAGCGACGGCCTCGGCGCCGCGCTAGCTCGAGGACATGCTCGACGCACTTGTTGACGAGGATGTCGAGGTCCTTGAACTCCTTGAGGTGGGCGGCGACGAGCTTCTCGCGCGTCTCGTGGAACTTGAGGTCGCCGGGGAAGAGGAGGCACTTCTGGCCGGCCTCCTCGACGAGCTTCTTGGTCATCTGGGCGCTGAGAGAGGCTCGAGTGCGTCAGCATGCGGGAACATCAGCATGGAGGCGCAGGTCGGCCATCCCGAGGGAGGTCCCGCCGCGCCAGAGGCGAGAGAGCGAGGCGACGCACTCCTTCTCCTCCGACTCGAGGTAGTTGATCGTGACGTCGGCGCCCTCGCGAGCGAAGAAGGCCGCGACGGTGCGGCCAATGCCCGAGTCGCCGCCGGTAATGATGGCCTTCTTGCCCTCGAGCTTGTTCGAGCCGACGTACTCCTCGAGGCGGGGCTCGCCGCGGTGCCAGCGCTCGACCTTGGTCTGCGCGCGTTCGCCACTCGAGTCAGCTCCTGTCGATCGCTTGAAAGAGGCGCACACGGCAGACAGAGCGAGAGAGAGGAGGACGGACGTGCTCGGCGAGCGGCTCCATGTCGGCGTCAGAGCCGGGGAGGTTCTGCTCGAACTTCTTCGGCGCAAAGTTCTTCTTGTACGCCGTGTGAACCTTGTCCTCGTCGCCCATGGTGAGAGTTGTCGAGTGGAAGGTGCGGGTGGGGAGCGAGGTGCGGTAGGTCGCGAGGGGCGCGAGGCGAAAGCGAGCTGGTGCAGTGACGAGCTGACGGGTGCAGAGAGTGCGAGAGAGCGAGGCCAGGGTGTGGACTGGCTGCAGAGGGTGAAGAGCGGAGCCAAGAGGCCGAGGGCGACGAGGAGCGAGGTTGAGGCTCGAGTGCGTCGGCCGCGCTTCTCTGATGGCGTCGGTCGACGCGGGGAAAGGGCCAGAAATCCTCGATCACCTCGTTTCACCGTTCCCTACGAAACGCGCACCTTTGGGCCAGCTACTTGTGCAGTAGAAGCGAGCGAGAGGTGAGGTCGACGAAGGAGGTCCGAGCGACGGCGAGACGAAGGTGCTGCGGAATCCGGCTCTCACCCGGCTCTACTCTGACCAGCTCGAGCAGCGTACGAAAGCTTCTTGTGTAGTTTCCGGACCTCGGCAGACCACCCGAGAGCGAGGTGAGAGAGAGGCGAGCGCAGCTCTCCTTGTTCGCGGATCCTCTCCCGGCTCTCCGTTCGCACACGACCCCACCCACCAGCAGCGACAAGCCCAGCAGCACACACCCTCAGGCGAGACTGCAGCTCTCGCCTGGCCGCACCCCCGTGCCGCCCCTCGCCATGCCCTCGCCGCCAGCGCGAGCACGAGCGCTCGTCCTCCTCCTCATCTCGGTCCTCGTCTCGGTCACCTCGCGCGCCCACGCTGCACCAGAGCCGGCTGCGCTCGCGACACAGCGTTCAGCACGCGCACCGGCACCCCTCCCCGCCCACCTGCGCCAAACCGACCGGCCCCAGCCCCCGCTCCCAGAAGCCATCCGCTCTGTTCGCTTCAACGCCCCGCCGCCGCCGCCAGTCGCCCAGGTCCCGCCGTTCGACCCGCCATCCGACGACCCAGAAGACGACGGCGGCTTCCGCCTGTCCGACCTCGTCCTCACCGTCACGGTCGACGGCCAGGTCCATGCCCTCAAGCGCGACTCGGGCCAGTGGGTCTGGACCCTGCACGACGACGGTGGCATCGCGCTCGGCGGCGTCGGCGGCGGCGGTACCAGGGGCGCGAGGGAGCGGCGCTCGAGCGCGGGCGACGCCATCCACGGCCCGCTCGTGCAGAGCCAGGGCCGGCGGCGCCGAGGTGGGGCAGCGGCGGCGACCAAGGCCGGCGGGCCCTCCTCTTCGTCGAACGAGACGGGCGTCGCCGTCGGCGATGCAGACGATGCCGCAGCCGAGGACGACGAGACGTACATCATCGAGCCGACCGGGCCCGGCGACATCTACGTCTACTCGCGCTCGACCGGCGGCCTCGACAAGCTCCCGCTCTCGATGCAGGAGCTCGTCACCCTGTCGCCGTTCCGGTTCCCGGGCGACGCGAGCCGCATGTTCTCGGCGAGCAAGAACACCAAGTTTGTCGGCGTCGACCTCAAGACGGGCCGGCTCGTCGGCGTCTTTGGGAGCAACGCCGGGTGGTGCGAGTGGGACGACGCCGACGAGCTCATGGCCGGCGGGCGTGCCGTCGAGAAGGACTACGAGGAGGACATCGATCAGCGGCCGCACGACTTGCTGTACATGGCGCGCACCGGTCCGTCCTCCTCCCCCTCCTCCCTCCTCGACTTTCTCCTCGCTGACGCCTCCTCCTCTGCACAGAGTACCACCTCTCGATCTACGACACGACATCCGCCCTTCCCCTGCAGACCCTGTCGTACACGACCTACTCGTCGTCGGCCCTGCCTCATGCGCCCGCCTCGCCCAACCACCCCTCCCAGTCGACCTGGACCCGCACGCCCGACTCGCTCTACCTCCAGCCCATGCACGACGGCTCGCTCGTGTGCTTCCGCGCCGGCGCGCCGGGCTACCACTGGTCCATCAACTTCGAGGCGCCCGTCGTCAGCGTCTTTGACGTTGTCGTCCCCGTCCCCTCTTCCTCCTCGTCCGCCCCGACCTCGCCCATGATGCTCGAGCAGCCGCATCCGCTCCTCGTCGACGACCTTCCGCTCGATTTCGCGGTCCTGCAGCAAGAGCCGGCGGCGACGTTCGTCGGCCGCATCGGCGCGCCCTCGGGCGGCGGCCCACGCGCCGGCGCCATGAGCGGCGAGGGCGAGCTCTTCGCCATGAGTCGAGACCGGTTCCCGCTCGTGCCCTTTGCGCAGGTCGCCGAGGTGGCGCGCGCAGGGCTCGGCGGCGAGGGGCTCGAGCGCGAGGGCGAGCCGGACGCCGACGCGCCACTCCCGCCGGCTCGCGAGCCGTGCCACGGCGTCGACTGCCTCGTCGGTCGGCACAAGCTGCGCAACCCGCCGCCCGTGTCGCCCATCGCGCTCGACTCGACAATCGACCCCGCCTCGCCGTCCGAGCCGCTCCTCCTCGACGGCCCTTCCTCCTCCACCGCCGAGCCTGTCTCGACCTCGCCCTCGCTCCCCCTCGACGACGACCTCACCGTCCCGACCCCGAATCGCCGCTCGCCGCATCAACCCGGCTCGTCGACCCTCCTCGCGTCGCTGTACAAGTCGGGCGTCGTCCGTCCGCTTCGAGGGCTCGGCGAGGCGAGCGGCGGGAGCGCTGCGCGCCTCACGTTCGGCGTCGCGCTCCTCGTGCTCGCCGCCTGGGCATGGGGCCGCCTCAAGCAGCAGCAGGGCGGCAGCGGCGTCGGGCCCAAGGTCCGCCTCGCTGGCGGCGGTGCGAGGAAGAGCCGCGGCCGGCGCGCGAGCACCGAGACGGAGGAGGACGAGCTGCCGGGGACGCCGCCGGACGAGGGCGACGTGCGCGGCGAGGGGCGCGCGCTCGTCGCGCTCAGGAAGCAGGGCGGCGCGGCGAGGGTCAACGGCGCGAGGAAGCGCTCGCCGTCGACGCCGCCGACGCCGACGGGCTTGTCGTTCGTGCAGCAGGGCGGCGCAGCGGTGGGCGGCTCCGCGGCGCCGGGCGGGCGCGGGCGCGCGTCGTCGGTGTCCTCCTCGTCGGCCCTTTCGTCCTCCCTCACCCTGTCCAAAGACCTCCCACCTCTCCCTCCTTCCGCACTCGACGAGCCAGCCTTCCTCGGCGCGCCCATAGCGCTCGACGACGGCGACTCGTCGTCGCCCGAGGTCCCCTTCTCGTCGCCGCTGCTCGCCTCGGGCGCCATCACGCCTCTCGACGACGGCGCCGAGTCGGACGGCGCAGGCGGCGGCGGGTCCGGCACGCCGCAGCGCAAGCGCAACCGGCGCCGGCGCGGCGCCAAGAAGAAGAAGCCCAAGGAGGGCGCGGCGGGAGGAGGAGGGGTCACGGGCCTCGGGCTCGACGATGAGCTCGGCGCGCCGGGAGGGGACAAGGAGCTCCTCGAGGGCATCACGCTCAGCGAGCGCGAGACGCGCGACGACGATGGACTCGGCGCGCAGGTGGACGCGCAGGGGCGAGGGGTCGACGGCGAGGTGGTTGGTGCGAGTGCGCCCTCGAGCACGGCGACGCTCGAGGCGCCGGTCGAGACGGTCGCGAGGAGCGCACCGCTCGATCCGCAGGTCGTCGGCGGGCTCGCAGTCAGCGAGACGATCCTCGGTGCGGCCCTCTCTCCTCCTCGTCTCCAACTCGAGCGAGCCCGAAACTGACCTTCCTCCCCCTTGCTCCATCAGGCTACGGCTCGCACGGCACCGTCGTCCTCCGAGGCGAGTTCCAGGGTCGCGCCGTCGCCGTCAAGCGGCTCCTCAAGGACTTTGTCACGATCGCCGCGCACGAGGTCAACCTGCTCCAGGACGCCGACGACCACCCGCACGTCATCCGGTACTTCTGCAAGGAGCAGCGCGACACGTTCCTGTACATCGCCCTCGAGCTGTGTCCAGCGTCGCTGTTCGACCTCATCGACCAGCCGCTCGCGTTCCCCGACCTCGTCGTCCAGCTCGACCCGAAGCGGGCCCTGCGCCAGATCACGTCGGGCCTGCGGCACCTGCACTCGCTCAAGATTGTGCACCGCGACATCAAGCCGCAGAACATCCTCGTCTCGACGGCCAAGCGCGGCCAGCCGGGCCTGCGCATGCTCATCTCGGACTTTGGCCTGTGCAAGAAGCTCGACGTCGACGAGTCGTCGTTCCAGCAGACGTTCAACCACGCGGCGGGCTCGTTCGGCTACCGTGCGCCCGAGGTCCTGCGCGGGCTCGTCGACCCGAACGAGGGCGTCAACTCGTCGGGCGCGGCGACGCCCTCGGCGAGCGTCGGCTCGGGCGGCTCGTCGACGACCTTGGCCGGCCTCACGTCGACCGACCCGAGCATGCGCCTCACGCGCTCGATCGACATCTTCTCGCTCGGGTGCATCTTCTACTACGTCCTGACGCGCGGCGAGCACCCGTTCGGCGGGCGGTACGAGCGCGAGATGAACATCCTCAACGGCAAGGCGTGCCTCGACCGCCTCGACGGGCTCGGCGAGGAGGCTGTCGAGGTGCAGGACCTCATCCTGCGCATGGTCGCGACCGACCCTCGAGAACGGTGCGTCCTCCTCTCGTTCGACGTCGACCACCTTCTCTCCCGCTCGAGCCTCCTCTGACTCTTGCCCCTCTCTCTCCCGTCACCACAGCCCGTCGGCCGACCTCGTCCTCCTCCACCCCTTCTTCTGGAACGCTCAGAAGCGCCTCCTCTTCATTTGCGACGCGTCAGACCGGTTCGAGATCATGTCGCGCGACCCGCCCGAGCCGACGCTCCTCACGCTCGAGCACCGCTCGCACGAGATCGTCGGCGACGACTGGCAGAAGGCGCTCGACCGCACGTTCCTCGACAACCTCGGCAAGTACCGCAAGTACGACGGCGCGAGCGTGCGCGACTTGCTGCGGGTCCTGCGCAACAAGGTGCGCTCAACGTCCTCCCTTCCGGCTCCCGAGGGGTCCTCCGTGCTGATCCTTCCTCTACGCTTACATGCCTGCAGAAGCACCACTACCAGGACCTGCCCGAGTCGGTCCGCAAAGCGCTCGGCGACCTGCCGGCCGGCTTCCTCTCCTACTTTACGACCCGGTTCCCGCAGCTCCTCCTCCACGTCTACGACACGGTCGCGACGCACCTCTCGGACGAGGCCATGTTCGCCTCGACGTTCCACGTCCCAGAGGACGAGTCGTGAGCGCACGGACCCGTCGAGCGACCACCCTCTTCCCCTCTCCCTTTCCTTCTTCCCCTCTCTTCCTCGCATGGACGTTCTCCGTTGTACTCGAGGGGCTGCAGTACTCTCCCTCGCCCTGATTTATAGCTGTAGCATTCCCCTCTTCCTCTTGCTTAGCCCTCGCGCCGCAGTTTCTCGCGCTGGGCGCCCGTCCTCTCGTGCACTCGCACTCTCTCTTCCCTCGCAGCAGCACTCGGTGAGCAGGCGTCGACGTGCTCGAGGGCTTCCACGAGACACGAGAGAGGGCCTCTGGGACGAGCGAGTCCCGACTTCTAGCTTCTCGGCCCAGCTGCATCTCGACAAGGCTTAGTCCCCTCAGCACCGTCTCGTGCCGGCTCGAGACGCCTCCTCCTGCACAGAAGGATCACATGGGATTCGACAAGCTTGCCCGCCTGCAGCTGGCGACCGCGAGGCTCCGCCTGCGCTCCCCTCCTCCTCCCCGCCTCATCACCTCGGACGTCGCTCGAGGAGCGCTGCGCGATCGGCTCGCACGGCGGCCGAGTCGGAGCCGCACGAGCGCGGCTCTCGTGCGCCGGTCCGTCCGCTCAGCGCACCGTCCGTCGTGCCTCCTCAGCCCCTGTCCGTCCTGTCTCATCGCTCGCGCCGTCTCGCCGGCCTCGTCCTGCTGGCGCGCTTGCTCTTGGCTCAGGAGCTCGCCAGACTGCTCTGCGAGCCGCACACGGTCACCCACACTCGTTTCAACCAGCCGCCGCCGCCATGTCGACCAGCGGCGTGTCCCGCTCGTGGGTGCGTCCGCCGTCCTCGTCCTCCTCGGCCAGCGCGCGCAGCCTCAGCTGACCCACGCACTCGCACAGACACCGGGCACGGAGCGCCGCTATGCCACGACGACGGCACCCTCGAGCACCGGCCGCCGGCTCACGCGCGGCATGAAGGCGGTCCTCCTCCTCGCCCTCCTCGCCGTCCTCATAGTCGCCATCGTGCCCGCTGCGGTCGTCAGCACGCGCAAGGACGACAAGCAGTACCGCGCCGAGGACCGCGCCCTCGGCTACACGACCGTCGTCGACGGCCTGACGACGTTCGTCCAGACGCGCACAGCCTCGATCGTCACCCGCTCGTCGTACCGCACCCTCGACAATGGCGACGTCTCGACTGTCCTCCAGGCTGTTACCCTGCCCATCATCACGGTGTCGGCGACCTCGGCGGGCGAGGTACAGCAAGGCTTCGAGACGGTCACGGTCAACGGGCAGGAGGTCATTGTCGCCACGGTGACTCGGTTCGTCGCCGGCGCGAACGCGTTCGTGACTCGCACGGTCGAGCCTGGTGCGTCCTTCTCGGCTTCTGCTTCGCCTCTGCGATCCTCGCTGACGGTCTCTGCGACAGCCGAGCTCGGCGTCGCGACCGTCTACCGGACCGTCTTTGACGACTTGACCGTCGTGCGCCCGGCGACCTCGACAGCAGCCTCTTCAACGGCACCAAGCACGTCTTCGAGCCCTGCGTCGACCTCGAGGTGCGCGCTAGTCGCGATCGTTTCGAGATGAACTGCGCACTGACCCTCGGGCATCCAGGTCCAGTTCGTCTTCCTCCGCCGCGACGACCCAGAACTCCAGCAGCCCGTGCGTCGCCCCTCTCAGCATGTGCGACGTGTAGTGACTGATCTCGAGCGCTGCAGGACGACGCTCATCCCGATCACGACCCGCTCGACCTCGACCACCGCCGCTCAGGCCTCCTCTTCCTCCAGCTCGCGGCCTGCGACGACCGCCCCGCCCGCAGCTTCCACCTCTGCTCCATCTCCATCTTCGTCTTCCACCTCGTCCGCGCCAGTCGAGAGCACGAGCTCGACGACGCAGCGGCCGCCGACGACCTCGAGCAGCTCTTCCAGCAGGACGACCCTCGCGCCGCCGACTAGCACCGCCGCTCCGCCCGTCACGACGAGCAGCAACGTCCCACCGACGACCTCGTCGAGCGCTTCGTCCCCTCGTCCGCCGCCGTCGAGCGCGAGCAGCTCGAGCTCAGCCGCTTCGTCGACCTCGAGCAGCTCGTCGGCGCCTCTTCCGCCGAGCAGCAGCACAGCGCCGCCTTCGCCGTCGAGCAGCACGACGCAGCCCGTCGTGCCCTCGACCCGCAGCACGTCGTCCCCGACGTCGGCGTCGAGCAGCTCTGCTACGGCGTCGCCCTCCAGCTCGACGCAGGTTTCGTCCTCGAGCAGGACATCCAGCGATCCAGCCTCGCAGTCGTGCGTCTCTCTCTCTTCTCCTGCGCTCGCTTTCAGCACTGACACTGCGCGGTTCCTGCAGGACGAGCGAATCGGTCAGCTTCCCCTCGTTCACAACGTCGCCTTCTCGAGCACCCTCCTCGTCCGCGACGGACTCTACCGCGACGAGTCGACCCTCCTCGTGCGCCATTCTCGCACTCGTCTCTCTGCGGCCTTCCGCTGACTCGTCGACCCTGCAGGAGCGCTTCATCCTCGTCAACCCCGACGTCCGCCCCGCAGACGACGACCACGGCGCCCTGCATTCCGGGCCTGCCGCTCTTCCTCGGCGGCTGCGGGCTCGAGGCGACTACGACTACGCCACAATCGCCGACGACGTCTCGCTCGAGCAGCAGCACGGACGACCCGCAGCAGACGACGACCTCGCGGGCATGCATCCCCGGGCTGCCCGTCTTCCTCGGCGGGTGCGACCTCGGCGAGTCGACCACCTTCTCGCCTACGACCACCTCGACGTCCTCGTCGTCATCAAGCTCGTCAACGTCGTCCTCCTCGCCGTCGACAACGTCGTCTTCCCCTCGTCCGCTGCCGACGACCACGACCGAGGCGTGCATCCCGGGCTTGCCGACCTTCCTCGGCGGCTGCGGCGCGTCCACTACCACGATCACGTCGCGCACAAGCACGAGCGACTTGTCGAGCACGAGCGAGCAGACGTCGAGGTGCGCTCATCTCGACCTTCTCATCCTGGATTCGCAACTGACCAAGTCCTCCTCGCGCAGTTCTTCCGCCACGGCCTCTGCGACGCCCACGTGTATCCCGAGTCTGCCGCTGATCGTCGGCGGCTGCGGCCTGTTCGACCCGCCGTCAACGACGGCGTCGGCGACTCGATCGAGCACCTCGTCCGAGAGTGAGAGCGAGACGACGAGGTGCGTCTTCCCTGCTCTGCCCTCTCTCGCCCATGGCCTTGCTGACTCGCCCCTTGTGCAGCACTGCGACTATCTCGGACGTCACGTTCCCGCCCATCGGCTTGCCGACCTCGTCGTCTTCCTCGTCGTCTTCCAGCGAGACGTCCCCGACAACCGCGAGCGCCACCTCGACGACCACGACCTCGTTCTCCGGCACCACGACGTCCAGTTCAACATCTTCGTCGACTGAGGACACGTCAACGCGCACGAGCTCGTCCGAGCAGAGCACCTCGTCGAGCTCTCTTTCGTCCGGCGAGGCCGCTTCCTCGAGGTGCGCTCCTTCCTCCTGCCCTCTCGAGCCGGGTGGAGCCTGACCACACTGCCTTGCAGTATGACGTCGTCCCGCACGACCGAGAGCGAGCCGTCTTCGACTTTGAGCCGGACCTCCACCGCCGACTCGTCGAGCACCTCCACCGCCGGCGAGACTCCCACGACGACGGCGTCCGTCGACGGAACAACGACGACGTCGGCGACGACGCGCTCGAGCTCGAGTGCGGCAGGTGGCGAGAGCGAGACGAGCGCAGGACCCGCAAGGTGTGTTCCTCGCTCGCGCACGGACCTCTCCAGGGACAGCTTGCTGACGCTCGCCGCCGTTGGCCTCGCCTCGTCTCCTTGCAGTACCTCTTCCACGGCACGGCCATCAACAACATCGAGCACCTCAAGCGCGCCTGCCCCGACCGGCGACGAGCCGGCCTCGTCGTCTTCTGCGCCGGATGCCGCTCCCACGGACGACGTCGACGAGGCTGTCGCTTCTTCGGCCTCGCGCTCTCCTTCTTCTTCCTCCTCCTCTGACTCGATGCAGAGCTTCCACCGACGCCTCGTCAGGCGACACCGCGGGCAGCCTCGCCGGGCCGACGCACGAGCCTGAGCTCGCGACGAGCTTCCCCTCCCTCTCTCTCTGTCTCTCGTTCTTCTCCTCCCTCGTCGTCCTCGACACCGTCCTGGATCTCCTCAAGCCCAAGACGTAATCTTATCCGTTCCTCGTCCTCTCAACATTCGAAAGCGAGAGAGAGACAGCGAGAGAGCGAGAAAGCAAAGACGAGAAGACAAGAAGATGCGGACGAGGCTGTCTTCGGCAGACAGACACGGAGCGCGAGGACCAGGTACAAGAGAGAGAGAGAGAGAGAGAGAGAGAGAGAGAGAGAGAGAGAGAGAGAGACAGCGTCTCGCCGAGCTCGGCTGTCGCAGAGACCGTCAGCGAGGATCGCAGAGGCGAAGCAGAAGACGAGAAGGACGCACCAGGCTCGACCGTGCGAGTCACGAACGCGTTCGCGCCGGCGACGAACCGAGTCACCGTGGCGACAATGACCTCCTGCCCGTTGACCGTGACCGTCTCGAAGCCTTGCTGTACCTCGCCCGCCGAGGTCGCCGACACCGTGATGATGGGCAGGGTAACAGCCTGGAGGACAGTCGAGACGTCGCCATTGTCGAGGGTGCGGTACGACGAGCGGGTGACGATCGAGGCTGTGCGCGTCTGGACGAACGTCGTCAGGCCGTCGACGACGGTCGTGTAGCCGAGGGCGCGGTCCTCGGCGCGGTACTGCTTGTCGTCCTTGCGCGTGCTGACGACCGCAACGGGCACGATGGCGACTATGAGGACGGCGAGGAGGGCGAGGAGGAGGACCGCCTTCATGCCGCGCGTGAGCCGGCGGCCGGTGCTCGAGGGTGCCGTCGTCGTGGCATAGCGGCGCTCCGTGCCCGGTGTCTGTGCGAGTGCGAGAGTCAGCTGAGGCTGTGCGCGCTCGCCGAGGAGGCAATGACGGCGACGGGGACGACGCGCTCGAGCTTGAATGGCGAGAGCGAAGCGAGCGCAGGAAGCGCCAGGTGAGTTCCTGGCCCGTGCACGGACCCCTCTCGGCGATCTCTCGCTGACGCTTCTCGCGCATGCCCTCGCCTCACCTCCTTGCAGCACCACTCCCACGGCACTGCCATCGACAACATCGAGCAACCCAAGCGCGCCTGCCCCGACCGACGACGAGCCGGCCTCGTCGTCGTCCCGTGCCTGCGCCGGATCCCGCTCCGACGGACGACCTCGACGAGGCTTTCGCTTCTTCGGCCTCGCGCTCTCCTTCTTCTTCCTCCACCTCCGACTCGATGCAGAGCTTCCATCGACGCCTCGTCAGGCAGCACCGCGGGCAGCCTCGCCGGGCCGACGCACGAGCCTGAGCTCGCGACGAGCTTCCCCTCCCTCTCTGTCTCTCGTTCTTCCTCACCGCCCTCGTCGTTCTTGACAGCGTCGCCAATCTCCTGGAACGCGAGGACGTGACGTGATCGGTGCTTGATCCTTTCGACACCTGGCGAGCGAGAGTGACAGTGCCAAGAGGAGAAGCTGGGGACGAGGCTGTATTCGGCAGACAGACACGGCGCGCGAGGATCAGGTACCCTAAAGAGAGAGAGAGCGTCTATCGAGGCCGTAGTAGACGCACGAGTCACACACAGAGAGGGAAGAGAAGGCGCAGGGAAAAGTATGAGGGAGAGGACGAGGATATGTAGACGAGGACGACACGGGGAACTAAGGTCTAAGGAGGCGACGGGGGGGACACACAGGAGACAACACGACAAGGGATTAAGGCAGGAGGAGAGGAGGAAAGGAGAGAGAGAAGAGGAAGAGGGCCCCGCCTTCTCAGAAGGTCGCCCACGACATGCCGACGCTGCCGTACTCCTGCTGCAGCCTCCTCCGCTCGCGGATCGTCTCGTTGTGCCGCTCGTCGTCATCGTCGTCATCGTAATCGTTGTCCGCGTCGACTCGTCGCGGCGGCCCGAACGACGCAAAGTCGGCCGCGCGCGGCGCGTCGTCCTCGACCTCGGTCGACGCGTCGCTCTCGTCCTCCTCGGCATGCGCCTTGGCCCTCGACGCCGACGCCGACGCCTGGGCGCGGTACGCGCTCGCCTGCGGAGGCTGCTGCTGCTGCTGCGACGGCGGCGGCGCGAGGCTGGCGCTCGAGCCCTGCCGCCGGGGCGGGACGCTCGACGCGCGCAGGCCCGACGCGCCCGCGCCGCCTGCACCGAGAGCGGGCTGCGCCGCGCCCCTCGAGGCGCTCGCCGCTCGTCGCGACGCGAGCGAGAGCGAGTTCTTGCGGCGGCGCTGCAGGGCCGCCTGGGCCATGCAGAGCTCCTCGGGCGAGGTGCCCGCGCTCGACGACGAGCCGGCCGTCGCCGCGCACGGGAGGCGCTCGACGCTCGTCGACGGCGTCGAGTACTCGGACGACGAGGGCGCCGTCGACGACGAGCCCGACGTGGCGCTGCCCTGGCGCGAGAGGGCCTGAGCGCGGCTGGCGCTGCCCGAGCGCTCGCCCGAGGTCGAGGCGGCGGCGGCGCCGAGCGGCGGCGAGTGGGCGGGCGACGACGGGCGCGAGGCGGACGAGGCGCGCGAGTGCGGGTGGCGGAGCGTCATGGGGCGCGAGAGCGAGTCGGCGAACGACCACGGGTTGATGGGCGCGCCGCCGCCGGGCACGGGCGGCGTGAGGAGGGGCGTCGTCGCGCCCGACGGGTCGGGCACAGAGAAGTAGCACCGGTCGCAGACGCGCGCCGAGAGGGGCATGAGGGAGGGGAGGCTGCTCGGCGGGGACGACGTCGGGGTCGAGGAGGATGCGGTCGACGACGAGTTGTTGGACGACGCGCACGAGATGGCCGACGCCGAGGGCGACACCGAGTAGGCGAGCGACGGCAGGTCGACGGCCGACGAGCGGGGCGTTGCGCGAGGGGTGCCGCGAGGCGTCCACGCCGGCGCGGCATCGTCGCCGCCGGACGGCCAAAGGAAGGTCGAGCGCGACGAGTGCGAGGCGCAGAAGATGTCGCCGCAGGTGCTGCAGACAATGGAAGAGCGAGAGTCAGGAACTGAATGAGCGCGAGGTGGGCAGCCACGCGGGCGGGCTTCCGAGAGGCGGCGAGAGGGGGAGGGAGTGCTCACCGGCAGTGATGCCTGCGGTTCAACAGGTCGAAGCGCTGCGAGCAGTCGGGGTCGGCGCACTGGTCGGCCTCGTCGTCGCGCTGTTGCGAGGGGCGAAGGAAGGTGAGACCTAGATTCCGAGACGGGCGGCGAGCCGGTCCTCGGACATGGGGCCGGAGAGGACGACGCACCTTCCACTGGCTCCTCGGGAGCATGCGGCCGCGCACGCACGACACGTCGAGCTGCTGCTTATGCGCATCGACGCTGGGCGAGACGAGCGACGAGAGCCACGACGACGACTTGGCCTCGGTCGCGGCAACCGAGGGCGAGAGCGGCGGCGACGGGTGGGCGTAGAACTCGCGCGTGACCGAGCCTGCAGGGGAGAGAGTCAGCTCTGCCGGTAGCTGTCGAGGAGCACGACAAGCTCACCATTGCGGCGAAGCGCGGCGGGGCGATCTGCGAGCGAGACGACGCGGGTCAGCGAGGGGGCGGAGGTGGCTACGACGCCGAGGGAACGAGGGCGCACACAAGGGCTGGCGAGTGGTGCGCTCCTTGAAGTGGAGCGTGACGGCCGTGTTGTTCGAGTGGGGCGCACTGTGCGCTCGTGGGCCTTGGGCCGACATTGTATGCTGGGAGGTCGGGGATGGAGGGGGCGGAGCCGAGGGAGAGGCTCTGCCGAGGCGGGCGGCGGTCGGGGTGGCTGGGTGGGTGCTTGTCGGGGTTGGAGTGTGGATGGACGAGGGGTTCAGGCCGACATGGGTGCGGCAGGAGCGAGTGGGCGAGGTGGGAGGGAGCGAGGAGGTGAGGAGGAGGAGGGGAGGCGCTGCTCTCGCCTTCGGGCCAATCGCGAGGCCCAGATCGCCTTTCCGCCCTCGCTCTCCTCCTCGCCGCCTCCCACGCGCAAGTGGCTTCCGCTTCCCACGCTCTTCTGCTTCCCTCCCTGCGGACGCTGCAGCTGCTCTCCTCCTCGCTCGCCGCAGCGCCGCGCTCCTCCCCCGCCGGCCACCTCCCCCGTCCGTCCCGCGTGTCGACCCCGCCTTAGCGCTACCCCGCTTCGTCGTCGTCCGCTCTCCGCGCGCTCTGCCCACAGCGCTCACCATGCCGAGAGACGACGCGCAGTCGCACGCTCCTCCTTGGCCCGGCTCTCGGCGGGCTCGTGAGGCGGTGCTACCTTACCGCTGCTCCGACCCTCCTGTGCGCCGCGACGAACTCTCGCTCGCCCAGCGACGCACAGGATCGTGCGAGCTGCACGTGAAGAGAGGCAGGGCCGCCACGCGAGGGAACGAGCGACGAGCTCCCTCGCCTCGCACTTTTTTCCCTCCATTCTCCGCATTCTGCAGCTTGCCGATCTCCCTGTTCTTGCTTCTCTCCGCGCATCTTCTCCGCTGCCGAAGCGGGCTCCGCGACGAGCGCCCCTTCGTCGCCGCGGCAAGGTTGCGCGAGACGCCGGTGTCGCGTGCGCTCGCATCGTTCGAGGAGGAGGCTCGCGCGCCGAACCTGCTCTCGAAAGCGCTCTCTCCTCGCTCGAGAAGAGCAGGCCTCGCTCGTCAAAGCTCTCGAGGCTCGGGCGAGGGCGGCGCAGGTGTAGGGGCGACGAGGCGGGGCTGGAAATACAGCAGCTCGCGGCGTCGAGCGGGTGCTACACAAAGCAAAGTGAGGACGAGGGAGGATGCGAGAGATAACAGATGGGCGAGACGGAGAGGCAAGAGAAGAGGTCGTCGAGAGGGAGGGCGAGAAGAGAGAACGAGAGAGGGGAGGAAGGAAAGTGTCTGTGCGCGCCGCCGGCGGTGCGCCCTCGTCGCGAGCACGCCAGGTGCGAGCAGCGGGCCCCTCGACGCCGTCTAGAGCGGCAGCGACGCGCGCCCGTTCTCGTCGACGCGCATGAGCCCCGTCGTCGGGTGCGCGAGCGAGACGGGCGGCGCTCCTCCTCCTCCTCCACTCGCCGCAGCGCGCGCCGCCTCCTCGGCGATGAGCGCCCCGAGCGGGCCCGCCCGGCCCATGCTGCCGCTCCTCGCGAGCCACGGCGCGGCGACGCCCCCAGCAGCGGCACCCGACGATGGCGACGTGAGCGAGAGCCCTTCCCACCGCCCGGCGATCTCGCTCAGCGGCGACGAGTAGACCTTGCTCATGGGCTCGCTCGCGAGGCCTGCGCGCGAGCCCGAGCGGCTGAGCGCGGGCGCCGCCGCCGCCGTGGACGAGCTCATGTCGAACGGCGCGGCGAGGGCCCCTGCGCTCGAGCCCGTCCCGGTGCTCGCGCGCAGCGAGGCGACGCCGCCGTACGGCGTCGGGCGCGACAGGCTGCGGTGCCGTGCGTGCGCGTGCTGGCCGTGGCTGTGCACCGTGCGCGCCGACGAGCCCGACGCCGAGAGGAGCGACGACGCGCTGATGCTGCCCGAGAGCGAGCCCGACAGCGAGTTCGACAGCGAGTGGCCGTGTCCGGCGTGACGCCCGGGGAAGCTCGCGCTCGGCGGGAGCGAGCCCTTGAGGCTCGCGGCGGTCGGCGTCGTCTGGTCGAGGCCGAACGAGAGGTGCGTCGGCGTCGGGACGTTGGGTAGGGACGGCGTGTGGCGGTGGCTGTGCGAGGAGCGCGAGCCGAGGGAGGACGACGATGACGAGGAAGGAAGCTGGAGAGGGGCGGGGCGGCGCATCGGTGCGGCGGCGAGAGGTTGCCGAGGCGGCGGGAAGGCGAACGCCGCGGGCGCCGTGTGCTGCCTCGCGAGGCTCGGCCGCGGCGCCGTGCCCTCCATGGGACTCGCCGCAGGGAGCGGCGACGGGTCGAACACGTAGGACGCGCCGTCTGCGGGCGCAAAGCTCGGCTGCGACTGCTGGCCGAGCCCGGCGCTCGTCGCGCTCGAGCCCATGTAGCCGCTCCCAGCGCCGCCATCCTCGCCGCCGCCGCTCGCCGGCCCAAACGCGCCGAACGCCGGGTGCACCTCGCTGCTCGACCCTGCAGTCGACGGGCCCGCCGAGTAGACCAAGCCCGTCACCGCGTCGACCGTGACGCCGATCGTGCTGTCGTGCGGGCTCGCCGCGACGCTCGACGGCGCGCTGCCCGGCGTCGCCGAGCCGTCGTCGTGGTAGCCCTGCGACAAATCGTACATCGAGTACGGGTCGAACCCGCCGCTGCTGCTGCCGACGAGCGGCGTCGAGTCCTGCGACGCCGGGTAGGCGTACGTCTCGTCGAGCGTCGTCAGGTGCGCCGGGTGGATGTAGGGGCCCGCGACGCCAGCTGCGCCCGTGTCGAACGCGACGTGCTGTGCCGAAGGGTCGAACGAGAGCGGGCCCGCGCCGAAGAAGGCGTGCTGCATCGGGTCGGCGTCGTCGGTCGGCGAGGCGAAGCGCGAGTCGGGGCCTGGCGCCGAGTAGAACGCGCTCGAGGGGGCCGACGAGTACTCGTCGTACGGCGAGGCGGCGCTCGAGTCGTGCGAAACGTCGCTGTCGGTGTACAGGCGGGAGAGCGAGGGCTGCCCGTCGTCCGAGGGTACGAGGCCCGAGCCCTGAACGACGGCGTCGGAGGGCCACGAGCTCATGACGTCGTCGTGCTGCTGCTGCATCGGCTGAAGGAACTGGGGAGGAGGGGTAGGGAGCTCGTCGGGTGGAGAGGCGTAGGTGTAGAGGCCGAAGGGAGCGGGAGGGGACGAGTTGGCGTGCGGGCGGCGACAGCGGTCGGCCGTGCCGATGGACCGACTGCTGCCGTGCGAGGGGAAGAACGGCGGTCGGGGAGCGGCCAGGATGTCCAAGTCGTCGCCGTTGTTGGCGGCGGCGGCGAGCGTGCCGAGCTGCTCTTGCGGGAACGCGTGCTGCGAGATGCGCCGTGCGTGCGGCGCCGTCGAGCCGGCGATACCGACCATGGACTGGCTCCGTGCAGAGTGCGTCGGCGTGAACGGCGACATCTGCGACGACGGCGACGAGGCGAGCGTCTCGATCGAGGCCGACGACCGGACCGACGAGAAGGCGCCGAGCGACGACACCGACTCGCTGCGGCTCTTGCTCATGGGCGACGAGCGGGCGTAGGGCGTGAAGCGCGTGTTGTTGAGCGAGGCCGACGACGACGACCGGCTCATGGCGGGCGCGGGCGTTGCGGGCTGACGAGAGGCGACGGCCTCGAGCGCTGCCGACGCCGCCGCCGCCGCCTTGGCTTTGGCCGCCTTGACCTTGTCGCCACCGTGCGCCATCGGCAGCTGGGTCATGCTCTTGGACCGGTCGCGCTTCTCGCGAGCTTGTCGGCTATCGAGGGAGGGGCACGTGCGGGAGTCAGCGACGGCGTTTTCGCTCAGGCGCTCGCGCAGAAGGAAGCACAAGGGGACGCACGCGTTCCAGTAGTTCTTGATCGAGTTGTCGGGCCTGCCGGGCAGGTGCTTGGCCATCTCGGCCCACTTTGGCCCGATCTTGGCGTGCAGGTCGCGGATGAGGGCGTCCTCCTCGGGCGACCAGTCGCTCTTCTTGACTGCGAGAGGGGCGCCGGTCGTCAGCACCGTCTCAAGAGCGCGCGCGAGAGAGAGGCGTGAGAAGAGGGACGCACTGTTCGGGTTGAGGTGGTTGTGCCAGCGCTCGCGACACTGCTTGCCCGTCCTCGAGCCCATCTGCGACGAGATGATGACCTGCAGGCGGAGACGACGATCGGTACGTCAGCGTCTGAAACGCTGCAGAGCCGAACGAGGAGCAGGACGGCACGACGCACCCACTTCTCGGACCCGAACTCATCGACGAGCTCGACCAGCTTGGCGTCTTCTGCGGCGGTCCACGAGCCCTTGATCGTCTTGGGCCGCGACAACGAGGTCCATCGCTGCGAGTCTGACGAGTCAGCTCGGTGTTCCCAGAGCCGGAAGAGAGCTGCACGCCGCAAGAGGGGAGGACGACGAGGAGGAGGAGAGGCTCACGCTGTTGCACTCGGTTTTGGAGAACTTGCCGTCGGGAAAGGCGAGCGTGGCGACCTCCTGCCAGCTGAGCTGCCCGTCGCCGTGCTCGAGCGCAGCCGTGAGGGCCTCATCGTCGTCGTGCGTCCAGACCGGGGCGGTCGCGGACGAGGCGGACCCGCTCGCCTTGGGCCGGGGCGGCATGGGCGGGGCTCGAGGCGTGGACGCGCCGAGAGGGTGTGCTGGCTCGGGCGGGCGGTCGGCGGGCGGGCGGGTGCGCGAGGCGGTGCGGTGCGGACGCGACGAGGGAGGCGAGCCTCTCGGCGGGGGAGAGATGAGGACGAGGCGAGGGGCGGCCGGCCTTGCTGTGCTGAGAGGGGGCGGTGCGCTTGGCGGTGCTGCTCTGGGAGAGGGGCAGAGCAAGAGCGCGGACCAGCTTGCACGGCGTGTGCGACCGAGCCGGAACGAGGTGCGCGCGGCCGCCCTCGTCCCTCTCTTCTCGCCGAGGAAGCGTCCGTCCCTCGATCAGATCCGCACGCACGCACCCCGCTTCTCGCTTGACGGAGGGCGCCGGCGTGCAGCTCGTCCGCCTCTCATTCACGCACGTCCGTCGCTCTTGCAGGCCGGCCCTCGAGGGTCCGCCCGCTCGTGAGGCGGTGCTGACTACGTGCGCTCTCTCTCTCGGGGACTCGCTCTTGCTCGACGAGAGGGATGCAATGAATGAGGGTTGCACAGACTAGCGAGGGGATAAGTAAAGGGGAGGGGAGACCAGGAACGAGAGGCGGTACCGCGAGGGGAGAATCAGCTGCGAAGGACGACGACGAGGTGATCGAGGGTCAGCTCGCGGAATCTTGGGGTATCTCAGAGAGCAACGTACTCGGTGGGGACAGGAGGCGCGAATGTCGCCGTCGAGGCGGAAGGAGAAGGTGAGGGAGGAGGCGGTGCCGAGGAGGAGGGACGAGCGGGCGACGAGGAAGGGCCGACCGAGGTCGGCGACGATGCGCTGCTCGTCTGCGCACCGGACGACGACTCGCTTGAGCTGCGAGAGGTCGAGCTCGAGTCGCTCGTGCCTGAGCTCGTCGAGGATGAGGCCGCGGTCGAGGCGGTCGACGACGGTGCGCTCGACGGCGCCGACGAGGTCGAGCTGGTGCTCGTCGAGGATCGCGTGCTGGTCGTCCCGAGCGAGCTCGACGTCGAAGAGCCGGACGCGGTCGAGCTTGGCGTCGACGACGTGGACGAGCCCGCGTTCGTCCTCGTGGACGCCGGAGTCGAGGTCGAGCTGGTCCTCGAGGTCTCGCTCTGTCCCGTCGTTGTCGACGAGCGGCTAAAAGACGACTCGACGCTCGATGACGAGCTCGAGCTAGTTGTGGGCGTCGCCGGCGAGCTGCTTGGGCGAGTAGAAGGGCTGCTCGAAGAGGGTCAGCGCGGCGCAGGATGCGGGGCTGCGAGAGAGGGACCTACCCAATCGGCGGGACCGTGAAGGAGGGAGCCGTGCTGCGAGACGACGAAGATGACGAAGGCGAGGAAGAAAAAGTACTGCAGGGTGAGGACGGTCAGCGAGCTCCAAAGCGAGTTTCCGGGGAGGCGGTCGAGCGTACGAGGTTGACGTCGTGCTCTCAGTGCTGCTGCTGCTCGTGCGCGTCGACGAGCTCGAGGTGCTGAGAGTCGTGCTGCCCGTCGAAGAGGAAGTGGTCGAGGCCGCGCTGGGAAGAGGAGGAGAGGGTCAGCTCGGGGTCCGTGCGGGCTCGGCGCGGCGCAGGAGGGACGCACCTTGAGCTGGAACTACCGGCTTCTGGCGTAGTCGTCGTCATAGAACTCGAGGGTGTACTTGTCGGCGAGGCCGTCGAGGTGGAAGGCCTGTTGACGGGGCAGACAGGTCAGTCGTCGGGGACAGGCTCGACCACCCAGAGACAGCGCACCCGATCGGGGGCAGCGTGATACCGCTTGTCGTGATCGACGAGGATGAGCTCGAGGTCGTGCGAGAGGAGCTCGAGACGCTGGAGGCGGCCGTCGAGGAGGAAGAAGTAGGCGGAGGACGAGTCGTGCTTGAGGACGCCGCCGACGCCGACGACGAGGTAGCGGTCGATCCCGAGCTCGAGGAAGTCGACGAGGAGTCAGAGCGAGTTGAGGTGACCGTCGGGGCCGAGGTTGGAGAGCTGCACGAGAAGGCGAGTCAGTCGAGGTCCGAGCGGGCGAGGAGAGACGAGCTACGCACTCGATTGGCGGGATCGTCACGCTCGGGTTTGCGCTCGAGCTAGTTGACGTCGACGGTATCGAGAACGACGGCGCAGAGGTCGAGCCCGGAGAGCTCGAGGTGCTGGACCTGCAGATCGAGCCAGAGTCAGAGCCGGATCGTCGCGACGAGGAAGAGATGAAGGACGCACGGCACCGTCGTGTTGCTGGCACCGGTCGAGCTGACCGTCGACGTCGTCGTGCTCGTCGAGCCGGGAACGCAGCCGAGCGGCAGGCCGAAGAAGATGCAGCTGACGGCTGATGTGCTGCTGCTGCTCGTGCTCACGGCGGACGAGGTGGAGCTGCGCATGGCGGGGCGTCAGCACGTACTTGAAGGTCGGTCGACTGAGAGCAGAAGACGCACGCAGAGGAGGACGAAGGAGGCGCCGTGATCGTCGCGGACGTGGTCGAAGGCCTGCGGGAGGGACGAGAGGGTCAGCTCCTTTTTGCCGCAGCATAGAGCGATGAGCGCACCCGATCGGCGGCAGCGTCACGCCGCTAGTCGTCGAGGATGAGAGCCGACTCGTTGTTGTTGCCGAGGTCGAGCTGCGTGGGCGGAGAGTCAGCAAGGGCGCCCTCGAAGAGATCAAAGCGCGACTCGGCGGCTCACCTGCTCGACGTTAATCCGGGGCTCGTCGTCGTGGCCGTGGTCGTGGTGACGCCGCTCGACGTGCTCGTGCTGCTCGGCGGCTGCGGCAGCGTCGAGCCGGGCGTGCAGCCGATCGGGAGGCCGAGGAAGTTGCAGGTCGGCCGAGTCGTGCTGGACGAGCTGGTCGACGAGCTTGACGTGCGGGACCTGCAGGAGAGCGCTCGTCAGGCGAGTTTGAGAGCGGGAGGAGACGAGGGACGCACGAGGTCGAGGGCGGAGCGGTCGTCGACGAGTCTGGCGGCGAGCTTGAGGTGCTCGGACCCTGCGAGGTGGTCGACCCGAGCGAGCTGCTCGAGGACGAGCTCGACGTAGAGGTGCTCGATGCGGAAGTCGAGCTCGAGGTTGTCGGCGAGCTGGTAGACGTCGCAGAGCTCGCGGGCGGCAGGGCTGGACCCGGCGAGCTGCTGGTCGACCCGGCCGACGTGGACGAGCTGGCTGGCAGCGTAATAGGCGTCGTCGTGCTCGACGGTGGCGTAGTCGTCGATGCGGAGGAGCGCGTGGTTGTGGACGGACTCGACGGCGCCGACGAGGGCAAGATCGGTCCGGGCAAAGTCGCTGTCGAGGTGGACGGCGAGGGCGATGTCTGCGACGCCGGAGCAGTCGCGCTCGAGCTTGTCGAGGTACTCGGCGAAGAAGTTGAGGTCGTCGGCGAGCCAGGTTGCTCAGAGGTGGCCGAGGAAGGCAAAGTGGCCGACGATGGCGAACTCGAGGTGCTGCTGCGCGACGTGCTGCTGGTCAGTCAGGACCGCGAAGCCCTCCAAGCTGAGTGTAAGGGACGCACGACGAAGTGCTCGAGCTGGAAGGAGGAGGGTTTGACGGCGCCGCATTCGAGGACGAACTTGCGCTGCGAGCGCAGGTGCGTCAGCCACGCTCGAGGCGGCGAATTGTGAGTGAGCGCACCTCGCAGCGCTTGAAGTAGTCGTAGTCGTGCCCGGAGCGACCGTGCTGCTGCCTGGAGGCGCAGTGGTCGTCGTCTGCAGCGACGAGGTCGAGCTAGACGAACGCGAGGAGGGGCTCGAGCTTGGCAGCGAGGCCGACGACCGCGAGCTTGTCGTGACGACGGTCAACGTCGCAGTCGAGCTGGTCGTGACGGTCGTGCTTGGCGGACGAGTGGTCGAGCTGGGGCTAGATGGGCAGGAAGGGTGAGGAGGGTTCCGTGCACGACGAAGAGGCCGACGGCGCGACGCACCCGAGGACCGTGACAAGGTCGAGGCTCGTCAAAGTCAGCGTCTCGACACCAACAGCACCTGACAAGAGCAGAGAGTCAGCCAGGCCGCTCAGCCGAAGGTCCCCCTCGCCGCTCGGACCGCTCGACGCACCGTTCTGAGCCGTGTAGGTCACCGTCGCCACCGCCGTCTGGACCCTCGTAGCCGTCTCGAGCACGATGACGAGACCGTCGGTGAGCGTCGAGGTCACGTAGGCTGCGAGGGGGAGCGAGATCGTCAGCTCGTGCGGTTCCTCGAGGGCGGCCACGAGGAGGTCGCACCCGTCTGGACGTCCTGCACGTTGGTCGCCGAGACGGTGACGACGGGGAGTGCAACGACCGAGGTGATGGTCGACACCTCGCCGATGGCCAGGGTCGTGAGCTGCGAGCGCGTCGCGATCCCGCCGCCGCGCGTAATGGTCGAGGTCCGGCCGTCGACGACGGTCGTGTACAGCTGGCCTTGGTCTGCTGCACGCACGTTGCTCTTGCGCGTGAGGACGACCGAGGGCGGCACGATAATACACTGCACGTGGGGAGGATCAGCTCGAGCAGCCGAGGGGGAGTGGCGAGGCTCAGGACGGACCGTGAGGAGGACGATGAGGCCAAGGAGTCCCAAGAGGAGGAGGAGCCGCTTGCGGCGGTGCCTTGAAGCTGTCGACTGAGGCGCGTAAGTCGACTGGTAGCGACGCGAGGCTGGAGTCTGCGAGAGGAGGTGTCAGCGTCGGCGGGCGAGCCACGACGGGCGAGAGGACAGGACGCACCGCTGAGGGCGAGATACCCACGCCCGGTGTCGACATGCTGCTTCGAAGCTCGAGGTGGCGAGTGGCGGGAGCAGTCGCTGATGAGGAGTCGAGAGACCGAGCGGAGAGGGGAGCTGGGGGAGCGTGCGGACCGGAGTGTCCGTCTCTCCTGTCCGGCCGGACTCGGTCTCCTCGACTCGCTCGGCGGAGCTCTCCGCCCGAAAGCGACGAACGTTCGAACGAGCTCGTCTGGCCGCGAGCCGAAGCGGAGAGCAGCGTCGAGGAGAAGCGGCGGGGAGAGGCCAACCCTCGCTCAGGCTCGTGGCGGACCTGTGCGGCGGGGCACAGCGTGAGCCGCTGCAAGCAGAGGCTCAGCCAATCGTCTCAAGAGGAGAGAAGCGAGCGAGAGGGTGCCGAGCGAGATGAGAGCGGGGCGGGGAGGAGGACGAGGAGGCGGCCTCGTCGCACGCGGTGAGCTGCGGTGGCCGACTGTGCTGTAGCTGAAGCCTAGCAAGCTACTGCACCCTCGGCAGTACCACCAGAGGCGAGGAAGGAGAGCCTTTGCGAGCAACAGAGCGCGTCGTCCGTCCTCATCTCGCTCTCGTCCTCGACCAGCTCGTCGCCCGCGCAAGTGCTGCCCAGCGATGCAGGTCGACTCTGTACCGGGCTCCCCTGCCACCAAGCGCCCCGCAGACGCAGACCCCACCGCGTCGGGCGCTGTCCCCGGCCCCTCGTCCTCGTCGTCCACCGCCCCGAACCCGCTCGCCGCCCCCGCCCCCGCCAGCGACCTCCCGCAGGCCAAGCGCGCGCGCACCCACGAGCCAGGCGCCACCCCGCAGCCCGCCGACCAGCAGGACGACCTCGAGCTCGACGCCAATGCCCGCACGGCGCGCGAGGCCGGCATGGGCACCGACGACCCGGCCAACGTCCACAAGCGCCTCACGGCCGCCAAGCGCTACCTCGCCACCCAGACGCACCCGGTCATCATCCCCTCGTACGCCACCTGGTTCAGCCTCGCCACCCTCCACCCAATCGAGCGCCGCTCCCTCCCCGAGTTCTTCAACTCGAAGAACCGCTCGAAGACGCCCACCGTCTACAAGGACTACCGCGACTTCATGATCCACACGTACCGCTTGAACCCGAGCGAGTACCTCACCGTCACCGCCTGCCGCCGCAACCTCGCCGGCGACGTGTGCGCCATCATGCGCGTCCACGCCTTCCTCGAGCAGTGGGGGCTCATCAACTACCAGGTGCGCCTCGTCTTGTTCTCAACGACGACCTACGACGACCTGGAACTGACTCCCGCCCCGCGACCCGCAACAGATCGACGCCGACACTCGCCCTTCCTCGCTCGGTCCTCCCTTCACCGGCCACTTCCGCGTCCTCGTCGACTCGCCCCGCGGCCTTGCTCCCCTCCACCCGGGCACCAAGCCCTCGTCGACCACCCTCCGCACCGACCTCCTCAAGACGGACCCGGCGCGGCCCGCCGCCCCCGACGCGCGCATGTCGTCCGCGACGGCGCAGCAGCTCGCCGCCGAGGCCGACGCGGGCCAGACGGCGCGCGACGCCGCCCAGGACCCGACGCGCGCCCTCAAACCGTGCCACACGTGCGGCACGACGACGCCGACGGTGCGCTACACGTCGCTCAAGCCGTTCCGGCCCGTCGGCGCGAGCGCGAGCAGCACGAGCAGCGAGCCCATCTCGGTGTGCGGCGCGTGCTACACCGAGGGCCGCTTCCCGTCGACGCTGCACGCGGGCGACTTTGTCCGGCTCGACGCCGACCCGTTCTCGCACGCCGAGACGGACCCGTGGACCGACCAGGAGCTCCTCCTCCTCCTCGAGGGCATCGAGATGCACGACGACCAGTGGGACCGCGTCGCCGACCACGTCGGGACCCGCACCAAGGAGCAGTGCATCGCCCACTTCCTCAAGCTCCCGATCGAGGACGGCTTCATCGCCGAGGCGGCGCCGGCGGGCCTGCTCGGCGGCGCGCACAAGGTCCCGCTCAGCAAGGCCGACAACCCCGTCATGAGCGTCGTCGCCTTCCTCGCGGGCGCCGTCGACCGCGAGACGGCAGCAAAGGCGGCGGGCGAGGCCGTCGAGGAGCTCGACCGCGGGCTCAAGCGGCGGGCAGAGCTGGCCAAGGAGGCCAAGAAGGAGGACTCGGACGGCACGGCGGCGACGGCGGCGGCGACTGACGACGGCGACGCCAAGATGGACGGCGTCGAGGCCAACGGCGACGAGGCCAAGACGAATGGCGACGCGCCCGCCGCCGACGCCGTCGAGGACCCGCTCGCCGACTCGTCGCGCTCGTCGCCCTCGGCCAACATGCGCCGCGCGGCCCTGACGGCGCTCGGCTCGGCCGCTGCGCGCGCGCACGCCCTCGCGCTCCAGGAGGACGCGTCGCTGCACTCGCTCGTGACGGCCGTCGTCGAGGCCCAGGTGCGCAAGCTCGACCTCAAGCTCGCCCACTTTGACGAGCTCGAGCGCCTCGTCGAGCACGAGCGCCGCGCGCTCGAGGTCCAGAAGCAGCAGCTGTACGAGGACCGCCTGCGCGTCAACCGCATGCTCGGCGAGGCGGCCGGCCTCGTGCAGAAGGCCAAGACGGCGCCGCAGCAGGTGACGCAGCAAGAGGTGGCGCAGCTCGCGGCCCAGGTCGGCGCGGCACAGCCCCAGGTGACGCAGGTCGCGAACCCGGGGCCGGCGCCCAGCGTCCAGGCCGGCGAGGCGGCGCAGCTCTCCTGAGCACGCGAGGACCGTGCGCGGGCGAGTCGGCGACAGGAGGATCTCGAGTTGGACGAGGTGCTTCCGTATCTGTAGACGCTGTAAAGGTCTCTTCGTGTTCCTCTACGTCTCTTCTCGGCGCGAGCGCGAGGACCGTGCACCAGAGCTCGCAAACGGGGAGAGAGACGCAGGCATGGCATAGCAGAGAGGTAGTGAGGACAAGCAAGGTACGACGAGGGCTCGAAAAGGAGAAGGGGCGAGAGGGGAGCTTGAGGAAGGGCAACATGGACAGGAAGGAGAGGACGAGAGGAAAGGCAGAATAGAGGGGTATCGAGAGGTCCGCGACGACTACGACGACGTCAGGCCGCTATGGCGTAGTACTCTCTGCAGAGAGGAGGCTCGTCAGTGCCTGAGGCGTAGTGCGAGCGCGTCCAGAGAGAGCGAGCGGCGTACCCGACGTGCCCTCCGAGTTCCGCGACCCTCGCGACGCCGTTCCCTCCTCCGTGCGCGCTCGGCGTCCTCATGCGGGGCTCGCCCGACCCGCCGACCGACAAGCTCCTCGCGAGCGGGCTCGGCACGCCCGCTGCGCTCGTCACGGCGGGCGCGCCCGGCGAGTGGTGCGGCGAGGCGGCGCCGCCGGCCGAGAGGGCTCGCGCCATGCGCGAGGGGGACAGGACGTGGTCGGGCGGCGGGGCGTACTGGTAGTGCTGGTGCTGGAGCTGGTGGGCGTGCGGGTGGTACGGGTAGCCGATCGGCGGAGGGTAGGGTGCGGCGCCGACGCGAGCGCGACTCGTCGTTGCGCTGCGCCGCCCGGACATGAGGAGCGCCGCCGCCGAGCCGGGGCTCCTGCCCCTCCCGCGCGCGTATGCTCCATCGTCGGCTCCATCGACGCCGGCGAGCGCAGCGACGGCTGCCGTGCTCGTCGCGCGGCGGCCTCGGCCGTACCCCACGAGCGCGGGCGCGAGCACGTCCCTGCTCCCGATGCCGCCGCCGCCCGTCTTGCGCTTCTTGCCGCCTGCGTCGGAAGAGGACGACGACGAGGACGAGGTCGAGGCGGGCTTGTGGCGCGTGTTGTCGAGCGTGGCTGACGACGACGAGGCGAGGCGGACGAGGAGGGCGGGCGAGGGGGCGGCCAGGCTCGACGTGCTGCTCGCCGAGCTGAGCGAGGGCGACTTGTAGGGCGTGGCTTTGCGGCTGGGCTTGAGCCCTGGGCGCGCACTGGCTGGGGAGGGCGATGCGGCGGGTGGACGGGAAGAGCTCGGCGAGTTGGCGGAGTTGGCGTGGGGGAGGCGGCGGCGCGAGGCAGGGCCCGCATGGCTAGTCGAGGCGGGCATGGCGAGGCTATCGAGCGAGGTGGGCGTGCTCGACGAGGGGCTGGTGCAGGGGGAGGGGCGTGGGACGAGGGCGACGAGGGGCGAGCCGGTTCCTCTCTCCGACGCCTCCGCGGCGTCCGAGATGCGGGGGCGAAAAAGGCGCGACTCGCGATTTCAACGAGGCTTGCAGCAAGCGAGGACAAGAACACAACACTGGGGATAGAAGGAAAGCTACAAAGGACACGGCGTGCGGTGCGATCGGGGAGGAGGGAGAGGCGACTCGGAAATGGGCCTCGAGGAGGAGGGGGCCTGTGCGCAGCGCGCCGACGACACGAGACGGGGCGCCCTCACGCGATGTAGTGGTACAGGGCGTGGTTGTCCTCGGCACGGCCCATGTACTCGCGGTCGATGAGGCTCGCGATCGACTGCGGCACGAGGAGGGCGAGGTCAGCGCGGGTTCGAGGAGGGGAGGAAGCTGCTGCGACACGACGATGGCGACAGCCTCGTCACTTGTACGACGTCGCGCAAGTCTAGGTGAGGCGCGGAAGACCAGGGTGGGAGAGGAAGAGGAGGAGAGGCGCACCTTCTTGATCTCGGCCGGCTCGACCTTGAAGCGCTGCCCAATCTGCGACACGACCTCCATGACGCTGCGCGCAAGCACGAGGGTAATGTCAGCTACGACATGCTGAGGCTGAGAAGCCGGGAGGAGAGCGAGAGCTGGAAGAGAGCGAGAGGAGGAAGAGGGGGACGCACAGCTCTTGGTGCTTGAGCGTCTTGCGCGCCTTCATGATGCTGCAGCGGATGCACACAGAGTCAGCACGAGTACCCAAGCATCGTGAGGAGACAGAGAGCGGAGGGACGCACCGCACGATGGCGAGCTGGAGGTGGCTCGCCCGGTCGGTAAAGACGCGCTCGGTCGTGCTCTTGTTCTCCTCGACCGTCTCCTTCTGCTGGATCTGGTTGATCTTGATGCGCACGTGGTCGCTCTTGAACTCCTGCTCGGCGGGAACAGGCTCTGGGTCAGCCTGACCTCGACTCGATGCGGAAGAAGAGGAGGAGGAGCGGCGACGACGACGCACCGAGTTGAAGGCGAAGCGGTCGCCCGGGTTGACGTCTCGGCCTTTCGGCTGCTTGGTGAGGACGCGCACCTTGCCGCACGCGAGACTCTGCAGCGTGCGCGCGAGCTCCTTGGACTCTGCGCGAGGACGACCGTCGGGAGGAGGAGGAGGAGGAGGAGGCCAAGGTCAGTGCGAGCGCCTCGCGACAGGCAGCAGACACAGAGACGGGAAGAGCGCACCGAGCTGTGTCGCAGCGCCGATCTCCTCGACGCTGAGCGTGCCGTCGTCCGCCGCCCCCTGCTCGGCCGGGTCGTTGAACAAGAGCAGGACGACGGCCTGCGCGAGGCTGACGAGGAGCTCCTTCCTCGCCGTGCTCGCCTTGCCCGAGTCCGACGCCGCCGCCGCGGTCGGGAAGTGCGCGCGGAGCGTGACCGTGTCGAGGCCGCTCGCCCAGCTGAGCGCGCGCCCGCTGTGCTTGGCGACGTAGAAGGCGCGGAAGCGCTCTTTCGCGGCCGTGAGCGCCGGCGGGAGCGCGATCGGGAACGGCGGGTACGTCGGCCAGTTGCCCTGGCTGAGGACCGAGACGCTCAGGTCGAACGCCGACCCGGACGACGACGACGAGGCCGAGAAGGCGCGCATGACGTCGGCCGACAGGTCCATGTCCTTGAACATGATCTCGAGCTTCTGCGTGAAGCCGGGGCCGCACTCTGCGGGCGGGACGAGGCGGGTCAGCAGCGGTCGAGAGAGGAGAGAAAGGAGGTCCGTGCGCACCGTCCTTGAGCTTGAGGAGCATGCTGCGCTCGGCGTCGAACGACGCGCTCTTGTGCAGGAGCAGGCGCTTGGCGAGGTCGCGCTTGTAGAACGCCTCGAAGATGTCCTTGCCTGCGTGAGAGGTCCGTGCGGACGAGGTCGTCAGCGAGGGCTCGCGGACGGCCATCGTCGTCGCCGAAGCGCTTCGGGGCCCGTCGCAGGCGGTCTTGTAGACGTGGAGAGAGAAGGAGGCGCACCCTGTGTGAAGCGAAAGAGGTACAGGACGTCGTTGAGGACGGCCTCGAGAGCCACATCGTCGAGCCCTCGCGCGCCGCCGCTGCGCAACTTGGCGTCGAGGTACTTGGCTGCAGACGAGCGCAACAGCGAACATTCTCGCACCGTCAATCAATGACCGCCAGGGCAGGGGAAGCGCCGAGAGAGCCGTCGCACGCACCCATCATCTCGGCCGGCTTGTTCTGGCGCGTGTTGACGACGCTCTCGAACGCGCTGTTGACGGCCTTGCCGAACTCGTCCTCGTTGCGCTCAAAGGGGCCGACGACGAGCGCGCGCGCGCGGTGCCGCAGCGCGATGAGGCGCTCGACCATGTGGGCGTCCTGCGCCGGGTCCGACACGAGCGCGAGGGCGGCCGTCTGCGGGTGGGGTGCGAGCGCGGGTAGGATCGATGGTGCGGCCGTGGGTGAGATGATCGAGATGAGCAGTCGGGCAGGGAAGAGGGCGAAAAGCGAATAAGGGGAGGAGGGGAGGGAGGAGGGGGTCAGTGCGCGCTCACGACGACGACTTACCGGCGCGTGCGCCTTAAACGCTCAGAACGACGACGAGGCGACGATGAGGTAGATGGTGCGGCGAGCGGGAGCTGGGCAAGCCGAGGAGGAAGAGTGCGACGCCCGAGAAGAGAACAGCTCGAGCACCTTGAGGTAGGCGAGGAACGCCGTCCGCAGGACGCCAAGCCTGTCGACGCGCTTGAGGAGGCCGTACAGTGTCGCGAGCTCGTCCTTGAGGTCCTCCTCGCACAGCTTGGCCGTGTCTGCGGCGCAGTTCATCGCGACGAGGTCAATCTCCGTCTGCGTCGACGAGAGAGACCACGAGGGCGGGAGTGTCGCGACGCACCCTTGGTCGCGATGTCCTCGACGTGAACCTTGATGAGCCCATCCTCTACCCTGCGCTCGACCTCCCTCGCGAGCCCGGCCTCGCCCGCCCCACCAAACACGCTCTTCACGCGCTCGTCCTCGTTCCCGAGCGCCTCGACGACCCGCGCGAGGTACGTCGCCGAGTCGAGCTCGAGCGCCTGCGCGTCGCCCTGCGCCGCGTAGTGCGCCGCCGTCGCGTCGAGGAACGGCGCGAGGACGAGCTCGTCGTACGCGGCGGGCGTCGCAAAGCTGCGCACGCGGCGGAAGAATGCGCGCAGGGCGGCGTGCGGGACCGAGGTGCCGCTGCGCTCGAGGGCGACGAGGTCGAGGGTCGCCGACGTGATGCGCGACGAGATGGTCGCGTCGGTGAGGACCGAGTGCTGGAAGAGCGACAGGCCGAGGTCCCTGCGAGAGCGAGAGAGGGTCAATTAGGGTGCAGCGAGACGACATCTGGAGAGGACAGAGGACGGACCAGATGGAGAGGAGCGCAGGAGACTGAAGGACGTAGGTGCGGTCGAGGTGGAGGAAGACGCTCCGAACGAGGAGGACCTGGTCGCCGAAGCGGCCGACCTCGTCGTCGAACTGCTTGGTCCACGCCTCGTGCGCTGCGGCCTTGACGCCGAGGGCCGAACTCGCCGTCGTCGTCGAGGCGGCCGAGTCGGGCACGGGCGCGGCGAGCGAGCGGCGGAGGTCGCCCGCGGCGCGCTCGAGTTCGAGGCGGAGGCGGTCGTACAGCTGCTGGGCGGCGTCGTTGCCCTTGTGGACGACGTGCTCGGTGAGCGAGTACAGGGCCTGGAGCGACTCGGGCGTGGGGAGCGGCGGGCGCGCGAGGATGGCGCGCGCTGCTCGGGCGAGGGTGGCGAGCGGGTCGGCGGCTTGGGCTGCGGGTTGGGGCTTGGACCCGAGGGCGAGCTTGGCCTTGGAGGGCCCGAGCTGGATGGAGCGGACTTTGGTGCGGTCGACGCCGGACGCGAGGCCGATGCGGCGCGACGAGGTCGACGAGGACGGAGTGGGCGACAGGGCGGCGGGAGCAGGGGCGCGTGGCTGTGGGTGGCCGGTGACGCGGGGCGGTGCATGGTCGAGCTTTGCCATCTTGGTTGGCGGTGAAGCCATGGCGGGAGGACAAGAAGAGGCGAGTGGAGGGGAGAGCCGATGAGGGGAACCCGAGACCGACGACAACCGCCTCGCTCAGGCTGTGCGCTGGCTGGGTCAGGTGCTGTGCGAACACCTGCCAAGACGGCTCAGGCTACAGTTGCACCCGACCGAGCTGCTTGAGAGGAGCGAGGTGTGGTCCTCCTTGATCTCCCGCCCTCTCTCCTTCCTCGTCCCCTCGCTCCCTCCACCCGGCTCTAGGACTAGACTTGACGGCAGGGCAAGACAGAAAGACAGCTCCCCGGCAGCTCACGGTATCCGCAGCAACAGGTGCGCCCGCCTCGCCTCCCTCTCCTCCTCTTCCCTGCCCGGCGTCATCAGCCCGCAGCTCGTCTCTCCCTCGAGGCTCGCCCACAGCAAGTCACTGACCCCTAGACCGTGCACAGCTACCTCGCACTCGCCGTCAACTCGGCCCGCAATGCCCCGCTCGTCCGACAGCGGCGGCGGCGGCGGCTTCCTCTCGGGCCTGTTCACCGCCGACCGGCCAGCGCACACCCACGGTGCGGCATCCCAGCAGCCCGCTCGAGACCAGGCTCCGGCCGCCGTCACGGCCAGCAGCTCGGCCGCGTCGTACCTCCCGAACCCGTCCAACCTCCTCGTCGACCTCGCGCCCAACCTCCTCTCATCGTCGACCCGCATCCTCCAGCCGTCGACCATCGCCACCCACCAAGCGTCCCTCACGTCGTCGTCGCACGCCCACGCAGCGCGCGTTAACTCGGCCGCCGCCGCCCACTCGCTGCGCCGCAAGCTGTCGTTCCTCCGCGCCGGCCTCACCCTCGGCCGACCAAACCAGCCCCTCCAGTCGTGGTCCGACCTCGGCACCCAGCTCTACCTCCGCGACCGCGTCGACGACCTCCTCGCCCTCCCCGTCCCCGCCGCCCCCTTCTCCCTCTCGTCGTCGTTGGCCTCGCCCGCTGCCGGGCCCGGAGCGCACGCCGGCGCCCTCGAGGCGCCGCCGCCACGACCTGACGACCCGGTCCCGCTCCTCCAGGGCTTCAAGGCGACCATCCCCGCCGCGGGCGTGCCCCGCGCCGAGCGCCGCAAGCGCCGCGCCCTGCGCAGCGAGCGCGCCCTCGGCCTTGAGGGCCCGCCCGGCAGCGGCAGCAGCGCGCGCCTCCTCGGCGTGTCGGGCGCCGAGACGGGCGCCGACGGGCTCCCGCTCACGATCGGGCGCCGCAGCCGCGGCCGCAAGACGATGCACGGCGGCGGTGACGACGGCGCAGGGTCGGCGTCCGGGTCGGGCTCGGCGCGCTCGAGCCGCGAGCCGCTCGAGAGCCGCGCAGAGCTCGAGGGCGACGCCGTCGAGGTCGCGCGCGACATGAGCAACGTCGCGGTCCGGCGGGCGCTCGTCAACGGGCAGGTGCGCGACGTCGAGGAGCAGATTGCCAAGCTCAACAAGGTGCGAGACGAGCTCAAGCGCGGGCTGCTCGGCTTGAGGGAGGAGGAGCTCGAGCTCGAGGACGAGCGTGCGTCCTCTCTCCCCGCGCATCGCCGTTCGCGCCGATGCTGACCCGCTTTGACCCCGCGCGCAGTCGAGGGCATCCACGCCCGCCTCGCCCGCCTTCCCCTTACGACCGCCGCCCTCCCTTCCACCTCGTCTCACGCACGCGCATCGTCGCAGAGCCGCACCTTCTCGGGCGACTCGGCCACGGCGCAGGGCGGCATCCCGTTCCCGTTGTCGTCGTCGCGCAGGCGCAAGGGCCCCGCGTTCCTCCCGAGCGAGCACGACGAGCTCCCGCCCAACGTCGCCTTCATGGTGCGCTCTACCTCTCACCGAGTCTCTGCACCTGCGCGTTGAGCCCTCACTGACCCTCCTCGGGCCTTCCCGACCTGTGCGCACAGACCCTCACCGGCCACCTGTCGCCCATCCTCTCGCTCGACTTTTCTGAGCCGTACGGCACCCTCGTCAGCTCGTCCTCGGACGGCTCGGTGCGCCTGTGGGACCTGACGACGGGCGCCGAGTCGGGCTTCCTCGCCGGCCACCGCGGCGTCGTCAAGACGCTCCAGGTCGAGGGCCAGGTGTGCGTCACGGGCGGCGAGGACGGCGCCATCAAGGTGTGGGACCTCGACCGCGCCGAGGAGGACTTTTACGAGGGCGTCGTCGCGCCCTCGACGGCGGGCGGGTCGGCGTCGCTCGGCCTCGGCGGCGGCGGCGAGGAGGACGTCTTCGGGCCGACGGCGGGCGGCAGCGGCGCAGGGTTCGTCAACGGCGTGCTGGGCGGCGGCGCGATGGACGACGGCCTGCTGCGCGAGGAGCCGAGCAGCATCTCGGCCGGCGCCGCGCCCGCCGACGTCGACGACGAGACGACGACGACCTCGGGCGGCGGCGCCAACGGCGCGTGCGTGCGCTCGCTGTCGGGCCACACGCGCGCCGTCACGTCGCTCTTCTTCGACGCGTCGACGCTCGTAACCGGGTCGAGCGACTCGACGCTGCGCCAGTGGGACCTGACGACGGGCCAGTGCGTCCAGACGATGGACATCCTCTGGGCCATCTCGAACCCGCTCCCCAACAGCTCGGTCCTGTACCCGGCGTCGAGCTACTCGCCCTCGACCGTCGACCCGTTCGCCAACTCGTTCTCGGGCGCCGCCTCGGCGTCGGGACCGGCGTCGACTGCGGCGGCATTCGCGAGCCCGCCGACGACGCCGCGCAAGCAGTACGCCGCGTCGTCGCTGCGCAGGCAGTCGTCGCTGTTTGAGAGCCCGGGCGCCATGGCGGCGCCGACGACGGCGACGTACGCCGACGGCAGCTGGGAGCTGTACGACGACTTTGTCGGCGGCGTCATGTTCTGGGGCTACGCGCTCGCGAGCGGGACGAGGGACGGCTGCGTGCGCATGTGGGACAGTGCGTCGTGTTCCTCTCTCGTCGACGTCGCGCTCTTCTATTCTCGAGGAGCCCCTCGCTGACTTTCTCTCCCTCTTCCTCCTTCTTCCGCCTCGCAGTGCGCACGGGCCAGGCGCACCGCACGCTCGTCGGCCACACTGGGCCCGTCACGTGCCTCCAGTTCGACGAGTACCACCTCGTCAGCGGCTCGCTCGACCGCACGATCCGGGTGCGTGATCTCTTCCCCGGCTTCTTCCTCTCCTCTCTCCTCTCGCTGACGGCTCTCCTGTCTCTCCTTCCCTCCTCTTCCTCTACCGACTCTCTTCTCGACCCTGCCGACGACGCCCCCTTGCTCAACCCCTCAACCGCCTCCACCGCTCGGACCCTCGCCCGCTCTCAGATCTGGGACCTGCGCACTGGCTCGATCTCGGACACGCTCCGGTACGACCACGCCATCACGTCGCTGCAGTTCGACTCGCGCAAGGTCCTGTGCACGGCCGGCGGCAACGATGTCAGCGTCTACAACCGCACGACGATGGAGCGCTCGAGCCTGCGCACCAACGGGCACAGCGCGCCGGCCGAGCGGCTCCGGTTCATGGACCGGTACGCGGCGAGTGGTGGACGGGACGCGTGCGTCAAGGTGTGGGCGCTGCAGTAGAGCGGGCGCGAGGACGACGAGTGCGAGCGAGGAGACGCGAGGGAGAAGAGGAGGGGAACGAGCGGAGGTGGCGCGCTAGAGAACGAGCAATGTACAGACGCCCGCATTCCATCTACTCGCACAGAAGAGAGAGCTACAGAGCTATATGATGCAGTCGGCGAGCGAGAGAGCTGCGCTTGGCGCTCAGGCCTCAGGGCGCGAGCAAGGGCTTGACGATCCGGTCCCAGCTCTCCTCCCAGCTGCCCCACCTCGCTGCCGCGCCCTCGTCCGCATCCGCGCCCTCGTCTCGTCGAGCGGCAGGAGCGCCGTAGTGCGCCTCGGCGATGCCCGCTCGGAGGACGTCGAGGTCCGAGGGGAACGGCTGCGGGTGCGCCTGGAGGAGGTTCTGCGGGCATGATCGAGGCGCAGGACGGGCACGTCAGCGACAAGTACCGCGCGAGAATGAGAGCCGAGAGTCGAGGAAGGAGGAGGAAGGACGCACGATGAGCCGGTCAGCGAGGTCGTCGGCCGAGCGGAACGTGCGCCCGTTGATGCCGTCCTGCACGAGCTCGCCGACGCTTTCCCAGAGCGAGTCAGCACGAGGACGACCTCGTCTCGGTGAGAAAGAGACGTCGGTACGCACCAGGGGAAGTCGAGCGCGACGACGGGCAGGCCGCAGCCGAACATGTCGACGACCTTCATCGGGAGGTCGATGCCGCTCGTGCTCGTGTGCAGCGAGATGCCGAGGTCGGCGCTCCCTGTCGGCGACGGCCACGTGTTAGTTCTGCGCATCGGCGTGCGTGGATGAGCAGGACGAGAAAGTGGCGACGCACCGAGCAACCTCGGGTAGTCCTCCCTCTCAAGCCACGCCGTCCTCACCCGGACCCACTCCCACCCCTCGCTCCTCTCCCTGCGCTCGACCTCCCTCTCGAACGCCTTCTTGCCCGCGCCCTTGCCCGTGACGAGCACCACGACAGGCGGCAACCGCCGCTCCCTCCTCGTGCCCGTCTCGGCGAGCCGCAGCACCGGCGGGACAGCGCCCTCGCCCGACGCGAGCGCGGCTGCGGCGCGCTCGTACGTCGAGAGGGCGGCGAGGAGGAGCGAAAAGTCCTCGTCGAGGGTCCAGGACGTGGCCGAGACGAGGAGCGCCGGGCGCGGCGAGGCGAGGTGGCCTGAGGGCGTCGTGAAGAGGGTGCTGCCTGGGTGCAGCGGGCGCAGGGTCGTAGGAGGGAAGGCGATCGAGGAGAGGACGGGGAGACGGCGGAAGAGCTGCGAGGGGAAGGGAGACGAGCCGGGTGAGCGTCGAGATCGCTCTTTGGCGGGAAGAGGAGGCAAGGGGACGCACGTCGTGCGCTTCTTGGTCGCTCTGGCGGCGGAACGTAGCAGGCGGCCGATCGTGGAACGTGACGACTCGACCTCTGCGCCGCAATGAGGGAGTCAGTCGGGCAGGTCATGACGAGGAAACGGGAGCGAGAGGACCGTGCACGCACCGCAGCTTGGCCTCATGCAGCAGCTGCGCCCTCATGGCGTCCGACACACACAGGTGCGCGTACGCTACCCGACCGAACAAGAGCTCGAGGCTGTCGACGTCGCGAGGTCCGTCAGCTCGAGCCCGCTCGAGTGTGAGAGCAGGAGGGAAAGAGGGCGACGCACGACTTTGCGAGCCGCACGACAGGGTGTCGCTCGCCGAGACGCAGTGCGAGCACCGAGTAGCCCGTGTTGTGCCAGTCGATGATGACCCTGCTGCCGCGCACGAGAGCGGCGACCTTGACGATGGCGAGGGTCGGGATCGCTGGCGGGTTCTGCGGGCGCACGATGCGTCAGCTCGAGGGTCGCTCCTCTAGAGGCAGGAGCGCGAGAGCGGACCTGGACGAAGAGGAAGGCGGGCGCGACGGGGATGGCGATGAGGGCGCGCAGGAGGGACCACGCGCCGGCGACAACCTTGAGCGGGAGGAGGAGGACGAAGAGGGGCCGCGGGAGGGTGCTGACCCAGGCGGCGGGCGTCTCGAGGTAGATGAAGCGGATGTGTGGGTCGTCTGCGAGTTCTTTCGGCGGGCTTGAGCCTGCGGCAGGGGGAGGAGCGAGTGAGCACCACATCGGGAGGGAGAGCGAGAGAGGGAGAGGCTCACCGCGGTAGGCGACGATGTGGGTCGTGTAGCCGTGTCGGGCAAAGCTCTGGGCGTGGTACAGCATGCGCGGACTGCGGCCAATGTCGCCGAGGACGACGAGCGCGACCGACTTGGGCGTGAGCGAAGGGCGCGAGGCGCGGATCCGGCGAAAGAGCATGATGAGCGACAGGCCGCCGGCCAGGGTGGCCAAGAGGCTCTCTAGGATGAGCATGGCCGTGTTCGATCTGGCCCTTGAGGTGGTGGACGACGAGCGAGAGGGTCAGCTCGCCGTCATCAGCTCGTCGTCGGGTCTCCCTCTTCCATACGCCCACCTCACCGCTCTGCTTGCTCGTTCGACCACCCACTGCACCTCTAGCACCTCAAAGCAGCCTCTGAGTCCCCGAACTAGTCTTTCCCGCACGCCGTGAGCTCTCCTCACCCTCCCTCTCTCATCTCTCCGCCTCACCGAGCTGACTCGCCTCCTCACAGACCGCACCAGCAGCAGCCATGTCGGCAGGAAAGCAGCCCGGCACCCAGATCAAGCTCACCAACGTCAGCATCGTCCGCCTCAAAAAGGCCGGCAAGCGCTTCGAGGTGCGCTCTCCTCCCTCCTCTCGCTCTCTGTCCTCGAGCTGACCTCCTGTTCCACCTTGCAGATTGCCTGCTACAAGGTTCGACCGCGACTCGCCGACCCTGACCGCTTCATCAAGCTGACCCGCACCTCCTGCTCCTCGTCCCCCTCGCAGAACACGGTCCGCGGCTGGCGGTCCGGCGCACAGACCGACCTCTCCGAGGTCATCCAGATCGACAACGTCTTCACCAACGTGACCAAGGGCGCCGTCGCGCCGTCGGGCGACCTCCAGAAGGCGTTCGGCACGACGGACGTCCAGGACATCATGCTGCAGATCCTGAAAAAGGGCGAGCTCCAGGTGGGCGAGAAGGAGCGCGCGGTCGAGCTCGAGGATCTCAGGCGCGAGATCTGCACCGAGGTGGCGCAACGGTGCGTCGACCCGGGCACCAAGCGGCCGCACACGGTCGGCATGATCGAGAAGGCGATGAACGAGGTTGGGTACAACGTCCAGGGCAACAAGGCCGCCAAGGCCCAGGTGCGCCGCTCTTCCACCCCATCTCTCACACACACGGTGCGCCCTCGCTGACCCGCCGCACCCGCTCGCTCGCGCGCAGGCCCTCGACCTGATCAAGGTGCTCCAGGCCAAGGGCACGCTCCCGATCGCGCGCGCCCAGATGCGCGTCCGGATAACGATGGCGAGCAAGGAGGGCAAGCGCCTCAAGGACAAGGTGCTGCCCTTGATCGGCACCGTCGAGGACGAGGACTGGAGCGACGAGTGGGAGCTGGTGCGTCCTCGCTCTTGCGCTCTCTCCCCCTCTGCGGCTTTCAGCGGCGGCCCTGGAGTCAGCGTTGACGGCAGTGAGCACACAGGTTGCGCTCATCGACCCCGGCGCGTTCCGCCTCATCGACGAGCTGCTGCAGAAGGAGGTCAAGGGCGTCAAGAAGATCGAGACCATGTCGTTCGTCGCCGGCGTCGAGGACGACGGGCGCATCGAGTGAGCTGGGGCGTGAGGAGCGGGTGCTAATGAAGGCGCTCGAGCTTGTGCCCTGTCCGTGTCCCGAAAGAGAGCGAGAGAGAGCGAGAAGCGCCGCCGCGCTCGACCTGGGTGGAGGAAGAGGCTCGTGCGCGCGGACGAAATCAGCCCGGCTTCGACGGCGTCGTGCCAGACGGCCGTGCACGCTCTCTCTGCGTCTATAGCGGCGACGCATGGCCCGTTCTGAGCCTGCCGAGCCAGATCCAGTCGCTCTCGAGCCTCTCCTCCTCGCTCCTCGCTCTGACACAGAGCACAGCGACTTCTCATTCCACCGCTCGAGACGACGACAAGGGACACAGAATGGACCAGACGAGAGGGCTTTACGCCGTCTGGACGTAGCTCGAGGGGAAGTTGCCCTCGCTGCCGTCCTCGCGTCGGCCGACCCACCAGTCGTTAGCCGACTCGGTGCGCTTGACGATCTCGATGCGCTCGCCGGCGTTGAACGACAGGTCGCCGTCGGCCTGCGGGCGGGGCGTGGGTGTGCGTCAGCTCGGCTGCTCGTGATTCTCGTCCTCGAAATCGTTCAAGCCAGCGACGGCGACCCGCCCGAGGGACGAAGCGCCGGCGCACAGCCGCTCGAAGCCCGAGAGAGAGAGAGAGCAGACGCACCGTCGCCGCATAGTCGTACAGCGCCGTCGCGTACTCCTTCTGCGCGCCGGGCCGGCCAGGCGGCGGCGGCGGGGCCCTCTTGCCCGCGAGCGGCGCGGCCGCAGCCGAGGTAGGCGGCGTGTAGGCCGGCGGGGCGACACTGCCGCCTGCGACGGCGCCGACGCCCGAGCCCGAGCCGTAGGTCGAGGGGGCGCCCGTCGAGGACGAGTACGAGGCCGTGCGGCCGAGGGTCGAGGCCGGGCCGGCGGACGAGCCGGACGAGGTGCGGTGCTGCGACATGAAGCGGGCTGCGACGCAGTCCCCAAGTGGTATCAGCGCAATGCCCTCTCACGAGGAGAGGAGCAGCGAAGAGAGCTGGACGAGCGACGCACCCGTGCTCGTGATGCGCTTGGTGATGCTCAGGTTCTCAATCTGCTCGGGCGCGTCGCCACTGCGCTCGTAGTGCATCGACTCGAGGTTGTCGACCGACAGGTCGCCGTACGTCTGGCCCGTGAAGGCCTGCATCTTCTCGAGGAGAGTGTCTGCGGAACGAGAAGGTCGGGGTCAGGGTCGGCGTCGGCGAGAGAGAGGCCGGCGAGAGGGCAGAAGGGCGCACAGAGGATGCCGACCTCGATGTAGTAGAAGGTCTGGAAGATGGGCGTAATGAGGCTCGTCGAGAGGGCGAGGAAGTGCGGGATCTCGGCCTTGAGCATGCTGCGAGGGGAGGGGGGAGAGCGAGTCAGCTCGAGCTCCTCGCGCCGGACAGAGACGGCGGGGCAGACGCACTTGTTGTAGTGCTCGTACTCCTGGGTGGCGAGCTCGAGGTCCTGCTCGTACTTGAACAGGTTCTTCTCGTCGGAGAGCGACTTCTCCTTCTTGTCCTTGAGCTTGCTGTACGAGTTGTTGTGGCGGTCAAAGTCGACGAGCTGCGGGTTGGGCGGGCTCGGATCAGTCTCGGTATCGCTGCAGGGAGAGCGGCGAGGGCGAGGCGCACCTTGTGCTCGCGCTTTGTGACCGTCTTGCGGATCTTCTTGAGCAGCTCCTGGTACTCCTTGAGCGGGGCCGTGACGCGCGCGTCGATGAGCTCGAGCTCGGGCTGGACGGCGTCGCGCAGCTCGCCCATGAGCTCATGGTAGTGGTCGATGTTGCGCAGGGTCGTCTCGGCCTGCGGGAAGCGGGCCGTGAGGGCGCCCTCGCCGTCGAACGGCGTGAGGAGCGCCGTGAAGGTCATGGCGAAGCCGGCACCCGAGGTGAGCATGCCTGCGAGCGGGCGGGAGGGCGAGGTGAGGGGCCGTCGTCAAGATCGTCGCAGAGAGAGGCCGAGGAGGGGGAGAGACGCACTCGACACGGCCTCGCGGAAGCTGCTCGAGTCCTTGACGAGCTTGGCGGTGTACTCTGCGGAGGGCGTCGAGTATCAGGTCGTGCTGCGCTTCTCGTAGGGCGGGCAGCGTGCGCCAAGAGGGCGAGGCTGCGCAGCCCGAGGTGGAGCGGGGCGACGACTGACCCTCGAGGCCGGCAAACTTGCGGACGAGCTCGTTGGTGTCTGCGTCGACCGACTGCTTGCCCATGCCGACCTTGGAGCCGATCAGGTGAGGTGCTGCAGGGGAAGGGGTCGGGTCAGTCGGTGATGAGGCGGGGAGGCTTGGAGAACGGCGACGAGAGGGTGGACAAAGGTGGGACGGACCGCGTGCGAACGCCTTGCCGATACCCTTCATGGTGGTGGTGCTTGTCGGGCGGATAGAGGTGGGTGAGAGGTGAGGACGGAGGCGGAGGACGAAGGCGAGGAGGCGAGCCAAGGTCGACCCCTGGTTCTCCCGCTCACCTCGCTCAAGGGCCTGCCTGCTCAGCGGGATCTACTCAGATCTCACACAGCTCTACGCCTACACCGTCCAACAAGCTCGTCAAGCGCCCCGTTCCCTCTCCCTCCTCGACCTCTCCCCCACCTCTCCCGGCTCGCCGCTTCTGGCTCGCACGTCCTCAAGCGGGTCCGTCTGCTCCGCTCCCTCCCTCCACCGTACACTACTCGAGACGCTGACCCACCTCTCCAGCAGCCTGCCGCCTGCCGCCGATGAACGGGCACCACTTCTCGCCCGTCGTCCTCTCGCCCTCGCCAGAACCAGCAAACGACGCCACGCCCCGCCTGTGCGGCTCACCCGCCTTGGACCTCGCAACTTTGGCCCGACAGCACAACTTCTGCGTCATCGGCGGCGGCACGGGCTGCAACGCCGTCCTCGCCGCCTTTGCCGACGCTCAGCGCACAACCTTCATCGTCCCCGTGTCGGACGACGGCGGCAGCTCGTCCGAGGTGCAGCGTGTTCTCGGTACGTCTTCATCTCCTCCTCTCTCGCGAACGTCTGCTGACTCTCTCCCGCGACAGGTGGACCCGCTCTGGGCGACATCCGCTCGCGCCTCATCCGCCTCATCCCACCCTCGCCGCTCAACTCGCCGCTCGACTGCATCCGCAAGCTCCTCGAGTACCGCTTGCCAGGCGAGGGCAGCGGCAAGTCGCACGCCGAGGTCAAGGGCGAGTGGCACGAGATCGTCGAGGGGACGCACAAGCTGTGGAGGGTCCGTCGAGCGCGCTTCTCCTTCTCCTCGCTCCAGCCTGACCACTTCCCTCCTCGCCACAGGGCATTCCCGGCGACCGCAAGGAGACGATCAGGGCGTTCCTTGTGCACTTTGAGAGCGCCGTACTTAAAAAGGCTCAGCGAGTGCGCTCGAGCCCCCTACTCAGCCCGACGCACACCTGCTGACCTGGTCCACCCGCAGGGCTTCAACTTCAAGAAGGCGTCGATCGGCAACCTCTTCCTGAGTGGCGCCTCGCTCTTCCTCGGCTCGGTGCGTCTTGCGCTCGTCATTGTGCTCCAGCTCGAGCTGACCTTGCCCCCCTCTCGCAGGTCCCCTCGGCCATCTTCCTCTTTGCGTCCCTCACCGGCATCGCGCACGACCGAGTGCGCATCGTCCCCGTCATCAACACGTCGTCGACCGTCACCATCGCCGCCGAGCTCGAGGACGGCCAGATCATCGCCGGCCAGAGCGAGATCTCGCACCCGTCGGCGACGACCTCTACAGCGCTCGAGCACGGCGTCTCGACTCCTGCAGTCGGGAGCTACCTCGGCGGCGGCGGCGGGCTCAAGCCTGAGAGCTACTTCCCGCTCACGCGGGCGACCACGCCCTCGTTCCCCGAGCCGCCGGTTCTCGGCGCCGAGGAGGACGACTCGCACTCTGAGCTTCCCTTTGCGCCCTCGCCCGACCCCAACAGCCTCTCCGCCTTCACCTCGGCCTCGACGACGCCCGCACCCGCCCTCCTCGCACCCTCGTCCGCCACCGCCGCCGCCGCACCTACCTCGCGCAACCTCGAGTTCACCAAGGACTCGCACGCGATCGCGCCCCTCCCCGCGCGCGTCAAGCGCATCTTCTACCTCAACGCGTACGGTTCCGAGATCTGGCCCCGGCCCAACACGGTCTTCCTCAACGCCGTGCGCGACGCGACCTGCCTCGTGTACGCTCCGGGCAGCCTCTACACGAGCATCGTGCCGTGCGTCGCCCTGCGCCCCGTCGGCGAGCTCATTGCGCGAGGAGGGCTCAGGTACAAGGTGCTGCTGCTGAACGCGACCGAGGACCGCGAGACGCCGGCGTACCGCGCGGGCGACTTTGTGCGGGCGCTGACGGACGCGTGCGCGAGGTCGTTCGACGGCGGCGAGGCGGGAGGGGAGGCGCAGGGCAGGTGCGAGCCGAGGGACGTCGTGACGCATGTCGTGTGGTTGCGCAACGGCCAGGTCGAGGTGGACGAGCGGGAACTCGTCGTGCGTCTCGCGCTCTCTCTCTCTCCCACTTCGGCCTCTCAAAGAGCGTCTCGCTGACGCTCTCCAGCTCACTGCTCGCAGGCTTCCGGGATCGAGCCGGTAGCGGTGGGGCCGACCGACGACGGCCTGTTCAACGACGAGGTCGTGCGAGAAGCGCTCGGGCGGATCTTCTCCTCCTCCTCTTCGTAGCTCTCCTCCAAAAAGACACTGTGCGTGCAAAGAGACACTCGAGACGCTCGTCACGGCCATGGCGAGCGAGTCTACGAGGACCCGGGCGAGAGAGGCAAGCGAGGCCGAGCCATGGCCGAGCGAGCGAGAGGAGGCGCAAGGGGAGAGCGGCCGTCGTCCTCACAGAGCAGCTCGACGCTCCTCGCAGTAGTACACCGATACCTGCTTAGCTAGCCAGCAGCACCAGCGACCCGCGCAAGAGCCTTTGTCGCCCGCCCCAGACCAGCACCGCCCCGCGACCTCATCACCTCGGCCACGCTTTCATCCGACCCTCCTCGACGACCCTCACCCTAGAGCGCAAGCTAGACCTGTCAAAGCTACTATGGCCCGCCTCGCAGCCGCCCTCGTCCTCCTCGCCACCGCCCTCGGCGTCTCGGCCCAGTCGGCCTCCTCCTCGGTCGGGTCCGCCTCGTCCTCGCCCAGCACCAGCGGCAGCACCTCGGCCAGCGCGACCTCAAGCGCAGGCGCAGCAGCTAGTACGGCAGCGGGCAACGTGACGACCACGGGCCAGGAGCAGGAGCAGAACGTCACCCTCCTCTCGACCGTCGCCGCCCAGGCCAACAGCTCCGAGGTGCCGACCAACGCGACGCTGCAGGGCGTGTGGAGCGTCGACGAGAGCAGGGGGACTTTGACGTGCGCTCTCTCGACTTGACGTCCCCGCTGCCGAGCTACCTCGAGCTGACGAGCCCCTCTCGATCGCAGGCAGGGCATGGCGCTCCTCCAGAACTCAACCGCGACGGCGCAGAATCAGTCCGTCCTCGTGCGTACATCCCCCTTGCGCTCTGCTGAGCCTCTCGAGGCTGACGCTTCGTCGTGCAGGGCGTCTTCCTCCGCTACAACGAGTCGACCGCGCTCGCCAACGCCAACTCGAGCACGACGACCTCGATCCCCTGGATCGCCCTCATCTCGTGCGACTCGCCCACGACCCAGTCGGTTGAGCTCCCCGCCGACACGGCCAACTCGACGCTCGCCGTCTTCGGCAACGCGACGACCGCCGTCAACGGAAGCGACTCGGCCAACGGCACGACGACGGGCTCGAGCGAGGCGCAGGCCAACTACACGGCGAGCGTGTTCGGTCAAGCAGAGGCGCAGGGTGCGCAGGCCATCGTGCTCTACTCGGTGCTGCAGCAGGTGCGCCTCGTCTTCTTCCCCGCGCACGCTCGAACCGCTTCCCGAGCTGACCTCGCCGCCCTCTCTCCCAGTCCTGCTCGCTCAACTTCACGGCGCTCAACATGACCAACACGTCGCTGCCGATCTGGACGACGCCGTCGCAGAACGTCGCACAGACCGTCGTCAGCCAGTTCAAGTGCGTGTCCTCCCCGCCTTCCTCGGTTGCGCTCGAGCTGACGCCTCACTCCTCGTAGCAACATCGCCGCCGACCACCGCTACTTCAACGCGTCGCTCCTCAACGCCTCGGCGGGCAACCTCTCGAGCCTGCTCGAGGCCAACCAGAACGCCAACGCGACGACCCTCCGCCTCAGCTCGGCGTCCTACTTTGTCCTCGCGCGCCTCGCGCCCTACTACAACCCGAACGACTCGAACAACGGCGTCGTCGCGACGATCGGCCGCAACCCGACCGCGACCGCGACGCAGACGCAGACGGCGTCGGCGACGGGCTCGGTCGCGCCGACTGCGTCGGGCGGCGCAGGGAACGGCGGCGGGAGCAGCGGCGCAGCGTCGAGGTTCCGCAGCACGGCGAGCTTGGCCGTGACGGGCTTTGTCGTCGGCGGGCTCGTCGCGGGCGCGGGCCTGCTCCTCTGAGCGAGCGAGCGAGCGAGCGGAGGGAGCGAGGGGTCGAGGGCTGGGACGGCCGCGGCAGGGCGGCGCCCGTGTGCTCCGTCGAGGGCCATCGTCGTCCGTGTCCCCGGGTGCGCAGGCGGCTGCGGCGCGAGGTCGCCGCTGCGAGCCCCGGCCGTCGACGGAGGTTCCGCTTCTCGTGCGCGCCGTGTAGAACTTTAATCAGCGTCGGCAGGAGATCGAGGCGTGCAACAGACAGACACTCATTGGCCTGACGTGACTGTGGAGAGCGTTCCGTCCGCTCTCGGCTCCAGCAAACTCTGCTCGCGGTCGCCGTCATGTGAGACTGCGGCGGAAGGTGCAGCACCGCTCTTGCGCAGCTTCCGCCCACGGCGCGACAAGCTCTAGCGCCGGATTCAGTTGTCTCGTTCATTGACGAACGCTCACCTCGCCGAGGAAAGTGAGAGGCGCGTGGAGCGATGCGATCAGGGCCGCGCACGAGCCTCGACTCGCAGGTCGGGGTCTCCGGAGCGTGCCCTGGCTCGTCGAGTGCGCCGTCGTCAAGCTCCGATGGGCGAGAATCGAGCGTTCATAGCCCCACGCGAGCCCTCGCGCAGTGCGCAGGCCGTTGAGATCTCGCCGGCGTCGCCGCAGCGCCGGTTGAGAAGGTCCACGTCGCCGAACGTGGCAGGTCCTCCTTCCCCCCTCCTCCCGAGCCCCGTCGCGCAGCCTGTCTTGGACCTAAGCGTGCCCACGGTTCAGGCCCAGGGACGATCGCAAAACCCCCTCTCGGACCCGCGCTTCGAGAGAGCGGTTGACGCCCGAGTTGCGGACTCGCCGACGTGGGCCCGTGCCTTGGCCTGCGCCCGCTCGCCCGACCTTCTGTGTGCGCGCACCCGCAACAAACTCGTCGCCTGCCCGAGGCCAGTCTCGTCAGCTTGCCCCGTAACCCGCTCTCTCCCTCTCCCTCTCCCTCTCCCTTCACCTTCTTCCTCGCTCTCTCTCACCGCCCTCGCACCTCGCCCGCCCGTCCTCCGTCCGCGCACACACCCCCTCCGTCGCTCAGCCCCCAACTACTCGCATACCGAGGACACACACGCACCGCTCGTCTCGTCTGTTCCCGAGCCCCCTTCCGTCGCCGTCGTTCCTTCGAGCTCCCCGCCCCGCCGACGCACCCTCCTCCGTCCTCCCTCGCAAGCCTCGGCCGCAGCGCTCGCCCAGCTCCAGAGGCACCTGCACGCACAGCGCACAGCCCGTACCACCCAGCACCACCTTGAGCGGCAACTCGAGCGAACCTCTCCCCTTCCTCCACTTCTCGCTCCTCGTCGCGCGACCCCTTTCACCGCCCCAGCTCCAACCTCCCACGATCGGCATGCGCGACCCTCGCCTTTCCCACCCGCACGACTACCCGGTCGCCTCGTCGTCGCGTCGGCCCGTCCACCGTGACGTCCTCGAGCCGGACGAGGCGGTGCCGCGAGGCGCCTCGTTCGACTCTCGCACGGCGTCGGCACCAGGCGCACCCATCCCGACCTTGGACGCGCCTCGACAGCAGCAGCCGTCGTCGCTCCAATGGGCGCAGCGCCAGCACGAGTACTTCCACCGCCGCCAGGTCCAGCAGTCGTACCTCGCCCCGCCGCCGGCCTCGTCGTTCGCCCCGCCGCAGCGCCGCGCCCAGCCTCCTCCGCAGCACCAGGCTCCTCCGCCCTCGATCCACCGAGTGTACAACGTGCGGTGCGCGACGTGCGACACGTTCCTGTCCGACCGCGGCATGAGGGTGCGTCCTCCTCTTCCTCGAACCTTTCGACGAGAAGCTCCCGAGCTGACGCCGTCTTCCTTCAGGCTGTCCTCCTCCTCAAGCCCCACATCGTCCTCTTCTCGACCGACGCGGCGCCGAGCAACTCGGAGACGTTCTACCCTCGCGACGAGGGCTGCACCGAGGAGGAGCACATCGAGCGGACGTGCGAGTGCCTCACGAGCTCGATCAACTGCCACGGCTGCGGCAGGACCGTCGGCTGTGCGTCCTCTTCCCATCGTGCGCAGACGGCGACCCGAAAGCTGACATCCTCGCTCGCTCGGACCCTCCAGATCACATCGTCGCCCCGTGCGCCAAGTGCAACGTGCGTCCTCCTCTCGCTGCCCTGCCCTCCTCACGACCTCGAGCTGATTTCCCACCTCTCTCTAGGCGTCTGTGCAGAGCCACCAACGTTCGGCCAACCACCACCGCTTCGTCTTCCACGCCGGCGAGGTGACGGCGCGCGAGCGCAGCTACTACCCCGGCGAGCGCGGCGTCCTCAACCCGATCGTCGCCCGCTCGACCTCGCCGTCGTCCACCTCGCGAGGCGCATCGCCCGCCGGCCGACCGACCGACAAGGACCCGCGCACGCTGCGCGCACCGACGCCGCCGAGGGGCGCGTGCGAGCCGCCGCGACTGCTCCAGCGCGGCGACACGCTGTACTGGCACCACCTGCAGCCGGGCGGCGAGCGGAGCAAGAGCGTCGACCCGCGCACGAGGGCGCCGTTCTACGTCGAGCGCGACGGCCGTTGAGCGTCGTCGTCCTCCGACCCCCCCTCTCCTTCTCCTCCCTCATCGTCTCCTCCTCATGCCCAATACCTATCGCACTCGCCTCGCCTAATCACGCCACACATACCCGTCGCTCCGAGACCATCCTCGCCGCACTGTACCGTCCGCACCCTTACCCTCGCACGCCTAGCTGCTCGCATCGCCTCGTCCTCCTCGTTCTCTCTGTCTTCACTCGCCCCCCATCTTATCCTTTGTAGGACTCTCTGCCCTCACTCCATCTTGTCGTTGCCCCTCGTCCTCGATCCCGTTTAGCAATGCCGTTCCTCGTACTCCTGCGCTCGTCGAGAGAGCGGCGGCGAAGAGAGGGAGAGGTAGTCGACAGGGGAGCTTGCTTTCGCTGCGCGACTCGGCCAGGTCCTTGTTAGGCCCTCGAGGACTGTACTGCACGCGCTCGGCAGCGGAAAGAGGGGATGAGGGGCGACGAGGCCGTGGCTTGCTCCGTCGGCGAGGTCCAGCCTCTTGCTCTCGCTCAACCTCGGCTCATCGGCCTGCGCTCGCCCCTGTGCCCCCTGAGCTACTACAGCACCGTCCATGGACGCGTCAGACCCGCCCGTCTCGTCCACCACGGCCGACCAGCCCCTCATCGCCCTCCTCGACGGCACCTGGAACCCGACGAGCGAAATCGCCTACGGCATCGCGAGCGCGGCGTTTGTGCCCAGGACGACGACCCAGGACCCCGACAGCGGCATCCACACAGAGCTCAACCCGCACCAGGTGCGTCTTCCTCTCGTGACGAGGCGAGCGAGGGGGGCCGGCTCGAGCAGGTGTGGGGAAGGGCGAGCACGGCACGGCAAGGGCACAGCAGGGGGCGCAGAGGGTGCCACAGAGCGCTGTGTGGGCTGCACTCGGCGCAGGCGGGCTTCACGGCTCCGCCGGCGACCCGAGAGGAGCGTGTGCTGGAGGGGGCGGTGCTCTTCTCACGAGGCGAACGCCCTGCCCGACACCTCGACCATAGAGCCATGTAGGACGGTACTGACACAGTCTTCACACTCTTCAGGTCCCCCTCGAGGTCGGCGACGAGGTCTACGTCGTCGAGGTCTTCCGCCCTTCTCGCTCGGTCGCCAGCTCGTCCGCCTCGACCACCGAAGACGGCGTCTGGTACCGCGGCTACGTCGTCTCGACTGCGCCACACCCTCGGCTACCCTCGGCGACCGATGCCAGCCCCTCGTCCACCTCGCCCGCCGTCACGCCCGCGCTCGCCCAGGAGCCGCAGGTCGCGCTCGGCATCTTCCCCGCCTCGCACGTCCAGATCCGCGAGCACCTCGCCGACGACGCAGAGCGCACGCTCTCGCACCTCGCCGACCTCGAGCAGCGAGGCTCACCGGCCGCGGGCGGCGGCGGCGACGTGTTGCGCAGCGCGTCGCGGGCGGGAGGGTCCGGGCGCGCGGCGCGCATGGACATCCTGCAGGAGGAGGACGAGCCGGACGAGGACGGCGCGACGAGCGGCGACCGGCGGTCGCGGCGGCAGAGCCGGCTGGTCCAGCTCGCGCCGACGAGCTCGTCGACCAAGGCGAGGAACCGCTCGTCGGTCGGGTCGGCGGCGACGTTCGGGCAGCAGTTCTCGTCCGAGCAGCGCGCCGCCTTCCGCTCGTCGAGGTCGTCGTTCGCCGGCGACTGGGACGCCGCACGACCGCCGCCGCCGCTGCCCAACCTCAAGTGCGGCGACGAGACGGCGAGCGGCAACGACGAGCCGCTCGTCGACGAGATCGCGTGCGCCCTGCGCGAGTGGGCGTCGGCCTTGTACACGCACCTGTACCGCCGCGACTACGCCCTGTTCGACGCCGTGCGCGAGCACATCACGGTGCTCCACGCCGCGCGCAAGCAGCTCCTCTCCGGGTCGCTCAGCGTCGACGAGAGCCGCAGCCTGCGACAGGACGCCGTCGCGAGGCTTGTGCAGGGCAACGTCGAGCAAGGACTCGATGGCGTCGTGCGGGACCCGAGGTCGGGCGCGCTCGTCGACGTCGGCGTCGAGGGCGAGGTCGACCGCGAGTCGTCCATGTCGGTCGTCAAGATGTGTGCGCCCTCGTCTCCTCTTTCTCTGCAGCGTGCTCCGCTAACCATGAGCCTCCTGCAGACGCCGCGCAGGTCGCGCTCGCTCACGGCGCGCCGATGCCGTCCAACGGCCTCGCCCGAGATCCCTCCCCTTCCTCGCCCTCGTCCTCGCTCTACCACGTCGTCCTCGACGTTCGCCGTCTCGTTGCGCAAGTCGCCGCACCCGGCGAGCACGTCGAGCTTGCGTTCTCGCTCTTCGCAAAGGGCGACGCTCGGTTCGTCACCGAGGAGTACTGCGTCGTCCTCGACTCGTCGGGCGCGCCAGCTCGTGACGTCCCCATGCGCACGGTCTTCCGCGACCTCAGCCAGCACGACGTCTCGGACCAGCTCTACCTCGTCTGCCGCATCGTCAAGAACGGCGCGCTCAAGCCCGGCGCCGGCGGTGGTCCCTCGGCCGCTTCGCCCTCGCCGCCGGCCGACTCGTCGAGCAGCTTCTTCCAGCCCTCGGCCTCAAGGTCCGACGTCGCCTCGATCGACACGTCGAGCTCGCGACGAGCACCCGGCGGCGCGGCGCCGAGGTCGATGCTCGTCACGGACGCGAGCGGGCGTCAGAGCTGCCGTCGCTCGTTCGGCTGCGCCGTCCTCGAGGTCAGCCACCTCAAGGCGCGCTCGGTCGACGAGATCTCGGGCGACTCGCCGACCGTCCTTGACGACAAGCAGATGCCGGTCTTCGTCCCGACGGCCGAGTCGTCGTTCTCGACCCTGCACGAGGACATCATCGCGAGCAGGGTCAGGGAGTTCGAGAAGCATGCGCGTGCAGACTACGTCTCGGTCGGCGTCCGCGTCCTGCACGGCGATGCCGCCATCCTCGCTCGCCGGCTTCCCGCCCTCCTCGCCGCAGCGCCGACGACCAGCCGCCTCGACTTCTCCGACGTCGCGCTCCCCGGCGACGAGCGCAACGACGTCTACGTCACGCTCGTGAGCGGCGACCTGCGCCAGAGCGCGGCGACGAACGGCGCGGGCGCCAACGGCGGCGGCACGGGCACGGTCAGGAGCCTCGCCCAGCTCGCGGCGGGTAGCGCCGCCGGCACTTTCGAGGTCGCCCTCGAGGTGCGCGGCAAGGACGGCGCCGTCATCGAGCGCGCGCTCTCGAGGGGCTCGGGCGAGCCGCCCGTCTCGCAGTACACGTCGACCGTCGTGCGCGCCAACAACTGCCCGGGTGCGCCACCTTTTGCCTCTCCTGCTGCGACGGCCCGGTCTGACGTCTCCTTCCTCCTTGCAGTATGGGCCGAGCACGTCAAGCTCGCCGTGTCGGCCGAGCGCATGGTCGACTGCCACCTCTTCCTCATGGTCCGCAACCGCGCTCGTCCTGCGCCCGAGCCGCCTGTCGCCTTCGCCTTCCTCCCGCTCTTCCCGACCTCGTCAGCGGCCTTTCTCCCCGACGGCGCTCACACCCTCGTCCTGTACCGCTACGACCCGCAAGTCGCCTCGCCGTCGTTCTACCTCCAGGTCCCGCCCACCCACGACGGCTCGCGGCAAGGACCGAGCGTCCCGCCGGCCGTCGCCAAGACGCTCTTCCCTTTGCGCGACACGGTCACCCTGCGCACGCACCTCGTCTCGACGACGCACACCCAGAACGAGACGATCCTGCGGCTCTTGCGCTGGCAGCAAGACCTCGTGCACGAGCCGGACCTCATGCGCGACACGCTCGCCCAGTTGACGTTCTGCTCCGAGGTCGAGGTCTGCAAGTTCCTGCGGTACGTCGAAGCTCGCTCTCCGTCAGGCTCGTCGACCTCGTCAGCTGACGCCTCGCGAGCTTCCGCAGCGACATCCTCGACGCCCTCTTCGGCATCCTCACCTCGACGGCCAACTCGACGGGCGAGCTCGACGACCTCATCTTCCAAGCCCTCGTCGTCATCTTCGGCTTCGTGTCGGGCAAGCGCCTCACCAACTTCCGCCCCGTCCTCGACCTCTACGTCTCGCGGTCATTCTCGAGCTCGGCGGCGGCGGCGCACATCATCGGCCAGCTACAGCGTCTCCTGCGCTCGCCGGCCTCGCCCGAGACGGCGACGACCCTGCGCTCGAGCATCAAGGTCCTGCGGTGGCTCCTGCGGCTCGTCGTCCGGTCGCGCGAGATCCAGCGCGCCAAGGAGCCCGGCTTCGGCACGACGGCGTCGACCCTCGAGGCGGGCTTCAAGAGCGACATCTCGGCGGTCCTCAAGCAGGTCAACACGCTCATGCGCACGACGTCGCCGCCGTCCATCATCGGCACCCAAACCCTCGTCGTCCAGCACTTCCCCACCATCCTCCCCGAACTCGCCGCCATCTTTGCCGACGACGAGCTCCTCGAGGTCGTCATCGCCTTTGTCGACTCGGTCGGCGCCGTCAAGGGCAAGATGGCCGTCTGGAAGATCCTGTGCCTGCGCGAGGTCGCCCACTCGACCCTCTTCGCCTCGCCGTCGGGACGCGCCGCCCTCGTCCCGAGCATGATCCGGTGGCTCAAGCCCTTCCTCGCCAAGTTCGACGCCATCGCGTCGTGCTCGCCCAAGGACCCGCAGGCGACGCGCGACGCTGCACGAGTCGGCTGGGTCGAGTGCATCCGCCTCGCGACGGGCGTCGTCGCCGCCATGCTCGACGTCGTCCACGAGGCGCTCGTCGAGCCCGACCTCCAGCGCGACGTCCTCGCGCAAGAGCACGACAACGTCGAGTACCTCCTCGCGCTCGTTCCGCGCCTGCTCGAGGCGTACCGCGAGCTCGAGAACCTCGCCAACCTCGACGCGATCGAGCGGCAGCGGTCCCAGGCGTCGGTCCCGGCCGTCCTCCCCGGCGCCTTCCCGTCGTCCTACCCGGTCGCCCTCCTCTCGTACCCGCCCGACCGCACCCGCAGGCTCGCAGCAGGCCAGCGCGCGACGACCGAGAAGGGCGGTGACGACCAGCCCGCCTGGCCGACGATGCGCTCGGGCCTCGGCGACATTGCCTGCGTCTTCCTCGCGCTCTTCCACCTCGCTCCGCGCAGCATCCTCATCAACTGGCTCGAGGCGACGATCGAGGTCGAGGGCCGCGATACGTTCGCACGTCAGCTCGGGTCCGTCTTCCGGGTCGCGCGCAGCATCCTCGAGAACGAGGCGTTCCCGGCCGACTGGCTCAATGCGACGGGCCTCGCGCACCGAGTCGTCCTTAAGCTCGTCGAGCCGGCCGTCGAGGTGCTCGCTCGCGAGTTCGTCCCGCCGCCGACGGCGTCGTTCCAGTTCAACACGGCGTTGTGGCGCGACCTCTTCGGCGTCCTCCTCGAGCTCCTCGCCAGCCCTCAGCTCCTCATCGAGGAATTCTCGCCGCAGAAGAGGTGCGCGCTTCCCCTTTGCTGGACTGTCTCCCTCTACTGGCTGACGCTCGACCTCGTGCGCAGACGAGCTGTGTGGCGACTCGCCGGCGATGTTCGAGGAGAAGGCGCTCTCGTCCTCTCGAGAGCCTGGGCCGCCATCTCGCGCTCGAGCGAGCGACAGCAGCAGCAGCAGCAAGGCTTCCAGGTCCAGTTCGTGCCGGCTCTGGTCGAGAAGGTCCTTGCGCTGTGCCTGTCTCATCACGACGAGCTGCGGCGAGGTGCGTCCTCGTGCCGCCGCGCATCCTCCTCTCGCTCGACTGACGACGCTCTTCTTCCTTGCAGTCGCCGTCAACATCCTGCACTCGATGATCGTCGCCGAGGTGAGCGCCCTTCACCCGCGGCGGACGAGGCTCGTGCTCACGCTTCTCCACCTCCTCGCAGTACGACCTCAACAAACACTTTGCCCTCATCGAGGCCGAGTGCATCGACAAGCTCGACAAGCTCTTCGGCCAGCAGGCAAAGGGCGACGAGGTGTCGCGCTCGCTCTTCGTCACGCAGCTCCGTCAGCTCTTCGACGAGGCCGACCACGACGACGAGCTGCGCGCTCAGGCCGCCTCGTTCCTCGACTCTATCCAGTCGTTCCTCGACCTCCTGCTCGCTGTGCGCAACTTGCCCGAGGGCGACGAGTTCCAGGACGACCGCATCATCTCGACCCTCAAGCTCATGAGCTTCATCCGCACGATCGGGCGCAGCGAGATCTTCATCCGCTACGTGCAGCGACTCGTCGGGTACCACATCGCGCGCGGCGACCTCGTCGAGGCCGGCATGACGCTCAAGCTCCACGCCGACCTGCACGAGTGGGACCTGTCGACCTTCCTCGAGCCACTGCCGGACCTCGAGCTGCCTCGACAGACCGACTTTGCCCGCAAGGAGTGCGTCATCTCTTCAAAACGTCGCACTGTCGAGCTCAGCTGACTTTCGTTTTCCGCAGGACGCTGTACCTCCGCATCCTCGAGCACCTCGGCAAGGGCCAGGCGTACGAGACGGCGATCGAGCTCGTCCGAGAGCTCGAGCTCGAGTACGAGCGCACGTTCAACTATCTTCGACTCGCCGAGCTCCTCAACCTCAAGGCCGAGCTGTACGCCCACATCGCCCGCACGGACCGCCACTTTGGGTGCGTCTCCTCTTCTCCTCTCGCGCGCCGATACGCGTCGGCAGCCCGAGCTGACTCGTGAGCATCTGCAGAGCTTTCTTCCGCGTCGCCTTCTTCGGCACTCGCTGGCCGTCGTCCGTCTCGGGCAAGCAGTTCATTCACCGCGGCGAGCCGGCCGACACGCTCGGCTCTTTCGTCGAGCGCATGATGAACAAGCACCCGACGTGCGTCCCTCTCTCCTCTCACCTCGGTGCACTCTCGCTGATGATGAGCTCCCCGTCGAACAGCGCGACCCTCCTTCGAACGAGCGAGATCCCGCCGGACGACATCCAGCAGGGCGAGAGCCAGTTCCTCCAGGTCACCGCCGTCGCTGCCGAGGTCGACCAGTCGGCTCACGTCTTTAGCGGTGCCGACGTTCCTGCCTATGTTCGAGCCTACTACCTCGTGAGCGCTCGCCTCGCGCTCGAGCTCTCGCACCCCCGGTCGCTTGCTGATCCCGAGCTGCCTCTCCTTCGCGCAGCACAACGAGGTCAACACGTTCAGCTTCACCCGCCCGCTCAGCAAGGACGTCGTCGGGCACCGCGCCGGCTTAAGCGACGATCCTGCTGCCCGGTGGACGGAGAAGACCGTCTTCATCAGCGAGGACTCGTTCCCGACCGTCCTGCGGCGGTCCGAGGTGGTCGAGATCCGCCTCATCGAGATCTCGCCGGTCGAGAACGCTGTGCGCGACGTGTACTCGCAGCAGAAGGAGCTTGCGGCGCTCGAACGGCGGTACCGGGCGTTCGTGCAGTCGGAGCGCGAGGATGGGCTCGACAGGTGCGCTGTGCTTCCTCCTCCTTCGCCGCTCTCCCTCCCTACCCAGCTGACCTCGCCACATTCACGTCTGCAGCAACCCGCTCTCGATGGCGCTGAACAAGGTGTGCGACGCGCCCGTCAACGAGGGCGTCTCCATGTACCGGCGCGTCTTCCTCGAGCCCGGCTACGTCGCAGCTTTGCCGCCTTCGCATGTCGCCATCGTGCGCCAGCTCGAGGCGGCCATCGACGAGCTCGTGCGCTCAACCCGTCGCGTCCTGTCGAGCCCTCGTGAGCTGACCTCGGGCCTTGATCTGCAGGTCGTCACCCTCGTTCGCTGCCTCAAGCTGCACGCTCTCGTCGTCCCGCCCGACATGAGGGCCTTCCACGACACGCTCGAGCGCTGTGCGTCCCTTTCGACTCGTCATCGAGGCCTAAACGCTGACGAGCTGCGCTCACCTCGCAGTCTTCGAGAACAACTTTGCCGTCGAGCTCGCACGGCTGCCCGATCACGGCTTTTACGAGCTCACCTCGTCCGGCCGCGTCCATGCCTCGTCTACGAGCTCATCTACGGCGCCCTCGGCCACGCGCTCGCAAGGAGGTGTCCCTGCGCGGTCATCGTCGCCGTCGATCATGCCGCTCGGACCCCTGACGGGCGCCAAGCGCGAGTCGGTCTCGGCGCAGGCCGCCAATGACGAGTCGCTGGGCGCACGCAGGTCGTCATCGGCGTCGCACCCGAGGACGGCGAGCATCAGCAGCACGACGGCGCCCGACGGACGAGCGTCGCCGACCAGGTCTCTCACCTCGGTCCGGTCGGGCAGCCTCAACGGCGACAGCACGACGCCCGTCAGGCGCTCAAGCCTTTTGCACACGGCGGTCAAGAAGCTGGGGCGCAGGAAGGCCAGCGAGGTGACGGCGGTCGAGGAGGAGTGAGCCCGCAGCCGGCGGCACCCGCTCGAGATACCCCTGTCTTCCTCATTCCCGTCTCTCTTTACCCTCGCAACACTCGCAGCGACTTCTCTCTCACTCAGCCGCGAGTCGACGACGGAGAGAGACCGAGAGAGAGAGACGGCACGAGCTTTGAGCTGCAGAGATAGCACTCGACGAAAAGTAAACACCCGCCCTGCGCCGCGCCTCAGAGAACATCCCGCTGCACGCCCTCGGCGCCGACCTCGTGTCCCGCCTCCTCGTCGAAGCTCTTGAAGTCGTCGAGGGCCTCGGCGTCCTCGGTGAGCTGCTCGAGCTGCTTCTTGGTGAGCAGGAGCTGCATCCGCAGCAGCTTGACCTCGAGTCGCCGCACCTCGAGCTCTGCGGCAGCCGCGGCGGCGTGATCAGACGCCAATGACGAGCGGCGGATGCCCGCCGACGACCTTGCGGCAAAGAGGCCGTCGCGAGCGCCGCCGGCGGCGGGGAAACCGGCGGAAGGAGGTCCGTGCGTCGGCTCGACCACCGCCTCTCCCGCATCGCTCTGCGCCCGGGCCGTGAACGAGTTGGCTGCAGAGAAGCGCATCGGGTCGAGCGACGAGGCCATGACGGTCGCGTCGCGAGGCCAAGCGCACGAGTCGAGCCACGCCGTCAGGCTCGGCTCCTTTGCGGCGGCAGCGCCGCTCGGCTCTCCTGCACCGTCGACGAGGGCCGGCATGTCGGCGTACTCGCCATCGTTCTCGGCGCCGACGGGCTCGCGATTGCTCGAGCGCGAGGCACTCGCCGGCGTGGCGCGGACGACGACCCCGTCGGCAAAGTAGAGCGTGCCGACGTCGTCGACGAGCGGCGGCATCGTCGCTGCACCGCGCTCGAGTGCTTGCCGCCGTGGTGCGTACTGCTGCACGAAGGCGGCTGCATGGCTGCCCTGGACGGTGCTCGTCGTGCGGCGAAAGTCGGAGAGCGACCGCTCGCAGGAGCGCACGGTCATCTCGAGCCGGTGCAGCTGGTTCTGCATCTTTTCGACGGCCTGTGCACGCCGTATCGAGGTCAGCAAGAGCTCAGCGAGAGGCGAGAACGCGTCCGTGCTCACCTGTCGCGTTGGGTCGCACGCTCCTCGGACAATCTCGGCGAGTCGGACCTCGAAGGACGCGTCGAGGACGTGTCCAAACTGCTGCAGACGACGAGTGAGGTTCACAGCACACTGTCAGCTCGACCTCGAGGTAGAAAGAGGCGAGGGAGGCAGCGTACTGAGGTCGAGGGCGCACTTGAGAAGGTCGCCGAGGCAGTCGCGCGACCCGCTGTCGAGGCTCCCACAGGCGAGCCGCGCCCCCCAGGCGCCGCCGCGGGATGAAGGGTTGCGTAGGAGGAGGGAAAGTGGGTCATGAGCGTCGCTGGAGCCTGGCAAGGTCGTCCTCTGCCACGAGCGAGCGGGCAAGGTGAAGGAGGAAGAGAAACGAGACTGAGCCAGCAAGCAGCCAGGAGCTCATTCTTGAGCGAAGCGGGACAAGAGCGTAGCTGGAGCCCTGCGAGGGACGAGGAGCAGCGCATACACCGTCGGCGAGGAGCATCTCCCGAGAGCAGAGGCGGGTTCGTCCGGGATCGCAGTCTCGCCGCAGCAGGAAGATCCCCTTTGGCGCTCTCTGCTCAGAAGACTCGCTCATGAACGCAAAGGACGCCTCAGCAGGCGAGGAGGACAGGACCGCGCTATGTACCGTAATTACGAAGGTCGGCGGCGAGCGTGCTCGAGCAGCTGCCGACCTAGATCCGATCTACCGCTCTACCCGCACACCTTTCTCCCCTCAGCCCGACGCACTCTCGCCCTGCGACCCGCTCCACATGCCCCACGGCCGCAGGTGAGCCGGGTCCGTGACGCCGACCTGGAACGGCATGCCCGCTCCCTCGCCGACCGTCTCGTCGCCGGCGAGGTAGGTCGTCGTGCCCGGAAAGTAGACGGCCGAGAGCGCATGCACGTCAGTCATCGGGACGGGGAGGACGATGGACGCCGACGCCTCCTCGGGTGCGGTGGGCGGCATCGGCGCGGCGTGCGGCGGCGGGTAGTTGCTCGGCGGCCCGCCCGCCGCAGGACGGCGCATGGCCCGAAGCTCGTGCAGGCGAGAGCTGGCGACAGGGTGGTAGTACGACGCGCAGACGAGCCCTTTGTCGAGCCAGTCGAGCTCGACGTCGGAGACCTCGAGGTCTGGCGACGACGGGCCCTCCTGCTCGCCGAAGCGCTGGACGACGATGCTCGGCCAGTTGGGGATGACCTCGAGCTGCCAGACGACGTGGTATGTCAAGTGCGGGTCACTGCGGAGCGAGAAAGGCGGCGAGAGGAGCAAAGTCGGGAGGAAGGGGAGTTGGAAAGGAGCATCGTCAGCTCACGCCCGCGAGACTCGGAGCCACAGCGACTGCACAGAGCGAGGAGGATCATAAAAGCACGCACCGGCTCATGATGTAGAGCTGCGGGAGGGATGAGGCGCGCAAGGCGAGCGAGAGACGAGGCAAGTCAACTTGGGAAGGTCAAGATCGAGGAGGGGTCCGTGCGCGCACCTCGAGGTAGAACGCGATCAGCTTGAGGGCCTTGCGGATGCGCTTGTCGCTCTCAGCGTAAACAACGACGGCGTTGTCGCCCGTCAGGTGGTCGAGGCCCAAGTTCTCGGTGACGAGCGAGTGCAGGAGGAAGAAGCAGTTCTGCGGGTCGGTGGCGAGGTCAGCCGGTCCGGCGAGTGCTCGCACGGTACGAGAGGAGGAAGGACGAGCACACGAGGAGGTCGAGGTCCAGGCGAGTGATGAAGCGCAGGTGCTGGTCGGCGCACTTGTCGCGGCTGCAGCCACTCGGCATGTACTCGAGGTGGACGAGGAGCTCCTGCATCCTGCGGATGGCTGCGAGAGCCAGCGAATGCGTCAATCACGACTACCAGAAGATCTCGAGAGAGGAGGAGAGAGAGAGACGCACCCTCGTGGATCCCGTCGAGGAGGAGCCACTGGTTGCGGACGTCGTTGATGAGCGACATCGGCGGCCCGCCGAGGACGGCTGCGTGCGCTCCCGGAACTGGGTTAGCGCCCTCGTGAGGAGGCGCCCCGGCCTCGCGATCCCCAGGACCAGAGCTGGACGCACGGGCTGCAGCTTGAGCAAACAGCCTCTCGGTCTGGACGAGCCACGAGTTGATGACGTGCGTGCACTCGACGATGCCCTCGTGCGAGAGCTGACCATCGGGCATGAGCGTATCGTCGAGGACCTGCTGCAGGCGGCGCTGGATGTCGTCGTGAAGCGGGTCGGCGGGGAGGAGGTTCGGGAAGTAGTGCGCGAGCTCGCTCGGCGAGACGAGCGGCCTCTTGCGGGCAGAGGCGGACGTCTGAGCGTCGCAGGCCTGTAAGCGGTGCGTAGGTGGATCCGTCAGTGACGAGCGAGCTCTGAGGATTGAGGGTGAGCGGCGTCGTGGGCGAGGACGGCGAGGACGCACGAGGAGCGGCAGGCCGACGTGCTTGAGCGTGTGGTCCTTCTGGTCGGCCGACGCGGGTCCTTCTTGCAGCTCCTTGTACTGGCCGAGTGCGGTGTGGACGATGGCCCTCGAGCGGCGAGGGATGAGCTCGTTGACTGCGCGCGACGACGACGAGTTACAGGTCAGCTCGGTCCAGCCAGGGACGACAGGCGCAGAGCTCGGGCACGCACAGATGAGGAGCTGTGCGACGACCATGAGGGCCTCGAGGTTCTCGCGGCTCGCCTCGTACGTGACGCCGAGGAGGTGAGCGAGGTCGAGCGCCTGCGAGTGGAGGGCTCGGCACGCCTGCTCGCGACGCACGCCGGCCGCCGACGTGTGCTCGAACCAGTCGTCAGGGGTCGGCTCGGGCATCGAGATGCCGAGGATGGCCTGCGAGAGGAAGGCGAGACGACCGGGGTCAGCGGTCCGTGGGCGCGGGGTCAAGTCGGCGACGAGTCGTGCTCACCGAATGCTGGCTCGCCCTCGCGCCCATCGCACAGAACGCCGCCACCGAAACTCGACTCGCCGGGTCGATGTTGTCGAGGTTCTGCAGGATCCAAGACCGCCGAGGGTGCCAGCCGTTGAAGGCCGGGAGGTAGGCGCAGCACGACGCGAAGAAGGCTGTGCGCAGGGGTCCAAAGAGTGCGGCGTCAGTCGACGAAGGAGATGAGGAGGAGAGAGCGCGGATGGCGTACCTTGGACGAGATGCACGACGAGCATGCGCGCCATGGCGCTCTTGGCGAGCTGCCAGTTCGGGTCGCTCTCGCGCGGCAATGTCGGCGCCAGCGGCGCAACTTGGCCCGAGCCCGTCGGTACAGGGCCCGAGAGCGGTGCGAGGCCGGCGCTCGCGGCGGCGTACAGGCCCGGGTCTTGCAGCGCCGCGCCGCGCAGGAAGATCTCGACCGTCGTCTTGCTCGCCGTCGAGCCGGGGCGCAGGAAGCCCGCGCCACGGGCGAAGGCGTCGTGGATCGTCTCGCTGAGCGACACGTTGCCCGAGAGCTCGTCGAGAGCCTGCATGCTCGAGCGCGGGAAGGCCGAGACGACGCCGGCGGCGCCGGGGGCGTCGCTCCAGGCGCCGAGCGTCTCGAGGCTGCTGCTGCTCGACGGGACGACGCCGGAGGAGGTGCCGTAGCTGACGTTGTGGATGGCGGAAGGGCGCAGGACGGGCGCTCTCGAGAGAGGAGGGTCCGTGCGAAGGACGGCGAGTTCTTGCTCGAGCTCGGCTGCGGGCACAGCAGGCGAGTCAGCCCGTGCATCGGGGCGCCTCAAGACGAAGAGCTGAACGCACCTATGCGGGCTTGCAGGGCGGCAGTGCCGCTCGTCGTCGTAGGCGAGCTAGTCGCATTGGCGAGGGCGCTCTCGGGGATCGCGTCGACTGCGAGCGGACAGCAGGGACCGCGTCAGTCACTGAGCCCGGGGAGCTACGAGCTGAGCACGCAGAGGACGCACCTGGTACAAAGGTCCCAAAGTCGCACTCGTCGTCGCGGTCCTTGCACCGGTTGCACCTCGGCCACCTGCGGTCGCACTTGACCTTGCGGACCCGGCAGTTCTTGCAGCTCTTCTCGGTCGTGCGCGCTCCTACCGCTGCAGCGAGCGCCGACACGCTCGCGCGCGACGCGCCGCCCGAGCCCGCCGCCGCCGCCGTCGCCGACCCGCTCCCGCCGGCGCTCGAGCCGTGCGCGTGCCCCTGGCTCCTGCCGCCGCCTCGGCCGCCGAGGCCGCGCACGCTGCCGCCGACCTCGAGGTCCGTTCCCTGCGACGCGCGCCGACGGGCTGTGCTCGGCGGCGGGCGCAAGCTCGCGTCGTCGGTCGGCTGCGCGACGGGGTCGAGGTAGCTCTGCCGCCCGAGCGGGGCCTCGCCGCGCCCGTACGATGCCGAGTCGTGAGCACCGACATCAAAGGGCGAGATGTGGGTATGAGGAGCCAGAGGAGCGGGAGGGGCGAGGGGCTGGACGAAGGGGTTGTAGATGGTCGACGAGGCGAGGTCGGCGGGCGAGACGTGGGCGAGCGGCGGTGAGGGGGGCAGGTGGGCGACGTAGGGCGTGTAGATCATCGACTCGGACGTCGTGCCGAGCTGATTCGAGAAGGGCGGCGGCTGGTGGGCTGCGACGTGCGCCGAGGTGGTCGAGCCGGAGGTCGAGGACGGGAACGACTCGGCCGCTCTGTACAGGGGCACGGGGAGCTCGCTGGGTGTGTACAGCGGACCCGAGTACTGCTGCGAGTAGGCATCGTGCGCTCGAGCAGGCTCGTAGGCGGATGGTCGTCCTCCTCGCGAGCCTGACGTCGCTGCATCTGGCGCGACGGCGGGCGGCGGTGGAGGGTCGCCGGGGTGCGGCGGGTGGTGTGGGTGCATCGAGACAGGTGCTGAGAGTGTTCTCGCGGGCTGCACAGCGCGGTTCAGCCGCTCGCAGGGTCGGGAGGGCGAGAGAGGCGGAACAATAGATGAGGACGCGGGGCGGTGCAGACCTCGCGCCGACGTCGCCCTCGGCACTTGGCGAGAAGCTTCTTCTGTGCGGATTTTCTCTCGGCTCAATCTCGTTTGCACGCCCTGCTTCGCGTCCCGCTCGACTCTGCGAGAGAGAGGCGGCCGCCGGCTGCGATTTCTGCCTGATGCCGCCGCCGCCGCACGGTCCCCTCGTCTCTCGCGCAGCCTCGCTCTCGTCGCCGACCGCTCGCACTTTGCTCGCGCCAGCAGGACGGCTCACGAGGAGCGACGGGCGGGCCGACGAGGACCCGCCGGCTCGTGCCGCGGCCGAACAGAAGCGGCTCGTCCTCGTCCTCGTCGGCAGCGGGGCCCTGCTGTCCTTGACGCCCGGTCTCCGCGCCGTTCGTACGTGCGTCAGCTTGCGAAGGTCCGGGTTTCCCGGCCGGCGACCGACACCGAGCGCGCCGAGGCGGCGACCGACGGGAACGGAAGCTTAAGCCTGCGAGAGCCAGGAGAGGCTCGTGCGCGGGTGCGCCTCGTCGCTCCTCCTCGACGAACCTCCGTATGTAGCCCAGCGATCGTCTTGCGCGGGTGCGAGCAGCTGTTCCGCTCCCGCTCCCGGAACAGGAAGCGCCAGAGGAAGGAGAGCAAGAGCCTGCACTTGAGCGCGGCAAGTGCGACCCGTGCGAGCGACAGCGAGGAGCAGAGTGCGCTACGAAGAGAGAAGGTGCGGGCGAGGATTAAAACGTGGGTCGGCGGTCCAGGCTTCAATGAATGAAAGGTGCGGAGACGAAGGGGTCGTTCGGGGCTCGGTGCTCGGAAGGAAGGAAGAGAGCTGGCGTCGTCGCCGGGGACACGGACCGCCTGCGCGGTTCGAGATGAAGCAGGATCGAGCTCTCTCTTCCGCAGAGGGGCGAGCGTGCAGCCCGCATTGCCGCAGAGGTGCGTCGCGAACGAGGGTGCGAGAGAGAGAGCGGTGCGCAGAGGAAAGAGGAGAGAGAGAGAGAGGGGCGAGGCCGCGACCCCTTGGCCGGCCCGCCTCTCCTCCTCGCTCGACGATCCCATCAGCGCCTCGACACCAACCACCACCCGCGCTCGCCTTTCGCCTGCGCACACGCACACACGCCTCACCCGTCCCGCACACCCACCCTCGTCGAGCAACCAGAGCCACACAGCGCGCGAGCAAGGCCCGACGCCGACACCGCCCATCCCGCGTCGGCTCGCTCCACCGAGAGCGATACTCAAGGCTCTGCGCCCCGCCCGGTGGCCAGCTCGCCGTCCTAGAGTGCCACTCGATCCACACCCGCCCGCGCCTGGCACCATCGCCTGCCCCGTTCCCTCGTCCTCGACCGCCCTCTCGACCCCGTCCCGCCCTTCGACCACGACCCACTTGGTCCAACCCCACACTCCGCCCTTCATCTCCCTCCCTCCCCTCGACTCGCACACGGCACGCCTGCATGGCTTCGACCTTCCCTCCGCCTCCTGCGGGAGGCGCACGCCTCGCCCGTCCACCGCGGCGCGAGTCGTCCGGCCTTGCCTCCCTCGCCGAGATCATGGCCGACGTCTCGTCCCCGCCCGGCGCCTCGGTGGGCCCGCTCGACACGCCGCGCGCGCCGCAGAGCCACTTCTTCCCCTCGGTGTCGCGCGCCCAGCGCGACCTCGCCCGCCAGGCTCGCCTCGCCGCCGCCTCCTCGCCCGAGCCGACCACCTCGTCGACCCCGCCGGCGCCGTCCCCTCCACCGCACGACCAGCTCGCGCCGGGCAAGATCCGCGGCATCGAGGCGCTCCTGAGTGCGGCGGGCGGCGCAGGGTACGGCGGCGGCGCAGCAGCGGCGGCGGGCGAGCATGACGAGGCGCGGCGGGAGCGGGCTCGGGACCGCCACGAGCTAGGCTCGAGCGGGCCCTTTGCCCTGCGCCGCCCGTCGTACGCCTCGTCGCAGCACTCGTACGTCTCGGCGGTGCCGTCCAAGGCGAGCTCGGCCGAGGACGACGACGACGAGGCGGAGCGGCGCGGCGTCGGCGTCGGCGCCGGTGGGAGCGGCGGCACCAAGCGGCGGCGCGACGTCGACCGCACCGGCTGGGACGCCGCGAGCGACCTCATGCAGGAGCGCGACACGGGCGGCGAGCGCGCGCACGGCAAGGGTCGCGAGCGAGGCGGCGCCGACCGCGAGAAGACGCCGACGCCCAACATGGGGCGCGGCGTCTCGTTCCAGGGCGACGGGCCCTCGAGGAGCAGGTACGACAGCTCGACCTCGCCGGGACTGTCGCCCGGCGCCTCGTCCAAGCCCGGCTCGATCGCGTCGGTCGAGCGCGACGACGACGCCGCCATGGACGACGACGCGTCCATCATGACGAGCCGCACGGGCGCGACGGGCGTCATGGCCGACGACGACGACGACGGCAAGGAGCCGGCCAAGAAGCGCAGCAGGACGCTCACTACGCCGGCGCAGACGGCCGTCCTGAATGCCCTCCTCGCCAAGGTGCGCACCGACTCTCCCTTCCCTGAACATCCTGCGACTACCTACTGATCTTCTCGACACGTCTACGCACGCAGACTCGCTTCCCCTCGACCGAGACGCGCGAGGAGGTGGGCAAGCAGATTGGCATGAGCGCTCGGCGGGTCCAGATCTGGTTCCAGAACGTGCGCCCAGCTCTTCCTCCTCCCCCGCCCTCTCAAGCTTATCCCCGCTCACGCTCTCCCACGGCCTGCCTGCAGCGTCGACAATCGCAGAAGCGCCAACGCGACCGCGAGGCGCAGGAGGCCGTCGCCGCCTCGGCCGCTCAGGCCGCCGCCATGGCGGCCGGCCACCACCACGCCGTGTACGGCGCGCACCCGCAGATGCCGTACGGCGTCGACAGCTACGGCCGACCGGCGCACTACTACCCGGCCGTGCAGCACAAGCCGCCGGGCCCGATGCACGGCGGGTACGCTCCTCGGCCCGGCGTCCCTCGGCACCCGTCGATGGAGTCGCTCTCGTCGACCCGTTCGGGCTACGCGCCGAGCCAGCACAGCATGCACTCGATGCACGGCCGCGAGGCGATGGCGCCGCACCCGTCCGAGCAGCGCTTCGCCCACCCCTACGCCAACAGCGGCGCGGCGGCGTACGCCGCCTACGGCCAGCAGCAGCAGCAGCAGCAGCAGCACCCGAGCGCCTACCCGCCGCACCTGCAGTCGCAGCAGTCCGCGCAGTACCTCCACCACCAGCAGCACCCTCAGCAGCCGCCGGCGCACCTCCTCCCGCCCAAGCTCTACTTCCCCTCGATACCTCGCTCGCACGCGCCCTCAGGCCGTGTCGTCGCCGACCCTTACCGACCGCCGCCACCGCAGCAGCCGATGAGCCCGTCGGCGCCCGCACACGGCGCCGGGCCGGACGGGCGGCTCCCCTCGCTCTCGTCGGTCCTGCAGAACGGCGCACCTTCAGCAGCAGAGCCAGCACCGCACGCCGCCATGCACGCCTCGTCGGCCGCAGGTCATCAGCCCATGTTCAGCCACTCGCCCTTCTCGCCGTCGACGCCCGCCTACCAGACGGCACCGCCTCTAGGTTCCGCAGCGCGCCCGGCAGGGCAGGCGCCGCCGACCTTCTCGCGCTCGCTCTTCTCGCCCGAACCGTCGAGCTCGTTCGAGCGCCTGCGCATCTCGGGCGGCCCGATGTCGCCCGTCGCCGACGCCGCACCGCCACCCTTCCCCTCTTCCTCGTCGACCACCTCGTCCGCCACGCCGACGCCGACGCTCGAGCGCGGGCAGCAGGACGTCCTCGACGTCGCCATGGACCGCATGGCGTACCGTTCGCGCGGCGGCGCCCTTCCTGCGCGGCAGACGCTCCCGCCCTTGCGCGCCGTCTTCGGCGACCCGGTCCTCAACTCGGGTCGGTCCAAGAAGGGCGGTCCGAGCGAGGCCGACAAGGCGCTCCTCGCGCCCATCCGCGTCGGCAGCATGTCGTCTGCGCCCGGGTCCGCCGACGGCCCGCCTCGGCTCGCCCCGATCTCGACGTTCGCGCCGCTCGTCGCCAACTCGTCGTCGCCCGTCTCGCCGCACGCCCAGGTCGCGCAGCCCTCGCCCGGCGCCCTCTCGCCGCACGACGCAGCCGGCGCGCCGCCGACGTCGCGCGCGTCGACCTGGAGCGACGCCTCGCACGCGACGCGCTCGAGCGCGGCGAGCTTCGAGTTTGGCGCGCCGCCGCCCGGGTCGTACCGTTCGGAGCGGTCGTCGCTCGCGCACGGTCGCGTGAGCACCGAGCGACCTCTGCCGCCTGCGCCGCTCGAGGGCGGCGAGCGCGAGGCCAGGGGCGGGCGGGCCGAGGGCGAGGGGAGCGAGGGGAGCGACGAGACGGAGGAGACGAGCGCTGCGCCGAGCGTGAGCAGCGAGGGCGGCGCCGGCGTCAAGGCGTGAGCCTGCATCCCTCTCCTCCTCCCCACGGACACTTGCTCGATACCCCTTCGCCTTTCCTCCCTGTCCTTGTTGTGCACGGTCCGGCGGGTGGTTTGCTCTCTCTCCTCGCCGGGTCGTCATTGTCGAGCTCTCCTCTAGGTCTCTGTTTGTACTCGGTCCTGTGCAACGCAACCCATCTGTCGCAGCAGGAGCCCCGCCAGTCTGCACAGCCTTTGCCGCCGAGCGAGCGTCGGTCGACGAGGAGGGGCGGGGACGACGTCGGGGCTCAACCACGCGCTCGTCCACCTGCCACTGCTGGCTGCCTCGCTGTCGCTCGCCTAAGCTCTCTCTGCATCTCAAGACCGCCCGCCCTCAACCACAGAGCCGTCCGCCATGCCGAGGTGAGCCGATCCCTCCTCATCTCCCTCCCCACCTTCTGGCCCCTCTCGACGTCTGCGCAGCGCCGCAGGGCGCATGGACAGGGGACAGAGCTCTCGCCGAAGGTCTGCAGGTGGGCTCTGTGCCTTCTCGGACCGTCCTGACCTTTCTCCTGCAACAGCTCGACCCCCTCCTCGGCCCGCACCCCTCGCTCTCGCCTCGACCCCTTCCCTACGCCCTACTTCCTCTTCTTCGCCGGCGTAGAGCCTATCCTCACCATCATCGGCGCCCTCAAGGCCGTCCTGTACCCGGCGCACTTCCACTCGACCCTCGTGCCCGCCACCCTTGCTCCCCTCCTCGAGCCCAAGACGGCTCATGCCGCGTCCATCATGGCGGTCCGGCAGCTCGGCAACACGTACGGCCTCCTCGCCCTCGTAGCGGCCGTCGTGCTGCCCACGATGAGGCGCACGCTCGCAGGGCGACCGGCGGAACTCGAGGTGTGCCTGCGGGCCTACCTCGCCGTGCTCGCTTTCGCCGACGTCACGGTGCGCTCTCCCACCCGAGACGTCTCCTCTCCTCTCGTAGCTCATCCGCTGACTCAACGCGAACCCGCTTCATGCAGCACATCGGCTTCACGCTGTTCGACCTCGGCCTCGAGGGATCGCTCCACCCGCTCGAGCACTGGAACCAGCTCGTGTGGGGCAACGTGGGCATCACGTCCTGCCTATTTGCCGTCAGGGCGCTGTGGCTCCTGGGCGTTGGGCGATGGAGCGCGAGCGCGAGCAAGGGCCGGGCCGAGTAGCCGCAGGACCTCCTCCTCGATGCATCGCGCAGCCGTTCTTCTCCCTCGTGCTCTCGAGTCGCGCCTTCTCGCCCTTGCGCTCGACCGCCTGCATCCGCTCGAGGCGAGCTCACGATGCGCATCGTCGGCATCGTCGCCGATTCCTGAACCTTGCTCGGTCCCGCTTCCCGCGGTCCTCATTTCGAGCTCTCGCTGTCACCCGCTCGCCGGCAAGCATCTCCTCTCCTGCCCTGCTCGTCCATCGTATCGATTAAGAACGACGTCCCCTCCCTTCTCTTCCTGCCCTCGTCACCCTTGCCCTCTTCTCCCTCGTCCGCCCTCCTCCTCCTCGCCGACCCGCCCTCGACATGCGCATCGACAGGCAGCACCGGCGATACCCGCCGCCAGCCACCCCGACACCGGTGTCGACAGCCAAGACGATGCAGGACATCCAGGACACGATCCTGCAGCTCACGAGGATCGTCTCGAGCCTCACCACCGAGGTCGAGTCGCTCTACGTGCGCGTCGGACGCCTCGAGCAGGCGCAGGCGCGCGCGCAGTACCAGCACGCGCCGGTCACGGTCGATGTCTGTGACGAGCGCGTCCCGCACGCGAGCGCCGCGGCGAGCGCGCTCGAGCAGGTCGCGCCTGACGCGCTCGGGCCTCGCCCTCCCTCGTCCATCATATCGACGCACCCCGCCCTTCCCGTCCCGCCGTCCAGCTCCTGCGCCTACGACGCCCCTCCCTCGTACTCGCCGACGCACCTCGCGCCGTCGTCGACCGGCACCGGCGCCGCCGAGGACGACTGGCTCCTGGTCGAGGACCGCTCGAGCATGCCCGCTCCGCCATCGCCGTCGCGGGCCCCGTCGCCGGCGTTCTCGCTCTTCGGCGGCGCGAGCGATGGAGCGGACAAGGGCAGCGAGGACGAGGCGCTCGAGCAGGACGAGGAAGAGGAGGAGGAGGAGCAGCGCACGGACCGCCGGCCGGCGCCGATCGCGACGATGCGCTACGGCGTCGTCGTGCTCGGGCGCAGCATGTACGTGAGGGGCCTGAGTGAGAGCGTGGCGGTCAAGGTCGAGGCGGACGAGCGCCGCGGAGCGGAGAACGAGGCGGAGGAGCCTGAGGAGGAGAGCGCGCTCGAGCGCATCGAGTGAGGGCGGACCTCGCGATGCGTACACTCGTTCCAGCATGCTATGCATTGCGATTCGTGCCTTTGAAGCGACACCGAGCGAGCGAGCGAGCGAGAACGACGAGCGTCGGGTCGAGGGGAGGCGGAGAGGAAGTCACCTCGCGATTTCCGAGGGCACTCAGGGGAGGCTTCAAACGTCAGCGCTGGCCTTCGGGCTCATAATCAAAGTCAACGCGCGCAAACGTATTCTTGATTAGCTTTACTCGCTCGCGACGCCGACGACGACAGCGCCGCCCACAAGCGTCAGCGCGCCTCGGCTCGCTCGTGGCGCACTCGGCGAGGTCCAGAGAAGGCTTGCGAGAGAAAGAGAGCCAGCAGGAAGAGGTCACTCGCTCGCCGCTCGTCGTCGCCGTCGCAGAGAGGGAGGGAACCGACTCCAACTCGCGCTACACAACAGGTACCGGCGCCCAGACGCGCTCGACAGCACCGCAGAGACCTCGTCGTTCGATCCTGCCCATCGAGAGGCCGCCAACCCCGCTGGATCAAGAGTTGGCGGTTGAGAGAGGGTGCGCAGGATCCCCCTGTTTTTTGGGTGGTGAGCCGGCGCACAGTCGCGCCGGAGCGGCGGCGACCATGCTGAGCGGCTCATCCGGTGCGCCCGCTGCTCACAGGAGCACGCGAGGGGGGCGCGGCCTCGAAAATGCCCGTCGGCGACGGCTCGACTCGGTCGGCCGCCGGGACGAGTAGGGGTCGACGAGACGGACAACTCGGACAGATCGGACTCGCCCAGTCGCACGAGAGCTTTCGTGCATCGACCGGCGCCGTTTGCAGGCCGCCGGCGAGCCAGAAGACGAGCTTTCGGGACCCGAGAGACAAGGGAGCCATCGTGGGCTCGTCTAACCTGCGCGACGACGGCGAGAGGGTCAGCGCTCGGCTCAGGGAGTAGCACAGAGATGCGCTCGAGCTGGTAAGATAAGCGCAGAGAGCAGGAGAGACGCACAAGGGCCGAGAGGAACCGCTCGAGGTCGACCACCAGCTCCTGGACCGCTCGACACGCGTCCCGTGCCGTCCTGCTCGCCCGTGGTACCTGTGAGGGGACATAGGAGGCTCAGTGTCGCGTCGCTGCACAGTCGAGCTGGCCTGGCGAGGCCGTGGGGAGGTGGGAGAGGGGCACGAGGTGGAGGAGGTGCGGGAGGACGAGGACGCACCCGCACTCTCACTGCCGCAGAGCCCGCCTGCCCTGCACCAGGCACGTCTTGCACCTTATCGCACCTCGATGGACGTCGTGCGCCAGTCTGCAAGTCGTCCCCAGGGTCGAGAGAGGTGGGCCGACGACGCTCACTGATGAGGACGCGTCGAGGTGGCTCTGCGCCGTGGCCAGGCGCGCGTGGCAGTGCAGCCGGTGCACAGAGCTGCTGTCGAGAGCTAGGGCTGGCCAGGCGACGCGCAGGGCGAGTCCCCAGTCGTGAGGGTCGTGTGGAGAGCGAGAGAGGTTCTTCCCCGCGGATTTGACGGACTTTCGTCGTCGAAAATCCGCGCGGATCTTCGGACATAGGTTACAAGCTCGAGCGCGAGTTTCGCTTGACTTTTCCTTGCCCGGATTAGCTTTGCTCGCTCGCCCGCGCCGACGACAATCGCGCCGCCCACAAGCGTCGGCACGCCTCGCCTTGCTCGCGATGCACTCGACGAGGACCAGCGAAGAGGCTCGAGAAGGTAAAGGTCACTGCAGAGTGATGGCAAGACCCGTCGCGCGCTACTCCTCCTCCCTCAGGCCCTTGGCCGCCCAGTACTCGTTCTTCCTGCGCTCCTTCTCGCTCTTCGCCGTGTCCATCTTCTTGCGCGCCCGCCGCGCCGCACCCGACCTCGAGCCCGAGCCCGTCACCGGCGTCGAGTCGCGCGAGACGACCCCTCCCGGGCGCACCAAGTCGCCGCCCGTCCCGCCGAGCACGACGTCGGCGCCCTCCTCGTCCTCGTCCGCACCACCGCCGAGAGCGTCGTCGTCGCGCTCCGAGCCCGACGACGCCGACGAGTCGTCCGTGACGTGCGTGACGCCCGCCGCCGCAGGGCGCACGAGCGTCGGCTTGGCGCGCACGTGCGCGCGGGCGTAGCGCGAGTCGTCGTCGTCCTCGTCGTCCGACGCCGAGGCCGATGCGGCCGTCGCGGCGGAGAGGCGAGGCTTCTTGGCCGGCGGCGGGTGCGGGAGGTCCGAGCGGGTCGACCCGACGACGTCGACGACGAACAGCGCGCCGCTGCCGTCGTCCTCGTCGGCGTCGTCGGCAGGTGCTGTGCCGCGGTGGTGCGCCGACACGGCGGCGAGCGGCGCGAGGTCGTTGGCCTTGACGACGGCGTCCTCGACCGCCATCTCGACCTCGTCCTCGCCGCCCTCGTCGTCCTCCGCCTCGGCCGCCTTGCGCTTGCGCTTCTCGCGCCTGCGCTCGGTGCGCTTCTCGCGCTCCTCGACCTTGCGCTCGAGGCGCGCGATCGTCCTGTCGCGCCGCTCGCCCGCGCGCTCGTCCCGCCTCGCGCGCTTGAGCGCCTTGCCGCTCAGCGGCGCGAACGCGCCCTCCTCGCGCTCGAGGAGGCGCTGCAGGACGCCGTCGGCGTGCAGCTGGGCGTGCGCGCGGCGCGACAGGCGCTCGGCCTCGCCGAGGCCGACGATCGAGCCGAGGAGCGAGCGCTGCGAGGGGTCGAGCGACGCCGACGAGTCGGCGTTGGGCAGGGCCGAGGCGCTCAGGACGGGGACGCGCGCGAGCGACGACGAGGACGAAGAGGCGAGGAGCGACTGGCGCGCGCAGAGCGAGGCCGTCAGGACGTCGAACCCGCCCGAGAGGGTTTGGCGGACCCGGATGATGTTGTGCGAGCCGCCCGACACGTCGTTCTCTGCGCGCAGCGACCGAGGAGCGTCAGTCGAGTCGACCTCTGGAAGCGAGAGGGGCAGGAGAGGGAGAGAGAGAGAGACGCACTCGGGTCGTTCGGGTCCTCGATGCTGAGGAGGTACGGCTGGCCGGGGCGGTACCAGCCCTTGTCGTGCTTGTTGAAGTAGCCGCCTCGGCCGCGGAGCGTGATGCCGGCCTGGTCAAAGTTGAAGTGCTTGCCGTACAGCTCGAGGAATTCGACAAAGAGGAGGCCCAGGTTGCGGTTCGGGTTGACGGTCGCCGTCTGGATCTTGGGGTGGAGCTGCGTGCGACGAGGAGAGGCAGTCGTACACGTCAGCTCGACGGTCGCGAAGAGCGGGAGGCGAGGGGAGGACGCACCTGGAGGAACGAGATGACAAGGCAGATGATCGAGTAGCTGCCGAGGCCGCCGGTAAAGACCTCGTTCATGCCGCGCTGCGCGAGGAACGCCTTGACGAGGAGCACGAGCGAGCGCGCGACGCCGTGGTCGACCGAGTGCTGCTCGGGCTCGCGCTCGTGCTCGTGCTCGTGCTGCGCGGCCGGGGTCGAGCGCGACGAGGGCCCGCTCGCGTCCGCGTCGGCGGCGGCGGGGAGCTCGCCCGCCTCGGGCTCGGACGACGAGCGCGAGTGCGGGTCGAGGACGATGATGTCGTCGTCGCTGTCGGCGTCCGAGTCGGCCGCGCGCGCCTTGCCCTTGCCCTTGGGCTTGGCGGCGCCCTTGCCCGCCTTGCCCTTGCCCGCCGCCGCCGCCGCCGCTGCGGCGCCCTTGATGCCGAGGCCGGGCTCGACGTAGCCCTCCTCGCGGTAGGCGTACTCCTCGAGCATGCTGCGCACCTTGACGGCGGCGTCGACGCCGCCGCGCTGGTTTACGCTCAGGTCGACGGGGAAGGCGCCGTGGCGGGTGACGAACTTGACGATGGGGACGCGGGCCTTGGCGATGACGACGAGCGAGTTGGGCTGGGCGATGCCGGACGTGAGGAGGAGGGACGCGAGGCGGTGCAGGAGCGAGGCCGAGGGCTTGAGCGGGGGGAAGGGGAGCGAGGGCGACAGGAGGACGAGGTCGATGTCGCCGCCGGGGAGGTACAGGCTCGTGCCGACCGAGCCAAAGCACTCGATGGACGCGTCCGGGTACGAGTGGTGGATCGTGCGGCGGATGAGCTCGATGGTCCACAGGCGCAGCTCGTGCTCCTGGGGCGAGGGCGACACGTAGTGGACGAAGGCGTGCGCTTCGCGGTTGAGCTGGTCGATGGCCGAGTGTGCGCGGTCCCAGTCGACGCCCGGGCGGTCGCACCACGGGGTCGAGCGGTTGCGCTCGCGCGACTGGAGGCGGCGCGACCCTTCGTCGTCGTCGTCGCGCGAGTAGTCGCCGTGGTCGTAGTCGTCGCGGGAGCGCTTCGAGTGGGACCTGGGCGAGTCTCGGGGCGGGGGCGAGGCGTCGAAGCCGATAAAGTCCTGCTGCTGCTCAAACTGGGCGCGCGGGGTCGAGTCTTGCTCGGCGAGGGGCCGGGTGTAGCTGCCCCTGGTCGGGGTGGCCGTGGCGGACGGTGTAGGTGCCGGCGAGGCTGGCCCTGGCTGTTGGGGAGCGAGGTGCGACTTGAGGACGCGCGAGACGAGCGAGGGCGGAGGTTTGGGCGAGGGGGCGGCCGACGACAGGGGCGAAGGTGCGCCCGAGCGGGCTATGGGCGCGGGCATGGTGCTGGTGGTTGCCCGTGCTCGTCTGTGCGTCACAGAGTGGCCCGTGGTAGGGAGAGATGAGGCGAGCTGCGCCTCGTCGTCGCCATCCGCCTCGTCGCGGTCCTCTCGCTCCAACTCGCTCAGACGCACTCGAGTAGAGCACAGGCACGCGTCTGCACCTCTGAGCACCCGCCTCGGCCCACCCGCTCCCTCGTCCAGCTCCCTCGCCGCCACGCTCCTCCTCCCCACACTCCCCTTCGTCCCTCCTCATCGCCAACTCGCTCAACACCTCCTCTGCCACCCATGGCACCGCGCGTCGTGCCTCCCTCGGACGACTCGGACGACGACCTCAGGCCCGCCCGCAAGCCCGCCGCCCCGAACAAGCGCAAGGCCCCCTCGGCCGACGTCGTCACCCTCTCCGACTCGTCCGACGACGACGACGACAAGCCCGCCAAGAAGAAGGCCAAGGTCAAGGCCCCCATCCCCTCCGACAGCGACGAGGACCTCGACCTCAAGCCCGCCAAAAAGCCCGTCAAGAAGCCCGCCGCCTCGTCCTCAAAGACCAAGGCCAAGGCGTCGACGTCCAAGGGCAAGGGCAAGAAGCGCGACGACGACCACGACGACGACGACGACCACTCGAGCGACGACGACGTCGCCATGAAGCTTGACGACGACGACGAGGACGTCAAGCCCAAGAAGAAGGCCGCCGCCTCTTCTTCGTCGAGCAAGCCCAAAGCTCCCGTCAAGAAGCCCGGCGTCAAGGCCGAGGCCAAGGACGACGACGGCGACGTCAAGCCCAAGCCCAAGTGGACGTTCAAGCCCAAGGCGGGCCCCGTCGCGCCCGGTCCGTCCCTCTCCCTCCTCCGCTCTCCCTCCCTCGCTCTCTCGGCCACATCGCTGACTCGCCACGCCTACTCTCGCCCTCCCACGCACACAGGCTCGAAGGAGATCCCCGACGGCGACCCCGACTGCCTCGCCGGGCTCACGATCGTCTTCACGGGCGAGCTCGCGAGCCTCAGCCGCGAGGACGGCCAGGAGCTCGTCAAGCGCTACGGCGGGTGCGTCTCGCTCACGCTCTCTCTGCCTCGTCGACTCCCCGTGCTCCTCGTCCTGACGCAATCCCCTCACCCTGTCTCGCCGCCGCAGCCGCGTCACGACGGCGCCCTCGAGCAAGACGTCGTACGTCGTCCTCGGCGCCGAGGCGGGCCCGAAAAAGCTCGAGCAGATCGCCAAGCACAAGATCAAGACGCTCGACGAGGACGGCTTCCTCGCCCTGATCGGCAGCCGCAAGAGCGACCCGAACGACCCCAAGATCGTCGAGGCCAAGAAGAAGGAGGAGCAGAAGGTCAAGGAGGCCGTCAAGGCCATGAAGGGGCTCGGCAAGGACGCTCCGTGCGTCGAATCTCTCGCCTCGTACTCTCTCTCGCGAGCTTCTCGCACTCGAGCGAGCGCAGCGACTGATTCGAACGACGGCTCGTTGCGCAGGGAGCACCTGACGCAGCTGTGGACGACCAAGTACGCGCCGCAGCGCATCGCCGACATCTGCGGCAACAAGGGTCACGTCGAGAAGCTGCAGCGCTGGCTCGAGGCCTGGTGCGTCCCTCGTCGCCGTCTCTTCGTCCTCCTCGCGAGAGAGCGCGCCGCTCACTCCTCCGTCTCCCTCTCCCTCCCTCGTCCCCTCGCCCTCCTCCTCCCGCAGGCCCAAGTCGCTCGCGTCCAATTTCAAAAAGCCCGGCCCCGACGCCATGAACTCGCACCGCTGCGTCCTCATCAGCGGGCCGCCCGGGATCGGCAAGACGACGTCGGCGCACCTCGTCGCCAAGCTCCTCGGGTACGACGTCCTCGAGCTCAACGCGAGCGACACGCGCAGCAAGAAGATGCTCGAGGAGGCGTTCCGCAGCAAGACGACCGACACGACGCTCGCCGGGTTTGTCAAGAAGGAGGGCGACGAGGTGCGTGCGCACGAGCCTCTTCTCGCGACCCTTCTCTGCCGCGTGCGCGCTCTCCCACAGCGCGTACCGAGGCACTGATGCACCCGATGTGCTCGTCTCGCAGGACGGCGCGGGCCTGTCGGTCAACCGCAAGTCGCTCATCATCATGGACGAGGTCGACGGCATGTCGGCCGGCGACCGCGGCGGCGTCGGCGCGCTCAACGCCGTCATCAAGAAGAGCAAGGTGCCCATCATCGCCATCGCCAACGACGCCAAGAGCCAGAAGATGAAGCCGCTCCTCAACACGACGTTCCAGATGCTCTTCAAGCGGTGCGTCGCCGGCCCGTCCTCGTCTGCGCTCGAGCGCCTCTCCCGCCACCGAGTCCCCGCGTGTGCTGACGTAGTCGTTCTTCGCCGATGCAGCCCGACGGCGCAGGAGATCCGCTCGCGCATCATGAGCATCGCGTTCAAGTGCGTCCTCGCTCCTCCCCATGCGCTCGGACCCTCTTCCCGCCGCACCTCCTCCTCTCGCCCTCCTCTCGCCTTCCTCTCTCCGCTCTACCTCGTCGTCCTGCGAGGGCCTCGACGCACGTCCTGACGCCTCGTCCTGCTCGCAGGGAGGGCCTCAAGCTCGACGGCAAGGTCGTCGACCAGCTCGTGCAGGGCTCGCAGTCCGACATCCGCCAGATCATCAACATGCTCGCGACCTACAAGCTCGGCGCCCAGGCGATCAGCTTCGACCAGGGCAAGGCGCTGTGCGTCACCGCGGTCGTCCTCTCGCTCGCCACGTGTCCTCGAGCCGGACGAGCTGACGCCTCGGCCTGCTCCTCGTCCCGCCCCGCGCAGCGTCCGCATGAACGAGAAGAACGCGCTGCAAACGCCGTGGACCCTGTACAGCAAGCTGTTCGGCCCGCAGGCCTTCTCGCCCGTCTCGGGCATGTCGCTCACCGACAAGCTCGAGGTGTACTTCCACGACTTCAGCATCATGCCGCTCTTCGTCCAGGAGAACTACATCAAGGGCAAGTTCTCGCGCGCGGCGGGCGCGAGCGGCGTCGAGGGCCAGATCAAGACCCTCGACCTCGTGTGCAAGGCGGCCGAGGCCATCTCGGACGGCGACTTGGTCGACGCCATGATCCACGGGTGCGTCTCTTCTCTCCTCTCAGCAGCCCTCGACGACGATGCGGCGAGCTGACCGAGGCGTGCGCACCGGCAACAGGCAGCAGCAGCAGTGGTCGCTCATGCCCGTGCACGGCATGCTCTCGTGCGTCAGGCCGGCGAGCCTGTGCTACGGCGGCGGCGGCGGCTTCGCCAACTTCCCTGCGTGCGTCATCTCCTCACTTTGCTCGCCTGCACGGGCCTGTGCTGGCGCTGACGCTGCGATCGCACCCCCGCGCACGGACCCCTCCTTCTCATTTTCCCTCTCTCTCTCGCGGCCGCCTCTTCCCTCTCGCAGGTGGCTCGGCAAGAACTCGACGCAGAACAAGCTGCAGCGCGCCCTGTCGGAGATCCAGGTCCGCATGCGCCTGCGCGTCAGCGGCGACAAGCGCGAGCTGCGCCAGTCGTACCTCCCGACCCTCTTCCCTCGCCTCGTCCAGCCGCTGCAGGACCGCGGCGTCGACGGCGTCGAGGAGGTCATCGAGCTCATGGACGAGTACTACCTCGGCCGCGACGAGTGGGACGCCATCGTCGAGCTCGGCGTCGGCGAGGGCAGGGGCATGGAGGAGGTGCTCAAGAAGATCCCGTCGCAGACCAAGTCGGCCTTCACGCGCAAGTGCGTACCTCGTCTCTCTCTGTCGCTCTCTCGACCGACAAGTTGTGAGCGCAGGTGCTGACGAGGACGACTCGTTGTGCAGGTACAACGCGCAGGACCACCCGATCCCGTACCACAAGCCCGAGCCGGGCAAGGCCAAGGCCAAAAAGCTCGCGCCGCAGGGAGAAGCGCCCGATCTCGAGGAGGCCTTTGTGCGTCCTTCTTCCTCGCTCTCGCGGCGTTCGTGGCCGCTTTCCTCCTCGACCCGCCTCCTCCTTCCCTCCCTCGCGCCGGGCTCCTGTCCTCGTCTTGACTCGCACCTTCTCCTGCCCGGCCTGACGCACGAGCTGACTCGCCCGTGCTCTTTCTCTGCGTCCGCAGGTTGAGGACGACCTCCCCGAAGGAGACGACGACGCCGATGCGGGCGACTCGGACTCGAGCGACATCTCCAAGGACAAGCTCGTCAAGGCCAAGAAGCCCAAGGCGGCCAAGAAGGCGCCGTCCAAGGTCAAGGCGCCGGCCAAGGGCAAGTGAGGGGTCTCGAGGGGACGGCAGGAGATGCAGGAGGGTGGGAGGGCGGGGAGGATGCTTGACCGTTGCCGCTTGACTTGAGCGCTTGCGAACGACGCTTTGCTTGCCAGTCATCATGCCGAGTCGAGGGAGAGAGCGACTGCGACGTCAGAGCGAGAGAGAAGAGACAGGGCGAGAAGGGGTCCGTGCGCACCTCGGTGATGGCGAGGAGGAGCTTTTGGCGGAATTGCTCGTAGCTCTCGTAGCCCGAGGGCAGGTCGAGCTCTGCGACAGGTACGTGTCGTCGTCAGTGAGTGCTCGGGAGGACAGGAGGCGAGAGGGAGACAGAGGAGGCCTGAGCGAGGGAGGGAGCGAGAGAGCGAGGACGCACGGTTGAAGCACGTGTGGGCCGATGGCAAAGCGTCGTTGGCGGCCGCTTTGTGGATGTTGAAGCGCGTGACGCCGCTGCAGAACCCGCAGAAAAAGGTCAGCAAAGCGAGCGAGGATGAGAACGCTCGCAGAGAACGCGACGCAGGACGCTGCGAGCGAGTCGCGCACGGTCCCTCACCCGTCGACCTTCTCAACTCGGCCGGCATGTGCTCGAGGCAAGTCCCGCACACGTGCAGATCCATTCTCTGACCGACCGCTGTGCGCGAGCCCTGCGCAGGCATGCAGATCCGACGAGAGCTCGAGTGCCAAAGGGCCCTCCCCTCGAGCGAGACCAAAGGTAAGCGCCGCAAGCAAAAAGTCAAGCGAGATGGTGTAATCGGCTCGAGCCGACGTGCAAATAGAAATGTGCTTGACTTTCGCTTGACCTGATTAGCTTTGCGCACCTTGACCCGACTGTGTTCGGGCCTCTCATTCTCGCTCGCCTCTCGGCTTGCACTACTTTCCGCACCTGCCTCCCGCGACGCACGCGCTTAGAGGTCAGGGACATAGTCGAAAGGAGAAGCTTTGAGGGAAAGAGCAGACGAGCGAGAGCGCCGGATCCAGGATCCACGACGAGAGGGAGAGCGACCTCGTCGCTTCGATCAACTAGCTGCTCACGCTTGCACAGAGTCGAATTATCTCTGCATTGGGACCAGACGCGCTTTGGCAAGGCCCTCGCGCCGCGTGAAGCTCGGAGGCAAACCGGACGTAGCTGGCGCCGTCAGTCTGGATCTAAATCGCAGCGCAGGGCGTCAGGCAAGCGCGCAAAGCCCATACGGGTCAACCACGTGAGCTCGACTACACGAGCACAGCTAGCTGCTCGTTTACAATCGCCAAACATTGAACTTTGCAAGCGCAACTTAGCCAAAGTCAAGCAAAAGTCACCTAAAAGTGAGCGAGCAAAGCTATTCGAGGTTCGTCTTCCGCCGGCCTGCCCTCCCAGCTCTCGTTCTAGCCGTGCCGTAGATCAAGGAGGAACAGCTCACCCTCGTGGCGGCGTGGATCGGCGGCGCAAAGCCGCCGAGAGCGACTTGAGAAGGTCGAGCCGTCTGCGCACGAGCCCCTCCTCTCGCCGTCATCACTTTCTCTGCGAAGCTGCACGCACGCACGAGACTGTGTACATGATTGCGGGCATGCTACGAGAGACGGGAAACTAACAAGACTGCGTGCTCTTCTCTTCCTCTCCTCTCCTCCTCGACCTTCGTCCCTCGCCGCCCGCTCCTCGACGCTGACGCGAACGCCAACGCCGACGCTCACGCAAACCCGAAGCCTTGCCCGCCCTGCAGGAGAGAGGAGCCGGTGTCAGTACGACGAGATCGCGAGGCAAAAGAGAGCGAGAGACAGGGCGAGAAGGGGTCCGTGCGCACCTCGGTGATGGCGAGGAGGAGCTTTTGGCGGAATTGCTCGTAGCTCTCGTAGCCCGAGGGCAGGTCGAGCTCTGCGACAGGTACGTGTCGTCGTCAGTGAGTGCTCGGGAGGACAGGAGGCGAGAGGGAGACAGAGGAGGCCTGAGCGAGGGAGGGAGCGAGAGAGCGAGGACGCACGGTTGAAGCACGTGTGGGCCGATGGCAAAGCGTCGTTGGCGGCCGCTTTGTGGATGTTGAAGCGCGTGACGCCGCTGCAGAACCCGCAGAAAAAGGTCAGCGAAGCGAGCGAGAGGAAGAGAGAGTGGGAGGGCAGGACGCACTGCATCCCCTGCAGCGCCTTGAAGCCCTCGAGCGGCACTCGACTCGAGCCCGTGACGAACTGCAAGAGCTGCGCGCGCTCGCTCTGGCTGAAGCTCTTGACGCAGCGCCAGAAGTACGAGACGACCGGGTCCGACGACGAGTAGCCGACGAGGTCTGTGCGGCGACGGAGAGAGGCTCAGGTCAGCACAGCGAGCAGGGAAAGAGAGGAAGCAGGAGGAGCGCACCGCAGTGAGCCCTCCAGTCGTCGACGTCGACGTCGGGGAGACCGCTGATGAGGAGCTCGACCTCGCGCTCCGAGAAGATCTGCAAGAGGTCCTTGGGGACGATCTCGTACAAGCCCTCGAGCATGGCCTGCGCACGAGCGAGGCAGGTCAGCTACTGCATCAGCACGTCAGGAGCACGAGCTTGCGCACCTTCATCTGGTCCTTGATCTCGATCGAGAGGCGCTGGTCGGCGATGCGGCGCACGTAGTCGGCCTTGTTCTCGTTCGTGACGGCGATGTTGCGGCCGTTCGGCACGAGGTCGATCGTCTCGACGACGCCAAACTCGTCGCGCTCGGTCGAGAAGGTGAGGTCGAGGACGCCGTCGATGTCGTTGTCGAGCATCCACACGAGCGACTTGTAGTACTCGGGGTCGATCGACTCGAGGTCGCGGTGGTCGATGGGCTTGCCGAGGACGTGCTTGTAGACCGCTGCGAGAGGGAGCGCGAGGTCAGGAGGTGCCCTCGAGGGTGCGCTCAGCAGGTCGAGAGAGGACGCACAGCGAGAGAAGTAGGCCTCGAGGATGCGCTGGTCGTGGATCGCCTTGCCGATGATGCGGCCGACAAAGCGGAAGTAGTGCAGGTGGTACTCGTTGATGGCCGACGACTGCGTGCGGAGGGCGGTCCGCAGTCAGGACGAGGCCGCACCCGGGAGGAAGAGGGCGGACGAGGAGGCGCACCTTGTTCGGCTGGTACGTGAGCGAGTCGGCCGCCTGCGGCTGGAAGAGCGCATAGTCCGGGTTGAACATGCGCCGTGCGAGAGCGCCGAACCACTCCCTGCGTGCGAGCGAGCGAGGTCGACGTCAGCGGCTCGTCGAGAGCCGAGTAGAGCAGCGAGCGAGACACACCTCGTGACACCGCCTGCGTCGACGCCCTCCTCGCCGTAGAACTTGACGTTGAGCTTGCCGTACTTGATGTCCTCGCCCGACTTGCGCTGGAAGACCGAGAACGAGTCCTCGAAGACGTGAGCGCGCCGGATGTTGAGGTTGACGGTCGGGTAGTGCGCCTTGGTCCTCTGGCTGCGGTCGTGCAGGCGCTGTTGTGGTGGTGGCACAGGCAGTACGTCAGCATGATGCGTCGGGGGGGGAAGGGAGAGGAAGGGAGACGCACCGAGAAGAAGAACGAGCGCTTGTTCTCAAAGTCGAGCATGCTCGAGTTCCGCACGAGGACGGCGAACGAGCCCGACATGAGCGACGGGTTGTTGCGCACCATCGTGTTGAGGATCTTGCTGTGCGCCGTCGTAAAGTCGATGAACTCGGTCGAGCTCGCGTCGGTGAACTTGTTGACGACGAGGAGCGACTCGATGAGCGGGAGAAGGACGGTCGACAGGTACAGCAGGTCGGGCTTGGCCTCGATGCCGCCGAGCGTTTCGCCGAGGCGGGTCCACAAGTCCGAGACGGCGAGCGACGAGTAGATGGTCTTGACCTGCTCCTCCTCGGGCGAGAGCGTCTTGGACGCCGGCACGCCCGACGTCTGCGTCGCCGTCTTCTTGGGCGTGCCGAAAAAGTCGATCGTCTTGAGGATGCGCAGGAGCTTGGCCTGGTTCGACGAGGCGGGCGTGAGCTTGCCGAGAATGGCGCTCGACACGGGCTCGTCGCGCGAGATCTTGTCCGACAGCTCGACGAGGTCCGGCGCGATGTCGTTCGAGATCTTCTCGGCCCGACTCTTGAGCTCGTCGAGGATCGTGTTGCGCGCGCCGGCGAGGTGCGACAGGTGCTGGATGATGCCGAGCGTCGACGAGAAGGTGCGGCTCGAGCACTCGCCGGCGTCGAGCACGTTGACGACGAGGCGCAGGCTCGCTGCAGGGATCTGCGGCGGCGAGCTGAGGAGAACGGCCTCGGGCTTGCCGTTCGACTCCTTGACCTCGGCGTCCTTGTCCTTGCCCTTGCCCTCGGCCTCGCCCGTGCTCGTGACGGCCTCGGCGGCGGTCGACGCGGCGTCCGAGACGGCGACGGGGCCGGCGACGTCGGTGCCCGTCGTCGTCGGCGCAGACGAGGACGTGGTGGCGGCGATGGGCGGCTTGGGGATGACCATTAAAGCGCGCGTGATGTGGTTGAGGAGCAAGGTGACGGCGTCCATCATGGCCGACGTCTTGAGCATGGCGGGGCGCTCGAGGAGGCTGAGCAGCACGATGATCGGGTACGTTGTCGAGGGCTGAGCCTGCGGGCGAGCGAGCGGGGCAAACGTAAGCGAGGACAGGGCGGGCGCGGCGGAGAGACGAGCGAGACGCACCTTCTCCTTGCCCTTGCCCTTCTTGGCGCCGCGCTTGTTGACCTGGACCTCCTGCTCGGTGAGGAAGAAGAGCGGCGCCTGGTCGTTGCCGCCGACGAGCGACGAGAGCGCCTCGAGGCACCGCTGCGCGATGAGGTTGGGCACGCTCTCGCCGGGGAAGTGCGGGAGCGCTGCGCCGGGCGTGTCGGGCACCTTGCGCTTGGGCGTGTCCTTGGCCACGACGGCGCGGCTCGCGCGCAGCGACATCTGCGAGAAGCTCTTGTCGACCGCCGAGACGTCGCGCGTGCCGTCGTGCAGGATCGTGAGGAGGAGGTTGATGAGCTCGACCCGGGTGCGCGCGTTCTCGCACAGGTTGACGAGGACCTTCTGGAGGGCGTTCTTGCGGAGCGGCTGCGGGAAGAAGAGGAGGCGGACGAGCGTCGCCAAGCCCGACTTGTCGAGGAGCTGGATGACCTCGCGCGGCGGCGCCGTCTTCTTGATCGCGCCCGAGCCGGACGCATCGGCGTCGGCCGTCGGCGCAGCGCCACGACCCGCAGCTGCAGCGCCGGCGCCGGCGCGACGAGCGGCACCAGAAGCGCCGCGGGCGCCGCGCCCGCCGAGGAGCGCGCCGGCCATGCCGAGCCCGCCCTCCTCGGCCGAGAGCACCGCAGAGCGGAGCGCCGGGTCGAGCGTGGCGAGGAACGAGCTCGGGTCCATGTCGGCGGCGGGAGCGGCCTCCTCGTTGGCGGGCGGCGGCTGCTGACCGGACGCGGCGGCGCCGGGTGCGGCGGCCTGCTGCTGCTGCAGCTGCTGCCGGCGCTGCTCGAGCTCCTGCCGGCGCTGCTCGGCGGCTTCTTGGCGCAGGACCTCCATGCGCAGGTCGAGCGGGAGGGCGTCGAGGAACTCGGCGTTGATGTGCTCGGGGACGGCGGGAGGAGGGCCCATCGAGCGGATGCGCGACTCGCGCATGTGCTGGCGGATGACCTCGTCGCGCATGTCGTCCGGGAGCGCCTCGAGGAACTCGCGGTCGATGCCCGTGTCGGTGATGTCGACCTCCTCGCCGTGGACGAGGACCGTGACACGCTCGGCCGACTCGGCAGCGGCGGCGGCGCCCGAGCCGCTCGGCTCTGCGTCCATGGCGACGTCGCTCGAAGAGGTGGATGCGTCGGGCGCAGGGGTGGGTGCGGGCGCCGGGGCGGCGGTGGAAGTCGAAGCGCTCGTCGAGGGCGTCGGCTGTCGAGCCGGCGTCGAGCTCGAGGTCGAGGGCACGGCGAGGCCCGCCGCGAGCGAGCGGGCGAGGTTCATGACCTCGGCGACGTCGTCGGGCACGTCGTCGCCGACGGCAGAGTCGACCTCCATCGAGGCCTCCTGCTCGTCCGACTCGGCCTGGTGCGCCGACTCGAGCGCCTGGCGCTCCACCTCCTCGACCTTCTGGCGCTCGAGCTCCTTCTTCTCGGTTTCCTCCTTCTCCTTCTTGGCCGCCTCCTCGGCCTTGCGCGCCTCGTCCTCCTGCTTCTTGCGGCGCTCCTCCGTCTTCTTGCGCTCGGCCTTGGCGTCCTCGCGCGCCGGCCCGTGCAGGACGTTGATGACGTGGTTGGTGAGGCGCGCGACTCGCTCGGCGACGAGGACGCAGCCTGTGGAAGGTCGAGCGCCAAGGGTCAGTAAGGTAGCCCTGCGCGGGAAAAGGCTGGCGAGGGAGCGAGAGGGCGCACCTTGGAGGATGCGGCCTTCTTCTTGCCACCGCTGGTTGGTCTGGACGGGCAGGAACGCCGAGGCGGCGTTGATGCGGTCCGAGAGCTGACGGGCGACCGACCGCGAGGTGGGCGCGCTCGTGCCGTGACGGGTCGACTCGTGGTGGGCGTGCGGCGGCGGTTGCTGAGCGGCGGCGCGCAGGCCCGGCGTCGGGTCGATGACGACAGCCATGCCGCCGTCGGGCCCGGGCTGGAGCTGGATGCGGAGCTGGTCGGGGCCGGACAGGTGGGCGAGGCCGTGCGAGCCGAGGACCTCCTGCAGCGTGTTGACGCCGCCGGGGCCGAGCATCTGCTCGACCGAGCGCACCCACTCCTGGTACGCCGGCGAGTCGCGCGAGGTCGCGTTGTTGCCGCGAGGCCGGCGCGCCGCCGTCTCGAGGCGCGCGTCGGGGAGCGGGCCCTCGACGAGTAGAGGGTGCGGCGCCGCCGTGCTCGTCGTGCGCGGGCGGTCGAACATGCCGGCATCGCCGAGCGCCATCATCTCCTCGGCGAGGGCGCGGTTGCGGCGGTTTGAGCCGCCCTCGCCGCCGGTGACCGGGTCCCAGCCGTACGCCTGCGCCGTCGACTGCGCCCGGAGCTGCTCCGTCATCTCGGGGTCGAACTCGAGCTCGCCCGTGAGGACGTCCTCCTCGTCCGTGAAGCCGCCGTCGCTGTCGCCGCCGCCATCGACGTTGGCCTCGTCGTCCATCTCCTCGACGTCCTCGCCCTCGAAGACCATCTCGTCGCCCTCGCCCGCACCCGCACCGCCTTCGAGCACGAGCGCGTCGTCCTCCTCGTCCACCCACTCCTCCTCCTCGCCGTCGAACTCCTCCTCGAACGCCTCGTCGAACGCCTCGAGGAGCTCTTCCTCGTCGGCGTCGGACGCGCCGTCGATCGAGATCTCCTCCTCGACGTCGCCGGCCTCGAGCTGGTCGGCCTGCGAGTCGTCGGTCGAGAGCTCGCCATCGTCGTCGCCGTCGTCGTCGTGCATCTCCTGCATGTCGGCGTCGTCGAGGTTGCCGTCGTCCTGCGGGCGCGAGAGTGCGACAGTGACAGAGAGCGGGAAGGTCAGCTACTCGTCCCCGCGCGAGTCGAGGAGAGGGAGGTCACGCACGTCGTCGTCGTCGTCGTCGAGGTCAGAGGCGTCCGAGATGTCGCTCCCAGAGCCGAAGCCGTCCTCCATGTCGTCCATCATCTCGTCGTCGTCGTCAAAGTCCTCCTCGTCCTCGCTCATGAACTCGTCGCCGGCGCCGTGACCGCCGTGGCCCGTCTCGAGCTCGCCCTCGTACATGCCGAGCGCCGAGTTGCGGTACAGGTCGGCGGCGGCTTGGTCCTGCTCGGCGGCGGCCTCGGACGCGTCGTCGGCGCTGTCCTCGGACTCGCTCGTCGAGAGTGCGTCGCTCGAGGCGTCGTCGTCGACGACGCGCTTGCGGCCGCCGGCGCCGGGTGCGCCCTTGGCGCGGCCGAGCTTGGTGACGACCTTGGTCAGGTTCTCGAGCGGGCGGAGGATGGCGTTGATGAGCGAGTTGACGTGCGGGAAGTTGAGGTCGACCTCGGCGAGCGCGTTCGTGAGGATGACGGCAAAGTTCTTCTCGAGCATGAGCTTGGCGAGCTGCATCGACGTCTCGGAGTGCGGGCGCCCGACGTGCGGGAACGGGCGCGCCGTCAGGAGGCGGTGGCACAGGTCCGAGAGGCACGCGAGGCGGGTGTAGCGCGTCTCGGTCGGCTCGTTGGACGCCATGGCGTCGCGGTACGCGCGCGCGATGGCGTCGAGGACGGCCTTGCGCACGTTGGTGATGTCGGCGACCGAGTCCTTGTCGCCCACCGACGTGCCGAGCGACGCCGCCGTCGCGTCGTAGCACAGGCCGACGATGACGAGCGACGCCCAGCCCCACATGGACGAGGCGCGCTTCGAGTCAAAGTCGAGCGAGGGAACGAGCGTCGACGAGGGGACGAGGTCGTTGAGGAGGAAGTAGAGGAACGACGACCGCGACCGGGCGGCCACGGCCTCCTTGCTGCCACCCTTGCGCGTCGAGAACGTGAGGAAGGCCGACTTGCACGGGTTGTACGACGCGACGAGCTCGGCGAGGCAGGCGAGCGAGAAGGCCGACTGGTAAAAGTCGCCGAGCGGCACGTCGGCGGGGATGTGCGCGTCCTTGCCGTCCTTCTTGGCGACGGCGTCGGCGGGAGCCGGGCTCTCGCTCGTCGCGTCGCCGGCGACGGCATCGTCGGCGGACGGCTCGGCCGCACCAGACGGGTCGGCGGGCGCGGCCGAGGTCGTCGTCGCCGGGATGGGTGCGAGCGCCGCCTTGGCCGTGTCGAGCACCTGCTGCATGAGGAAGTGCACCGTCGACTCGGTGACGACGGGCGCGGGCGTGATGGCCTTGTGCGGCGGCGTAACCTTGGTCGGCGCGGCTGCGTCGCCCATGGCGGCGTCGCCCTGCTCGTTGACGGCGTCCTGGTTGAGCGGCGACGTGAGCGGCTCGGCGTCGACCGCCTTGCGCGTCGCCGCCGGGTCCTTGATGAGCGTGACGTGGTAGTGGTGCGGCGCGTCGGCCTGGACGAGCTTGATGGTCGACTTGGCCGCCTCGAGGAACGTCTCGACGTCGCGGAAAGCTGCCGAGCTCGCGCCGCGGATGAAGCCCGTAATGTCGGCGAGCTGGGAGAGAGTCGAGGAGAATGTGAGTAGACGCCGAGGACTAGGGGAGGAGGAAGAGGAGGGGAGAAGAACGCACCTTGGAGCGGCTGTTGCCGAACCAGATCTCGATCTCGCGCTCGATCATGGGGCGCAGGATGGCCTTGTCCTCGACGATGTGGCGGAGGATCATGACGGCGTACGAGTGGCAGCCCTTGGTCTCGGGCGAGTCGGTCGCGAACGACGCAAAGAGCGTCTTGAGGCCGTCTCGGCGGACGAACTCGCTCGCGAGGTCGTGGTCGCGCGTGAGGACGAGGAGGAGCCGCGCCATCGAGATGAACATCTCGCGCGTCGAGACGCCCTTGTCGAGGACGTCCATGGCGAGGTTGAAGAGGGCCTTGCGCTCGTCGTTCCACGCCGGACCTTGCGCGACGAGCTCGACGACGGGCACGTCCTCGCCCTCGGGGAGGATGGTCGTCGGCTGGGGCACGTTCTGGATCGAGACGAGCGAGTCGGCGACGAGCATGAGGGGCGCGAGCCACTTGGGGCGGGCGTCCTTGGCGGGCGACTGCTGCGAGTAGATCTGCTGGCACCGCATGACGGCCGCCATGATCTCCTCGCGGTGCGGCTCGATGCTCTCGCGGTAGGCCGGGTCGGTCGAGACGAGGGCGACGAGACGGAGGCGAGCTGCCGCTGCAGCCTCGGTCTTGGCATCGGCGGGCGCCTCGAAGCGGCTCGCGAGGTCGGCGAGGATCGACTTGAGCGGCGCCGTCGAGCTGTCGCCGTCGTCGCGAGGGTTGAGCAGGCCAAAGATCGACTTGATGTCGAAGACGAGGTCGCCATAGTCCTCGGCGAGCTCGAGGGCGCGAGTCATAAAGTCGGGCTTGAGCTCCTTGCGGGCCGTGTCGAGCTCCTTGCGGACGTCGTCGATAGGCGCGCCATCGGGCTCCTTGGGCTCCTCGGGCTCGGCTGCTGCAGCAGGCTCCTCGGGTGCCGGCGCTGCAGCCTCGCCCATCTCGACGTCCGCTTCGGGCTGCGCCGCCTCCTCGACGGCGGGCGCGCCGTCTGCGGGAGCTGCCGCCTCGCCGGCATCGGCCGGTGCCGGCGCGTCGCCTTGCGCGGGCGCGTCTGCGGCGACGGCGGCGGCAGGCTCGGCAGCATCGGCTGCAGGAGCCGGAGCAGCCTCGGCCGGCGCACGGACCTCCTCGTCACGGGCGGCGCCGACGAGGTCCGGGTGCTGGAGGAGGTACTCGGTCGCGAGCGCGACGTTGTTGCGGCACCGCCGCAGAGCCGTCTCGCACGCGCCGCGCGGGAAGCCCATGTCCATGAGCTGCGAGACGCGCGTCTCGTCGAGGGCGGGAGCGGCGGGCGGGGCGCCAGCTGGTGCACCTGCGCCGCCGAGGATGCCGCCGACGCCGCCTCCGAGGACGGCGTTGAGCGCGTTGAGCGCACCGCCGATGCCGCCGCCGATGCCGCCGTCGCCGAGGACCTGCCCGAGGGTGCGGCCGGGACCTGGCTCGGCGCGAGGAGGCGGCTCGGTCGACACCTCGCCCTCGGCCTTGATCACGTTGATGAGCGTCGCGACGAGGCTGCGGACGACGGGCTGCGGGCACTTGCGGAGCCAGGGCTGGTTCCACGCGTCGCGCAGCGCCGGGAGGACGGCGGCGCGGATGCGGACGAGGAACTCGTGCGCGTTGAAGAAGTCGGCGCTGGCCGGGTCCTTCTCGCGCGTGACGAGGAGCGCCGTCTGGGGCGCCTCGAGGAGCGTCTTCTGCGACGTGAGCTTGCTGAGGAGCTCGAGCGCCGTCTTGAGGCCGCCGAAGACCGGGATGATCATGGGCGACGCCGCGTTGGCGTCCTCGGACGACGCAAAGTACTCGGTCGCGACGGCCTGGAGCTTGGTGAACAGGCCGAGGTAGGCGTCGAGGCCGCCGCACGCGACGAACGCGCGCAGGAGGTACGTCTGGAGGCCGATGTAGTTGGGCCGCTCGTCGAAGAGGATCTTGGTCAGGAAGACGAAGCTCTGCGCCGCGTAGGCGAGGTTGGCCGACAGGTCCTTGGCGTCGGGCCAGACGCAGCTGTCGCGCAGGAAGCGCGCGAGCTTGTTGCCGACGACCCGAGCGACCTTGCGGTGCGCGGCGTCCGAGCTGCGGCGGTGCACGAGGAGCTTCATGATTGCTGCGAGAAGACGGCAGGTCAGCTGGGTAGCCCGAGGATCAGCAGACAGAGAGCGAGGAGGAGGACGAGAAACGCACACTGGATGAGCGGCGTCGTCGACTTGGTGAACGACTGGATGACATCCTGGACGAGCTTGATGTTGGGCGAGTCGGGCGTCGCCGGCGTCGAGATGGCGTCGACGGCCGCCTTGTCGGCCGCCTGCTCGAGCTGGTGCTCGCGCGCTGCGGCGACGGCGGGCGTCGGCGCGTCGCCCTGGGCGTCGGCCGCCTTGACGACCTCGTCGGTCGCGCTCTTGCTCGCCTCGCCCGTCCAGAACGACGTCGGCCGGATCGTGACGTTCTCCCACTGGCACGCGCGGTAGACGCGGCCGATGCGCTCGAGGAGCTCCTGCTGCGCGGCGGGCGCCGGCGGGGCGAAGACGCTCAGGATGGCCGTCGCCGCCTTGCCGTGGACGTAGGTGAGGTTGATGTACACGTCCGAGAGGAGGGCGATGTGCGTGAGGAGCGTCGTGAGGGAGCGGAACCGCGCCTGCTCGGCGGCGAGGTCGTCGGGCGAGGGGTTGACCATGGCGCCGAGGGTCGACTCGCGCGCGACGCCCTCGGACGGCGTGTCCCAGAACCAGCGCGTCTCGTTGAGCCACTTGTCGGTGCGCTTGAGGATGGCGGCGAGCGCCTCGGGCGCCTTGATCTCGGACGCGATGCGGAAGATGGCGACGACCGAGTTGTAGCCGCTGTTCTTGAGCATGATGGCCGGGCAGCACGGCAGCTCGAGGAGGTCAAGGACGAGGTCGAACGCGCGCGACGAGTTGCCGAGAAAGTCGGTCGTGTGGCCGATGTTCTGGAAGAGGCCCTCGAGGAACTGCAGAAGGGGGAGAGGGAGAGGACACGTCAGCGTCGTCGAGCCGGTCAGTGAGAGGAGCGAGACGATGATGACGCACCCTGCCAAAGACGTCGATGGCGTTGGTGACCTCGTTGTCCTTGAACTCGTCCTCCTTCTTCTTGTCCTTGTCCGCCGAACTTGCTGCCGCCGCCTGAGCGGACGCCGCCGCACCGCCGCCGACCTCGCCGTCGCCCGTGCCCGCGCCGGAGCCCTCGCCCATCTGCACGTCGGCCTCGGCCTCCTTCTCCTTGCCCTTGCCGTCTTTGGCGGCGGGCGGCGCTGCTGCCGCCGCCGGGAGGAGCGAGTAGCCCTGCTCGCCCTCAGGCGGGACGAACTTGGCGCCCCACACCTTGATGTCCTCGAAGACCTGCATCATCGACTTCTGCACCTCGTCGCGCAGGCTCGGGTGGTGCCGCACGAGCTCGTCGATGGCGGTGCCGATGACGACGGCCGAGTCGCGGTCGCGCAGGAGCTCAAAGTGCTCGGGGGAGGTGAAGATGCCGAAGTAGGTCGCGACGAGGTCGCGCTCGGCGAACTGGGTGAGGCCGGCCTGGTTGAGGCAGAAGGCGCCGATGGCGTTCGGGATGGCCTGGAGGACGTCGTTCGACGCCGGGATGCCGCCGCCCTGGGCGAGCGAGTCGTAGAACGCGTCGGGGACCTTGGCCTCCTGGAGCGTCGCGAGCGACGTCGGCTCGTTGTGCACGAACGTCGCGGCGATGTTGATGACGAGGGCGAAGACCTGGGGGCCAAAGATGAGGCGGTGCTCGATGACCTGCTTGACGGCGCCGAGGAGCGGCGTGTCGATGAGGTTGCGCAGGCCCTCGGTCGTGCCCGCCGTCGTCATGAGGCGCTGCATCGCGCGCAGGATGTTCTTGAGCATCGACGCCCGCTGGAACGAGAGGAGGCCCGTCGTGTTCTCCTTGACGGTCCACTCGACCTTGGCCGCCTCGTCGCTCTTCTGCTCGATCGCCGACGTGACCTCGAACTGCAGAAAGACAGAGAGAGAGAGTCAGCCGTCGGCGCTGGGTGAGGCTCGAGCCGCAGGAGAGGGGTCAGCGCGAGAAGAGGGGTCCGTGCGCACCTTGATCCGCTCGATAAAGTCGGTGAGCCCGCCTGCGCTCATGTAGGCCGTGAACGCCGTCGTGTAGCCGTAGAGGAAGCCGTCGAGGAGGACGACGGCCTTGTTGGCGGCCGTGAGCTGAAGGGCGCCGTCGCGCGAGTTCTTGACAAAATCGAGGAGGATGCTGATGAGGCTGGCGCCAATGACCATGTTGCCGACGGCCTGGTGCATGTTGATGTAGGTGAGGAGGTTGAACAAGGCGTCGACGAACTCGGGCGAGGATTCGGCTGCAGGCGGGTGAGGGGGTCCGAGCGGGAGAGGAGGGGGTCAGGGTCGAATCTCGAGGCCGAGCTGGTGAGAATGAGGGGAGCGCAGACGCACGCGTGTCCGAGTCGAGGTCTGCTGACGTCTTGCGGACCGCCTCCATGAGGACGCCGTGGCTGACGCTCGCGTTGAGCGCGCTCGCGACCTCGGCCGTCTTGCCCTTGTACCGCGCGAACGCCTCGAGCGCGTACAGCGCCGCGCTCTTGACCTCGGTCGGGACGTCGCGCTCGGGGTGGATGAGCTCGGCGAGCTGCGGGATGAGCTCGGGCTCGTAGAGGAACACCTTGAGCTGGGCGTTGTGCTCGGGCTGGGCGTGCGAGTAGACGGCGAGCGCGAGGAGCCTGACGACGAGGAGCTCCTGGCGCATCGCCGCGTCGGGTGCGGCGAGCGCCTGCGTGATGCGCAGCTTCTGGAGGAGGTCGAGGCGGTCGCGCTCGGGGACGTCGTGCGCCGACGCCAGGTCGACGAGCGAGTCGATGACGCTCGTGTCGGGCGCCGCGCGGAAGTTGGGCAGGTGGACCGACGTGAGGCCCTCCTGCGGCTTGGCGCTCGCAGCCGAGGCGGGTCCGGGCGTCGCCGGAGCCTGCGCCGGGGTGGTCGGCGGCGCACCGGCGGCGGCGGCGCCCTCGCGCGTCGGCGTCTGCTGCGCCGCAGCATACGACATGGTGCGGCGGACAGGGCCCGGTGTCGAGAGGACGGACGGCTGCGCTGCGCTCGGCGCCGCACCTGGCTGGGCGGCAGCCGGCTCCTGCGGCTCGACGTCCATCTCGTGCGCGTCGCCTCGCGCGGCGGCGTCCTCGGCCGACGACGACGGCACCGCCGCCTTGTCCGCCTTGCGGTAGAACTGCCACTCGGGCTCGAGGAGCTCGAGCGGGACCTCGAGGGCCTTGTCGGCCGCGAGGTCGACCATCTCGATGCCGTGCTCGCGCGTGGCCCAGGGCTGGGCGAGGCTGAGGAGGCGGCGCTCGATGTAGGGGATGCTCGACAGGGACGAGTTGAAGCTCGAGTACTGCTGAGCGGGGCGGAGCGCGAGGCGGAGGGTGGCGAGGAGGACGTCGAGGTCGGTCGTGTGGAGGAGGTCGTTGAGGCGGTCGAAGCCGTTGAAGATCTTGCGGTTGGTCGAGTTCTCGAGCAAGAGCTTCTCGAAGCTCAGGACGGCGAGGAGGAGCTCCTTGGTGCGCGGCGTGAACGTGTTGGTCTGGCCGTGCTCCATCGAGGCGAGGTCGTAGTCGCCGATGGCCTGCTCGAGGATGTCGTCGAACCGGTTGAGCGGGTGGATCCAGTGCTGCAGGTCGGTGCGCGGCCAGGTCCACCCGGCGGCGACGAGGGGCTCGAGGAGCGCGGGCAGCTCGTGCTGTGGGACGGCCTGGACCTGGGCGATGAAGGCGGCGATGCCGGGGTGGGCCGACCCGCCGCGCTTGGGCTGGCGCTTGAGGCGCGCCATGCTCTGCGCCGGGGTCGTCTAGGCGAGAGGGGCGAGGAGGGGAGAGGGGAGCTGAGGTCGGCCGAGGGGAGATGGGGAGGGGGAGGAGGTGGGAGGACGGCGAGGGGGGCGAGCTCCTCGCTGAGCTGCGTGTGTGGGTGTGGGTGCTGTGTCGGGGGTGCTGGTGCGCTCGCTCGAGTGCAGCGAGGCTGTGGTGGACCACAGCAACGGCTCGGACTCGTCGTCGGCGTCAACGACGACGCAACCCACTCAGCTCACCTCTGGGACGCTTGCTAGCAGCTCTGAGGGGCGCAAGTAGCTCTAGTGGGGACACTGAGCCACCCGCCCGATTTCCTCCTCGTGACGACCTCGCTCGCCCTCGTCTCCTCGCCTCTCTCTCTCCTTCCGTCACCTCGAGGGTCCTCCAGCAGCCCGCGTTCGCTCTGTCGCTCCAGCCAGGCTGCGCTGTGACGCTCTCCGTTGCTGAGGAGCCAGCGCTGCCATCCGTGCGAGCCCTCGGCTGCGGTATGCGAGGCCTCGAGCTAGCCCTTGTCCTCGTTCTCGCTGGCGGCGCGCCATGCTGGCTGCAGCGCCGACCTGCCGCACGGTACAGAGCGCTCCTCGCTACGGTCTCGCGCGCCTAATGGAGACCTGCCTGCACAGGTCGACGAGCCGGCGGGACGATTCACGCTCTCGCTCGAACGTTCTCCTCGCTCCTCGCCGGCCCCGCTACCCGTGTCGGGCGTCGTCCCTCGCTCACTCCCTCCTACTCGAGGTGGGATCCTGCCGCTCGAGCGACAAGGTCGTACCGCTCGTGCACTGCTGTTGCGAGCCGCCTCTGCCGGACGGGCGCAGCTGCGCGTGCTTCCGCTCTGGCCAAGCGGGTCTTCGCTGCTCTTCCCTTCTCTCGCACGGACTCTTCATGCGCATAGGAGACGGTGTACCCTGTGTGCGGCCTTGTCGCTGCGGGTGTGTCCGGCAAAATGAGCGACGAGGGCGAGATCCGTGGCCGAGGGCGAGGCCTTCGGCTCGCTCGCAGCTCTCGAGGGTTCTCGGCATGTCAAACACGCTTGTATTTGTCCTACTGCCAGAACGACAGGTCCGTCAGAGAGGTGAGAGCGGAGGGAAGCTCGTTTCGAGCGCTCGCGCTCCTCGCCGAGAGGGTGTGCCCGGTCCCCTTGCGCTCACGGCCACTAGGTCTCGTACTCGGTCCACTCACGACCCCGAGCAAGCTCTAGCACTCTGTAGCAAGTCCGTGCGCAGCTCTGCACCACGGCCGCAGCCTTCACCTCGTCCTCATCACCTCTCCCCCACCTCCTCCCGGTTCTCCCTCGCCCCACCGCTCGCAAGGCCCAGCACAGAGCGCCAGCATGCTCGTACTCGTCATCGGCGACTTGCACATCCCCAACCGCGCCCACGACCTTCCGGCCAAGTTCAAGAAGCTCCTCGTGCGTCCTCGTTCCGTCACCACCCCTCTCGGCTCGACGCGAGGCCCGAGGGGCGCAGTGCCCGTGTCGATAGTGGAGCCAGCTCCCTCGGCTCTGTCTTGCGCGGGTGCACTGGTAGGCAGCAGGTGTGGGCGGTGCGCTCGGCTCCCCCTCCCCGGCGGATCAGCAGCAGCAGTTGGAGGGAGAGCAGGCCGCAAGCTCAGTCGAGTAGCACGCTGCGAGCTCGTCTTCCGCGATTCTCACTCTGAGCAGGCGGGCGGCGACAGCTTGACCTCGCCGCCGCTTCCTCGGTGCCCTCGCTCGGAGCAACCCCCACCAGCGGCTCCTTCCTCAGCCCACTGACGCACTCCCTCTCCCGCAGGTCCCGGGCAAGATCGGCCAGATCCTCTCGACGGGTAACATCACCGACCGCGAGACGTGGGAGTACCTGCGGAGCGTTGCACCCGACCTGAGGGGAGTGAAGGGAGATTGGGACGAGGTTTGTCCTCCCTCCCCTTGACGGTCTGCGCACAGGTTGGCGACGCAGTGCAGCCGCACGTACCTCGTCGCCGGCCTGCTGGATGAGGCCTGAATCGAGCGCTGACTCCCCCGCTGCTCCTGCCTCCCTCCTCGCAGCCCTCATCTTCCCTGCCGCCCTCGATGGTCGTCCAGCACGGCCCGCTACGGATCGGCGTCATCCACGGCCACCAGGTCGTGCCGCTCGGAGACGCCGAGATGCTCGGCGCGACGGCGAGGAAGATGGACGTCGACGTGCTCATCAGCGGCGGGACGCACCGGTACGTCCCTCGTCCTGCTCTCTCTCCTTCTCACCCTGCGTTCAGGAATAGCCTCGGGCTCGAGCAGTAGCCTCAGTGATGTCCGCGCGCTGACCTCGCCTCCCTCACTCGCAGGTTCGAGGCGTTCGAGGCGCAGGGCCGGTTCTTCCTCAACCCGGGTTCGGCGACTGGCGCCTTCTCTCCGCTGTGGACGCCTGCACCAGCTACCTCCGCAACTACCGCCGACGGCGCAGGAAGCGCAGCAGCCGAGGGCGAGGCGGCGCAGAGCAAGGAGGGCGAGAAGGAGGGAGCCGACGGCGCCGCGCGAGGAGCCGAGGGCAACGACGGCAAGCAGGACGGCGAGGCGGAGGACAAGGAGGACGAGGACGAGGGCCCGACGCCGAGCTTTGCGCTGCTCGACATCCAGGGCAACGTCGTCGTGACGTGCGTCTCGCTCTCTCTCTCCTCCTTCGCCCTCTCACTTGGCTCACAGTCGCGCTGACGCGCTCCTTGCCCGTGCACAGGTACGTGTACCAGGAGAAGCGCGGCGATGTGAGCGTCGAGAAGCTCGAGTTTCGACGGGCGACGGCTCCCGGGGTTTGAGCGCGGCGATAGGGAGCGTGCGCGGTCTTCTTGCTCGCAGCTGTGCAACGCGACGAGCAGACACTCCCATCTCGTGCTCAGCTCGTGGAAGGAGAGAGCGGCTTGTCGAGCGAGGTCCTCGCGGACGAGGGCGGTGCGCAGAGTCAAGGTCTCCGACGGAGCACGACACCGCCTTGACTGGTTGCTCGGCCTCGCTTCTCTCGCCCTACCCTCCTCGCCCGCGCCGACCAGCTCCAGCCAGCGATGCAGGCATCCACTTCGAGCACGCCGGCCGCCTCGTCGTCGTCGCAGCAGCCCTGGGTCATCGCCAAGATTGGCGGCACCTCGGTCGGCAAGCAGCTCCGCGCCGTCGTCGAGACCATCGTCCCGTGAGTCTGTCTACCTCGCCCTGGAGCGTGCCCTGGTAGTCCAGCTGCGAGTTCCTGCTCGCCGATCACGCTCTGGGCGGGTCGGCGAGCTGTCCTCGTCCTCATCGCCAGCAGCTCGCGGTCCCGCGGTTCGCTCGCCCCGTCGCGTCGAGCTGCACAGAGCTGACTCGTGTGCGTGCGCAGGACCCACATCAAGTCGGGCAACCGCATCGCCCTCGTCTGCTCGGCGCGCTCGGGCAACACCAAGGCGACCGGCACCACCAACCTCCTCCTGCGCGCCGCGCACGAGGCGCTCCGCCCCAAGGGCAACCCGACCGACCTGTCGTCCTCCGTCCCCTCGCTCCGCAACTCGCCCTCGCAGTCGCCCGCACCGGGCACGCCCGCGACGCCGCGAGGCAGCTACCTCCTGTCCGGCAGCGTGTCGTCGCTCCGCCTCTCGCGCTCGGCAACGCCCGACGAGCGTCAGCCGTTCGACGACACGGTCGACCAGATCAAGGAGGACCACATGGCGGCGGCGAGGAAGGCCATTGTCAACTCGCGCGAGCTGCTCGACGAGGTCGAGGAGGAACTCGAGTACGACTGCGAGCGGTTGAGGGGCTTTTTGCGGGCAGCGCAGGTGCGTCTGCGCCTTCCACCTCCTTCGTCTGCCCTCTATATCCCTCGTGCGAGAGAGAGAGAGCACGAGCAGGCGACTCGGCCAGCGTCGCGAGCAGAGCTGACCCTTTTCCTTCCGTCCTCGCCCATCTTCCCCTCTCTCTCCCTGCCTTCCTCCTGCCCTCGCCTTTCTCTCGCACAGATCATCGACGAGATCTCGACTCGGTCCAAGGACATCATCATGGGCGTCGGCGAGCGGCTCTCGTGCCGCATCGTCGCTGCAGCGCTGCGGGATCGTGTGCGTCCTCTCTCCTGCTCTCTGCTTGGGCTCGTCTGCGGCGCTCTGTCGCCCGCGCCGAGCTCATGAGCGAGCAGGATCGCAGGCTGACGCCTCTCGCCCTCGCAGGGTATCGACGCCGAGCTCGTCTCGCTCGAGAACATCATCGACTGGGACGTCCTGACCGACGAGGACGCGCAGACGGGCAAGGCGGCAGACGGTCCGCCTCAGCTCGGCCAGGCGTTCTACTCGCGCTTGAGCCAACGACTCGGCGAGCGACTGGCAGAGTGCGGTGACAGGGTGCCGGTCGTCACGGGTGCGTCTCTCTCCCTCTCTCTCTCTCGCTCAGCTCGACCCGCTGCGACTCGCCTCGACTCGTGCGCACCCTCCTGAACGTTCTGGACACTGACTCGGACCTCCTCCCTCGCAGGCTTCTTCGGCGTCGTCCCCGGCTCGCTCCTCGCGCAGGTCGGCCGCGGGTACTCGGACCTGTGTGCGGCGCTGTGTGCGGTCGGCGTCGGTGCGTCCGAGCTGCAGGTGTGGAAGGAGGTCGACGGCATCTTTACGGCCGACCCGCGCAAGGTCCCGACCGCACGGCTCCTGTCGACCATCACGCCCGAAGAAGCCGCCGAGCTCACCTACTACGGCTCCGAGGTCATCCACCCGTTCACGATGGAGCAGGTCATCCGCGCCGCGATCCCGATCCGCATCAAGAACGTCGAGAACCCTAGCGGCGAGGGCACCATCATCTTCCCCGACTCGGTCGCGCCCGACGCCCACCCGGCCGACCACACGGCGCGCAACACGGTCGCGCCCTCGGTCGCGACTCGCGCTCCGGCGAGCGTCCCGAGCTCTGCCCTCGAGCCGCACCTCGGGCCGACCGCCATCACGATCAAGGACACGGTCGTCGTCTTGTCGGTCCACTCGAACCGCAAGACGATCGCGCACGGCTTCTTCGCGCGCATCTTCGGCACGCTCGACAAGCACGGCATCGTCGTCGACCTCATCTCGACGTCCGAGGTGCACGTCTCGCTCGCCGTGCACGGCGAGATGCGCAAGAGCGTCCTCGACCGCGTCGTGCGCGACCTCAAACCCGTCGGCGAGGTGTCGATCTCGCGCGACATGGCCATCCTGTCGCTCGTCGGCAAGCACATGAAGAACATGGTCGGCACCGCCGGCAAAATGTTCAGGTGCGTCTCTCGCTGCCCCTCGAGCACGCTCGTTAAGCAGGATCTCGGACCTGACGACGCTCTCCTCCTCTCCGCAGCACTCTCGCCGAGGGCAACGTCAACATTGAGATGATCTCTCAAGGTGCGAGCGAGATCAAGTGCGTGTCCTTCCTCGTCGTCGTCGTCGTCGAGCCGCCGATCCTCGAGGCTGACCCGAGCTTGCCCTGCTCACAGCATCTCGTGCGTCATCGAGGAGCGCGACGCCGTGAAGGCGCTCAACCTCGTCCACCTCAAGCTGCTCAACCAGGCGCCGCAAGGTCCCGCAGGCTACTGAGCCCGCCCCGACCGGAGCCTCTCACGCTCGTCCCCTCACCCCATCTTGTTTCCCCCGCCGCACTCTCTCTGCATCTCCTCTCCTGAAGACGTCGGAGCGGAGCGTTGTACCCCTAGACGCGAGGAGGGCGAGGGGAGGAAAATGGGCTTGTCCAAAGCTCGAGGAGTCGCGCTCAGGCCGCGTCGAGAGCGACTCTTCGACCCGGCTCTCGCTTCTGGCTTGTGGGACGATTGAGTGCATGCCGTGCTGCGGCTACCGAGGGGAAGGTGCGCGCCGGCAAGTCCGCAGCATCCGTCGCTCTCCTGTTCGCGGACGGCCGCCTCCTCCCCGCTCGCCGACCTCGCTCCGCGTCCTCTTCTCCCCTCCTCCTCTCACCAGCCTCTCGCTCCGACCGAGGACGGCTTCCAGGTCGACAGCAAGCATGTCCTTCCGCCCGCAAGACGACGGAGGCTCCGACGCGCTCGTCCAGGGTCCGTCCTCTTCCTCATCTCCTCTCGTCCGTCCGTCCCTCCCCCGAGCCGACGCTGACGCCCCTCGCCTCGTCTCGCTTCGTGCTGCAGCTACCGCCGGCATGTCGCTCCAGGCCAACCAGCCCATGCAAAGGCCGGGCCTCGGCACGTGCGTCCCCCCTCGCCTCCTCGAGAGCGCCGGCTCGACCGAGCCTCCCCGCTCACGCCTCGTCCCTCTTGCCCGGCTCGCAGCAAGGGCAAGCCCTTCCCCGTCCGCGCCAACGCCTACCTCGTCAAGCCGCCCAGCATCGTGTGCGTCGCCCGCCGTCCTGCTTTGACGACGAGCCCGTCGCTCACGGTCCTCGACTTGCTCGCTCACTCTCTCATCCCTCGCTCTCTCCCTCTCCTCGCTCTCTCGACTTCCTGCAGCTGCTACCACTACGACGTCGCCATCTCGCCGGCCAACCCGGTCACGCCGCCGCGCCTCAACCGCCAGATCTTCGCCCACCTCGACCGCGTCGTGCACGCGTTTGGCGGCCTCGCCGTCTGCTACGACGGTCGCTCGATGATGTACTCGGTGCGTCCTCCTGCTCGGGTGCTGCACCTCGAACGGCGGCGGCTGACGTCGCTCTCGCTCCTCTCGCAGCCCAAGAAGCTGCCCGCCGACGAGGGCCAGTGGTCGATCACGCTCCCCGAGGACGACGGCAGCAAGTCGCGCAACGGCGGCGGCCGCGACTTTACGATCAAGATCCGCTTCACGCGCTCGATCGACCTCGAGCGCCTCGCCATCTTCGTCCGCGGCGACCTGCGCGGCCAGTCCATCGAGCCCGACGCGAGCGAGGTCCAGTCGGCGATCCAGGCCCTCAACGTGCTCATCCAGGAGGGCCCGACCTCGCTCTACCCGTCGCGCAACGCGTCCTTCTTCCTGCCGCCGGCGGACCAGCGCCAGGCGTCGCTCAGCCGCGGCCTCGTCATGTGGCGCGGCTTCTACAGCTCACTCCGCCTCGGACCCGAGAAGCTGTACCTCAACCTCGACATAGCCTCACAACCGATGGTCGCAGCGGGCTCCCTCCCCGACATCATCCTCGACTTCCTCAAGGCCGGCAGCCGCAACGTCTCGTTCGCCCAGATGTCGGCCAAGACGATCCCGGGCGCCGGTGCGTCGCCTCCGCCTGCACCTTGACCTTCACCTCGCCCTCCCTCACGAGTCGAGACGGGCGGGGCCAAGCGAGGCTGGCGAGGCTCGAGCGCAACCACCTCTCGGGCCCGCACTGACCTCCCCCAACGACGCCGCGCACAGAGATGATCAAGCTCAACCGCTTCCTCAAGGGCCTCAAGGTGCAGCTCAAGGTGCGCGACAAGGACGGCGTCATGCCGACGCGCAAGATCAAGATGCTCGAGGCCGTCGGCGCGGCCGACGTCCCGTTCGACGTCGACGGCAAGTCGTACACGATCGAGAGCTACTTTGCCGAGTTCTACAACACGCCCCTGCAGCGCCCCGACTTCCCCGTCGTGCGCGTCAGCAAGACGGCGGCGTGGCCGATCGAGCTCGTCGACTGCGAGGCCGGTGCGTCGCCTCCTCCCCTCGTCCTCCTCTACCCCGACGGCGCTGACGCCTCTCGCCCTGCGCCTCCTCGCTCGCTCGCAGGCCAGAAGTGGTCCAAGAAGCTCGACCCGGAGCAGACGGCCGACGCGATCCGCCTCACGACCGTCGGGCCCGGCGACCGCCTCCTGCAGCTCAGCAAGGGGCTCGAGCGCATCCAGCCTGCGCCCGACGCGCTCCAGCAGTGGGGCATCGCCATCGACACCAAGCCGATCGAGGTCACGGCGCGCGAGCTCCAGGCGCCCATGATCAACTACAAGCGGTGCGTCGTCGAGACGAGGTCCGAGCGCTCGGCCTTCCTGCCGACCCAAACGCTGACTCCTCGCCTCGCCCTCTGCGACAGCTCGGTCATGCCGAGGAACGGCGCGTGGGACGTGCGCGGGCACCAGCTGTACAGCAGCACGACCGTCGAGCGCTGGTTCGTCCTCGCTCGCCCCTCCCTCTCGGCTCGACACGATGAGCTGACACACTCTTCATCCCGCAGGATCGTCGTCGCGGTCCGTCCTTCCTCTTTTGAACACCTTGAGCCGCTCGAGCACGACGCTGACGCCCCGTCCCGCTGTCGGCCTCGCCCTCGCACGCTCACAGTTTGACCAGCCCAACTACTTCCCGCTCCGCGCCGCCCAGACGGCCATCACCGGCCTCGTCACTGCGTGCAGCAAGATGGGCATCAACATCCACAACAAGCAGCCGCCGATCACGTACGCGCCGCGCGGCGCCGACGTCCACGCCTTCCTCCTCGACGAGGGCCTCAAGATGATGCAGGAGCAGGGCAAGCCGCCGCAGCTCATCGTCTGCTTCCTGCCGCGCAAGCCCATGGACGCGTACGGCGACGTGTGTCTGCTCTTCCTGTCGTCGTCGCCACCGGCGTCGTCGTCGTCAGCGAGCGCTGGTCGAGTCGTCGGCGTCCGCTCACGTCTCGCTCCTCGCCCGCAGATCAAGCGCTTCGGCGACCAGCAGGTCGGCGTCGCGACGCAGTGCCTCTTCGTCCCCAAGTGCGTCAAGGGCAACGACCAGTACTTCTCCAACGTCGCGCTCAAGGTCAACATCAAGATGCAGGGCGGCATCAACTCGATCCTCAAGCCCGAGGACCTCGGCCCTGTCGCCGAGCGCCCTACGGTGCGTCTCTCGCACATGATCCTGTGCCCGATGAGAGGGGTGAGCGTTCGCTGACGCACTCCTGGTCGCTCTCGCTCGCAGATGGTCCGTCTCTTGTTCCTCCTCTCCTCCTGCGCCCGCCTCCTCCCGCCATGGCGCCCTCTCCTGTCGGCGACACGGCCCCTCTCGCGTGCGCTGACTGACGTCTACGTTGTGCAGGTCCTCGGAGGAGACGTCTCGCACGCGTCGCCCGGCTCGCTCGCACCCTCGGTCGCCTCGATCGTCGCGTCCATGGACCACACTTGCAGCATCTACGGCTCGGCCATCACGGTGCAGCCTTGTGCGTCCCTCTTTCTCGCTGCTCGTCCATGCTGCTCGTCGCCGGCTGACCCCTCGCTCGTCCAGCGCGCCTCGAGGTCATCGCGAGGGTCGAGGAGATGCTCCTCAAGCTCCTCGACCAGTTCACCAAGCGCAACGGGATCAAGCCTGAGCGCCTCGTGCGTTCTTGTTCCTGCTCTCGCTCGCCGTCGCGGCTCTCGAAATCGTGACGGTCGACCTTCCCAAGTTGACGCCTCGCCCCTCTCGCTCCATCTTCGCTCCCAGATCTTCCTGCGCGACGGCATCTCCGAGGGTCAGTTCTCGCAGGTGATCGCGACCGAGGTTGAGTTGATCCGCCGCGCGTGCGACCGCTTCGAGTCGGGCTACAAGCCGTGCGTCCTGCCCCTCTTCCTCTTCGCGCTCTCGCTCTCGACCGTCCTGACGCTCTTTATTCCGCTCGACGCAGAGCCCTCACCTTCATCTGCTGCGGCAAGAGGCACAAGCTGTCGTTCTTCCCGAGCAACCGCGGCGACGCCGACCCGAAGACGGGCAACGTCAGGCCGGGTGTGCGTCTTGCTCCTCTCTCGAGCTCTTCTCGCCCGTCGCTGATCATCTACGTCTTGAGCAGACGATCATCGACACGGGCATCGTCTCGCCGTTCAACTTCGACTTGTGCGTCGTGCTCCTCGCCGCTTCTGGCCCCCTCGCCCTCGCCGGCTCACCTCCCCCTCCCCTCTGCAGCTACCTCAACGCGCACCAGGGCCTCCTCGGCACCGCTCGCTGTACGTCCTGCTTCACGAGGAGGCGTCACGAGCGCTGTGCCCCAGTCGGCTTCGCTGCGTCGCCCGAGCCCTTCGAAACGCTCTCCTCTCCCTCGCACTGACTCGACGAGGCTCCATGCTCGCAGCGGCGCATTATATCGTGCTTCAAGACGACAGCAAGTTTACGGCCGACCAGCTCCAGAGCCTCGTGTTCAACCTGTCCTTCACGTACGCCCGTGCGACGCGCTCGGTCTCGATCGCAACGCCGGCCTTCTACGCCTCGCGTCGTGCGCCAGCCCTCTCTTCTCCTCTCTCGCTGCCAACACGAGCTGATTACCGCCTTCTCAACAGTCTGCACGCGCGCTCAGCTCCTCCTCAAGCGCGACGACGACGACTCGACGACGCAGTACTCGTCGACGAGCCACTCGAGCCAGGAGCAGCACCTGCGCACGGCCGCGCTCGCCGAGTACACCTCGCGCCTCAAGGTGCGCTCGTCCCTCTCTCTCCTGCTCCTGTGCCTCTCGCTGACGCTCTCGACGTTGCGCAGGACATCCACGTCAACCACGCCGAGACGCTCTTCTACATGTAGATGTGCCCTCGCCCATCCCTCTCTCTCTCTCTCGCCTACCCTCTCTCTCTCTCTCGCCTACCCTCTCTCTCTCGCCTACCCTCTCTCTCTCTCCTCCCTCGCTTGCGCCCCACAACTTCTCGCCTTCTCGTAGCTTCCTCTCGTCAGTGCCGCTTGATCTGTGCAACCGCTTGTGCGCCGGAGCCTTTTCAAGTTCTGCGAGTCGACGGAGCACGAACGAGAGACAGCCGAGCCGTTTTGAATCCAGCGAGAGCACTAATAGGTCGTGAGAAGAGCACGAGGACGAAGCGGAAGCAGAGCGTTTGAGAAGGTCCCGCTCGGACCTCGTTCTCTCTTCGTCGCAATCCGTGAGCAACCGGCTCACAGGCATCTCGAATTCGACTGCTGGAGTTGTTCCAAAGAGCGAGGGGCCGCCCTAGTCCGCGAGGAGCGAGGGCTGGCCGTGAGAAGGTCCCGCTCGGGCCTCGACCTGCCGCCGGCGGACCAGCGCCAGGCGTCGCTCAGCCGCGGCCTCGTCATGTGGCGCGGCTTCTACAGCTCACTCCGCCTCGGGCCCGAGAAGCTGTACCTCAACCTCGACATAGCCTCACAACCGATGGTCGCAGCGGGCTCCCTCCCCGACATCATCCTCGACTTCCTCAAGGCCGGCAGCCGCAACGTCTCGTTCGCCCAGATGTCGGCCAAGACGATCCCGGCGAGTGCTCAGCAGACTGTTGGAGACGAGCGACCGAGCCAGCTAGAGCAGAGGCGAGAGCAGGAAGCGCGGAGAGCGGGAAGGAGGAGGAGGAGGAGGCCTGAGCGCGCAGCCGCTCGCTCGCTCTCCCTCGCTCTCTACGTCCTCTCTCGCTCTCTCCCAGCGCTTCGGTCGTGAGATGACGACACGCAAGTTCAATGCACTCTATCTGCTACGTCAAGAATGGTCGAGCCACCTGTGCGAGAGGGAGGGGGAGGAGGAGAGAGTCGTCAGCGACGAGTCGACAAAGCTTAAAGTTGCGTTCCTTGTCCTTCTCCTCGTCCCGGTCGCGCGATATGCGTAAGCTAGCCGTTCTTAGTATACATGTGCATCCTCAAAAGGCGTCAAGCCCGTCGGACTTAGCATGGAAGAGCTCGTCTCGCGAAGGGAAACGCTTCTTTCCTCGAGCTGATCCTTCTCCGTTCGGCTCCTGCGCTTCTCACACGCCCTCAGAACGTTCAAGAATGCATGAAGGGCGAATGCCGACAAGCGGCGGTGCAATCACCGAGGATCCGCGGTCAAAGCGCGCGCGAGCACAGGGGCCTTTCCTGCGCCATCTGCCATGATCTTTCCGCTCGTCCGTGACTTCCTCGAAAGGCCCGTAGAGAGAATCTAGGGAACAGCAAGCGTAGAAAGGCGAGCTAGAGAGCGCCCTCTTCCTCCCCGCTTGGGCCTTCTCGACCGCAGAGTCGGGCGGTGAGCTTCTCAAGCGGCGCTTCGAGCCGCCTCCATTGTCGAGTACCCGTCTCGAAAGGTCGCAGAGAGGCTCAAGGGAACAGCAGGTGTGGAAAGGCGAGCTCTCGAGCTAGAGCTCGTCTCGCGAGGGAAACGCGGTCTTCCTCGAGCTGATCGTTCTTTGCTCGGCTCCTGCGCTTCTACATGCGCTCAAAGCGTTCAAGCATGCATGAGGCAGACCTTTCTTCAGCTCGAAGCTCAATCTCACCGTCGCCTCGACGAGGTCAATGCGCCGCCGCCTGCGCTCGGTCCCCGCTTTCGCACGGTGGTCTCGGCTCTTGCGAGCGGGCGTGCAGCTGCGTAGAGCCGTGTGCGAGAGCATGCTCATAACGAGGAGCGACCGAGCCAAATACTGCCGAGGCGAGAGCAGGAAGCGAGGAGAGCGGGAAGGAGGAGGAGGAGGAGGAGGCCTGAGCGCGCAGCCGCTCGCTCGCTCTCCCTCGCTCTCTTCGTCCTCTCTCGCTCTCGCGCAGCGCTTCAGTCGTGAGAGGACGACACGCAAGTCCAATGCACTCTATCTGCTACGTCAAGAATGGTCGAGCCACCTGTGCGAGAGGGAGGGGGAGGAGGAGAGAGTCGTCAGCGACGAGTCGACAAAGCTTAAAGTTGCGTTCCTTGTCCTTCTCCTCGTCCCGGTCGCGCGATATGCGTAAGCTAGCCGTTCTTAGTATACATGTGCATCCTCAAAAGGCGTCAAGCCCGTCGGACTTAGCATGGAATGTGATCATCATCATTCGCATTCGGCGACCGGGAAGGGGAGGAAAAGCCTGCCGTCGAGCAAGAGGTGTCGACTCACCATGTGCAGCGTCGTTGGGCGCGGTGGGGCGAGCTCCTTGTCGGGAAGGGCCGATGCGGAAGCTGTGACGAGGAGGGCAAAGACGGTTAGCTCGAGGCCTCGAGAGGTAAACCTGCTGCACCGCCGCATCGTCGTCGTCGTGTCGAAAGGCCTCAGAATGTTGGACAGTTTGGTATGGTCCGGATAGGTCACTCGGTCATGTAGATCCGATAGGGGCGACACTGGTTGCTCATCTCGCGCCAATGACGAAGACGACGACGAGGAGAAGCGGCAGGAAAGAGAAGTGAGAAGGACGCACGATGAGGAGGATGATACAGACAACAGGCACTGCTTGCTGAATACGAGCCAAAAGAAGAGGTCGAGGAGGCGACCTTGGTCTAGACGACGCCCGAGAAGCGCACGGCGCGGTACTTGACGGCCGGGTCGAGGATCTCCTGCTGGCTCTGCACGAGGCGCAGCTCGACGGTGCGCAGGCGGCGCACGCGCTCGTCGGCCGTCTCGCCCTCGCGCGGGACGATCATGTCGGGGCGGGCCTTGGCGAGCGAGAGGGCGTGCTGCCGCGTCTTGAGGAGGATGCCCTGGAGCGACGCGATGGCGAGCTCGACCGTGTGGGCGAGAGGCGAGACCGGGTGCGCCGCAAAGTCGGGGTCGGCCGCCGAGGGGAACCGACCGACGACGAGCGACGAGAAGACGTCGCCGACGCCCTCGTAGTGCTCGGCGAGTTCGGGAAACGCGATGCCGAAGGACGTCGTCGTCAAGGGCTCGCCTGGTGCCGACGTCATGGTCGAGCCCGAGCAAACGAGCATGCGGGATGTCGGGGCGCGGTCGACCAGCGACGAGGCGTCGACGAACCCGAGCTTGCCGAGCTCCGACACCGGGAGCGAGACGGCCGAGATGACGATGTTGGGGATGCGGTACCGCTCGTGGAAGGTGCGCAGGGCAAGCTGGAGCGACGAGGCGTCGAGGATCTTGACGTCCGTGAGGAGCTCGGCCTCGAAGTAGTTGGGCGTCGCGCAGGTCGCCCGAGGCAGGAGCGCCTTGTAGATGGGGATGACCGACTCGCTGACGTAGATGCGGCCGTCGTCGCCCATGACTGGGTCGAGGACGTAGACGAGGGCCGGGTTGACGGCTCGCAGGCGGTCGACGGCGCGGACGACGACCTTGAGCGCGTCAGCGCCGGGGACGTAGCCCGTCAAGAGGTGCGACTGGCGCAGAAGACCGTTGGCCTGCAGAATGTAGGGCAAGGTCAGCTGCCGTAGCTCGAGGGAGGAGAGCGAGGGAAGACGCACGTCGAGCGCGCTGAAAACGTCCTCGAGGTGAGCGGCGTCAAACTTGGAGCCACCCCATCGACCGTAGCCTGTGTGGAGGAGGACAGTCAGCGCGTGCGAGAAGGGTAGACGAGCAGAGGAGATTCACGCGGACCCTGGGGAGGAGCAGAAGATTATTTGCAGGCGACGAGGATCAGGCCGGCGTGCGAGATGAAGGAGGTGCGGCGAGCGCAGGCGGAGAGGACGGCATGATGGTGGTGGTCGAGGCGGGAAAAGTTGCCGTCGTGTCGAGGAAGAAGAGGTGGGAGGGAGAGAGAGGAGGAGGAGCGAGATCAGCGCGCGGTCCAGCGACGAGGTGAGAGAGCCGCATGCAGCGACCTCGCGGGCTTTGCTGACCGTGTGGTTGCTGAACGAGACGGTCAACACCGGGTCGACCTCCCACCCGAGCAGCTGCAGCGGGAACGAAGCCGCCTTGTTGCCTGCACAAGCGAGAGATCAGCTTCCCGCCGAGGACGGGGTCAACGGCAGCTCGAGGTGAGCGAGGAGGGCGCACCGACGTAGCCGGCGACGACGTGGCTCTGGATCGAGAGCACGCGCTTCTCCTGCGTCGAGTTTGCGGTCGCCATGAGGGGAGCAGCGAGCAGGACGAGGAGCGAACCGAAAGGCGGGCGGCCGTCGAACCCGAGCCAGCTCCGCGGAGATGGCTCCGGCGCCGGCGGCTTCCTTGACTCACTACAGCCTGGCTCGTTCTGCTGCAGGCTCGTTCATGACTGCCATGGCCTTGGGAACTCGAGCTCTAGGCTGGAGCCGCGTCGCGCGGGGCGAGGGAGGGCGCGCACGTGCCCCGACTCCAGCAGAAGCGTCGAGCGCGAGCCGACGACAGGCGCGAGTCAAGCACAGCTGGCTTCGCTACAGGGACACGAAGCAAAACGGTGACTCGAGACGAGGAGGGGATGCAGTTGCAGCGAGACAGAGGGAAATACAACAAGGAAGCTCCGACGAGGAGAACTGCGAGCGAGGTCTAGTTGTTGAGGCGCGTCTGCCACCCGCACTTCTCGCACGAGTAGAACACAGTGGCTGCGAGCGAGAGAGAATCGTCAGCGAGCCGTCTCGGGAGAGCGAGAGAAGGAGGCGGAGAGAGCGGGCACACCTCCTTCGTCTGCGAGCGGCGAACGGCGAGTCGAGGAGCAGGGTCAGCACAGGTAGGCGCTCATCAAGAACGAGAGGGTGGACGCACCTGCAGATCGGAGCTGCATCGTCTTGACAGACATCTGCTTCTCGCCGCACTTCTCGCAGACCTCGTCGACCTGTCCGTGGGGAAGGGCCGGTCAGCTCGTGCAGCCGAGGCCGTCGCGCGAGGGGCCCGTCGACGCACGTAGACCTTCTTCTTCTCGACCTCGCCGCGACCCTTGACAAGACTCGACTTGAGTTGCCGCAACGAGGAGGGGAACGCTGCCGGGTTCGACTTGGTCGTGATGACCTGGCCCTCGTACGCTGCGAGCGCGGTCCCAGTCAGCTCGAACAGCCGGCTCGACGTCAAAGGATCGAAGAGAGACGCACCCTGGGCGTCTTCAACCTGGCCACAGCCGCTGCACACGAGGTGGTCCTCGTCGCCGGGGAGGGCGAGGAGGGTGCCGCACCGGGAGCAGAAGATCAAGCTGCCGAACTGGTTCGAGGCGGCCGACATGGCGTATGTGGAGCGAGTGGACGGCGGCGGATCTGGGCCCGAGGGAGCGGTGTGCGGTCGAGATAGGCCGGGCGAAGCGGTCGAGGAGGTCGAGGAGGGGAGGGCGGCTGTAGCTGGCTCGAGTCGGGCTGCGATGGGACAAGCCAAGTCAGTGAGAGCTCTACTATCGGCTGCACGCAGACTCGAGCCCGCCTTGGGTGGGGAGAGCTGGACGAGTTGGGCGAAGGCGGTGAAGGGAGATGAGGAGGACCACCGTGTTCACCGCGCCCTCTGAGGGGACGGGGACGCACTGGGTCGGGTCTTACAGATGCAAAGATCTGCTCGGTGGTCGGCGCAGCAAGCCTGAGCGGGCGCGAGGCGGTAGACGAGGCGATCTTGGCCTCGAGCTCGACTTCGCTCTCCGCTCGTCCTCCGCCTGCTGCGCTCAGAGCTTCTCGCGCCAAGGAGCCGTCTTGGGTGACCAGGACCATATGCATTTGACTCGCTGACGTCCCACACACCCTGCGCCCTCGCCCGCTCGACCTCTTGCTCCTCCTCCCTCCTCTCGCCGCCTGGCTCGGCCGCAGCGCACGCCGCCGCCGTTGCCTTCGGCTTGCACAGTCCGTGCGCCGCGAGAGGAGACTCCTCGCTCGTCCGCGATCGGTCGCGCCCCGTCGCCGAGGCTGTCCCCACGGAGAAGCCGGTCGGACAGCGGTCGTCGTCCTTGCTCGTCGACGCTCGCCTGCTCTCGGCTCACTTTCCTGCTTCTTGCGCTCTCCTGCATTCTCCACACGATGGCGTCGCCGCCTGTGCAGCCCCCGGTGCGCCCGACCCCGGCCAGCGAGTGGCCGCACCTGCCCATGTCGGAGCTCGTCCGGATGCGCGACCACGTCGTCAGCGTCGTCCAGCCGGCGAACCAGCAAGCTGCCGCAGCCCTGGCCGTCCTTGCCTGGACCTGGGCTCAAGAGCGAGCCGAGCTACACGCCCGAGTCCTCAAGCGGACCGCCGTCAACCCTCTCATCACGTTCTCGATGCTGCGTGCGTCGTCGTCGCCGCCCTTTCCCCGATCAGACAGGCGCTCACCCTCGCTCTCGTCGGCGCAGGGAGCTCTGGTATCGCGTGCCTGCATGACCTCGCCCTCGCGACCTGGAACCTGCCCGCGAGCAACCCGATCCTGTACGAGGCCCTGCACGACGTCGCCTTGCCGACCCAGTTC